>VZRZ01008641.1:1956439-2131070 GCA_013398175.1 Climacteris rufus
CGTCACGTCGCTCCCTATCCAACTGCGGCCGGCCACGTCCCGGGCCGGGGGAAGTTGGTGTGGGAGGGGAGGGCGGGGGGGCCGGGGCTGCGCTCCGGAGCGGGGGGGGCCCGCCTGGCTCCGCGCCGCTCCCGGCACACGGCGTCTGCCCCTTCCTGCCTTCCCCGCCGGCACCGGAGACCTTCGGGCTCGTGTTTCCACCTCGAGAACGCGCGAGGATCCGAGCTGCAAATGCGTTTTCCCTTTGGATGCACAGCACTTTCCTTTCTCCCCAGCGCTGTGCCTGAAGGATACCCTTTTCCCACCGGTTTTGCAATATTCCAGGAAATAGCCGGATTTGTCATGTTTTGTGTCTGTGGCGTGGAAGGTCTGTCTCTTCCTTCTTCTTGTAACAGCTCACATTACAAGTGTTACGAATGTTCAGGAAGTTGCCTGTGGGCAATACAGGAGTAATTTTTCATTATTCTGGCCATCAAGTTATTAAGTAGATTTTTCAAGGTGTTGTAGTAATTCATTGATCAGGAACACAGCTGGAAGTTAAGCACGTCATAGTTCACGTTTGTGTCAATCAAGACACGTTTTTTGTGATGCGGGAAGTGGCAACTTTATCCACTATCTCTGCTTAGAAAAATTAAGTGCTTTTTTGCTTCTGCGTGCTTTTTCCCCCCATAAAGATTAGCAAAATCAAGAGCTTTTAGAAATCGTTGTTTAACCCTTCTATTTTGAAATACAAAAGGCGTAAAACATCTCATAATCACAATATTTTTCACAAAAACCCAGATGGGAAGAGGGCAAGTGAACGAAGTGCACCACACAGTTGGACAGTGTTTTTTGTTAATAAATGGCTGCCTCCTCTTAAATGAAAAGTAGGGTTTTGTAGGTCTAGGTGATATATGAAAAGAGGAATATTTTTATGTTGCTTTGATGCAGTTTGGTTCATCACTGCGTGTATTCCCCGTAAAAAAATGCTGATGACTGGTTCCTGTGTCAGGTCGTGGAAGCAAATGCTTGGATGGCTCCTTACGTGAGCAAGGGTCTAGAGAATTAGTCACTGCTCGCTGATAATTGGCTCTCTGTTCTGATATGTCCCGGGTTTTTATTCTCTCTGTAGTTTAGGAATGAGTTCAACAGCAACTTTTGACATAATATATTAAGTAAGTGTTAGGTATGTATTGCCAAATACAAGCTCTTGGTCCTTCGAAGTAGATACAATAGCAGAAATAGATCAAGCATGTGATAAAAAGTAAGGCAGTAGCCTAAAGCCTTGAAGAACCACCAGAGTGTATTTGAAAAGTAACAGCAATCTTACACTGCTCCTGTATGATGGGATAAAGAAAAGCTATGAAGGCAAATGTATCTACAGATAGGGAAATATACTTTTAACTCTTATGGTGTGTTACATTTGGAGTTTTCAGATAGATTTGCAATTCTGTTCAATTAATTCTTACTGCTGGGTGAATTGCTGTGTGGGGGTGGTGATTTGCCCAAGGTCACCTAGAAGACTTGGTGAGAATAAAATAGGAAAGAAACTGGTATTTCTGAGTTAGTCTGGTACTTAATCTACTAGAACCTGTTGCTGTTTATTATTGATATTAGTAGCAGTTTTTATTATGGTTTTAGGAGATCAGTTTTTGCTTTGTTTCTTGCTTTGGTAGCATAATTTGGCATAATTCAGCACAAAATTTAGTAAACCTTACTGATCTGAGTAATTGGGAAAGTTTAGTAAAGATTATTTGTTGAAAATGAGACATTTCATACATCTCAGCAGAAACTCAATGCTAGGTTTAAAAATGCAAAAGTTTAAAGTAGGGCCGTGGTAAGGAAGAAAGTAGGTACTGTGACCACAAGAAACAAGTGGGGAAATTAACTATTATATGTGGATTGGTGATTTAGGATTCTATTTTCTGTCAGTGAAGCGTAAAATTTAATCCCGGGCTTCAGCATAGGTTAGCAAATGTAAGCAGAGGAAGATGTGTGTAATGTAATAGCTTTTGAATCTGAATAAAAGGCTTATTAACTTAGTGTCAGACACTGGTGTAAAGCAGAAAACGCAAACTGTCTTAAACTTACGAGCAGAAACCCTGCTGTAGTAAATTTCTTGATGTGTATGACTTCATGTAGTCCTTATTACTTACCCAGTATTTCAGTATAATGGAAACAGTTGATTACAGAAGAACATAACTTTTAATAAATTGAAGTCTCTGCCGTGTTCTATAAAATTACAAAAGCCAAGAGGGGATAGTTCTTCTTTTGTGTAAGTAATTTGCATGTTAATTACAGATCTGGTTGTACAAACAGAATATGTTTTTCCGTAAGGATTATCTTTTTTCTTTTTCCATACACAGACCTAGTGTGTTATTCAGACATACTGAACTTGTTTGATATGGTACCCAATCCCATGATGTGTTGAACAGCACCAATTTCTCTTCAGTAGAGTGGGAGGTGTTTCCCCTTTGCCAGAATTGCACCTGAATAAGAGAAAAGAGAGCTTTTTTTTTTTTTAATTTGCATTTCTGATTAGAGTAGTGTCAGAGTTAATCTAAGCTTCTGCTTATTTTGGTTCCATTTACAACCTTTCTCATGAGACCTGTGAAGATATTTGGATGTTGCAGTGTATGGTACAGCCTTGATAAAGTTTTTGGCCCCTCCCAACAGTGGTGGAACCCACAGCTCTGTGTGCAGTACTTCGGCCTGGTGGGAGCTAAGCAGACACGAAAGAGTTTAAAGCACAGCGTAAGGGGTCTCATTGGTAAATGTGTAAATAATAATAACAACAAAAATAGAAAGGTGCCATGCTTCTCTTTCTGGACCTAGACACAAAAACTGTAGTAGAAAGAAGTGATGTATTCTATATCTGGAATTCAGGATGTGGCTTTTTTTTTAATTTCTTCTTGAAAGGAATAAGAGGGTAGAATCAAAGCCTTTAATTCAAAATGTGCTTGAAGGGGACAGAAACGGTTTTTTGTTTGTTTTTTTCCCCCTTCTCCTCTCCAGTGAATCTCCAATCAAAATTATTGTAGATATGAAAGAGCCATGTTCAGTTGACTCCTGCCTTTTCCAGCAGGTCACTGGCTTGTAGATTGGAAAGAGTAAGTGTGATTCACATCTCTAAAGGTTGGGGAAATGGTTCCCATACAGAGGCTATGACATAGAAGAGAGTAAGTTGCAAGCCCAACCATTGTGAGGCTGAAAAAAAAAAAAGTGGTCTACTTTTATGTTCACTAAATGTGTTTTATATTAAAAAGCCTTTGGAGTGGAGACTGGAAGTTCCCTTCTTTCCATGGATAAGTTTCCTAACCCAGAGCAAAAGCAGTTCATGCTCTCTGTCTCAGATTTGCATATAAAAATGGAGCAGCTTCTGCAAGATGGTTAGAAAGCCAAAGTCATCTTGATGTGATTTCCTCCTAAGACTAGTGTGAATTTGTGTTTGTGTATTTGTCATGCAGGTTTCAAGTTCTTGAACCACTAAGCTCTTGCATAATAGAGTGATTGAATTGAAATAAAAAAGAAATTAAAAAAACCCAACACAACAAAACCTCACACCAAAACCAGCCAAAAACTCCAGCTGATTTCTAGAGAACTTACTCTTACAGGCATTAAGAAAGTAGCCCCATGTAAATGAGCCCTTCAGGCTGGACAGAGGAAGGTCTGCATCTTGTTGAAAGTGCCAAATGCTTTGCTGCTGCCCAGAGTGAAATCCTCGGAGGCATCCCCAGAAGGAGCTCTGTAGGCAGAATGGGGATTTACCACTGAAAGCTGAGGCATCCAGAGAGGCCTGCAGGGTTAAGCACAGCTGGACCAAGATTTGTAGCCTTCTGGATTTAGGTGCCAGAGTGCTGACAAGCTTTTGCATTTGTTGCCATGTAAAGAGTGTCAGTTGTTTTTAAGTGAAATCTCTTTCATTTCCCACCTTAGCTAGAGGAGAAGCCTAAAAGCAGTATGTCTGTAATGAGTGATGGATCACTTTCACAGGTACTTCCTAAAATTAGAAACATTTTTCTTTTTCATCAGCTCTACCTCCCAAAAACCCAACCCCAAACTACCTTGATCTAGAAGGCTGTTACTGTCTTGGCTCACCAGATTTACTGAGTGTAATGGGATGAATTGAAGAAATCTAATTTGTGGCTAGTTGAGCCACAAGGAGGCAGGCTTCTCCTGTGGAACTGGTTATTACCTTGTACATAGTGCTGGTTTTCCATGTTCTGGTTTTGTTTGTTTTGCCTTTTTTCTTTATTTTGGAGCACACTTCTGATAGGTGACTGTACTGGAGCTAGCTAAGATGAAATAAATCCGAAGGTAAAAGGTGATGCTTCATCTTGAGTATGTGACTGATTAAGAGTGACTTGATCACTCAATAAAAAAAAGCAGGGGAAAAAGAAGGGTAAAGCAGTGGAAAAAGAAGCAAGCCTTGTAAGTTCTTGTTCTATAAGGATAAAACTTTAGAATAACTCCTTTCAGCATACACAAAACTTTCTTTTCCTCTTTTACTAGTTTTGGTTTTCTTTTTTATTTTTTTGGAACACCTCTACTTTTTCAGTTACTGTTAAATGAAGCTTTTTTCGACATTATAGATAATGACATATATAGAGCTCTTGCTCTCTTTCTACATTAATTACAGATTTAGTGTACCTAAGTTTCTTTTTGAAGGTTTAAGTAAGGAGGAAAGAAAATATGTCTTAACTTCAGGTTAATTAATCTGTTATGTCAAAGAATAAAACTGTGGAGTGCAACTTCAGTGTGTCTCTTCAGGTATGTGAAATCAGGGGATTAAAAGCAACCTCTTCAATTCTGTTGTTGCTTTCATCTCAGGAAGGCATTGCCTGCTTTAACTACTAAATACTGTTTACTTTGCTATATCATTTTTAATGTAACTTCAGTCCCTTATATTATGTGACATGGAATGTGATTTCTGATATCTTGATCTTGAGACAAGTGAAGATATCAGAGGTTAAAAAAGTCAAATTGTCATGGGTCCTTTTCTGTGTTATTCACTTCCTAGAAGGTGCAAGGAGGTAGAAAATGATGTTCCTCTCTGTAACAGGTAACAGTTTCTGTTAATAGATCCTTATTTTATATGATTCTGTAATAAATGAGAAAGATTAAATGCCCAGGCACTTCAATAATAAATCTGTCCAGTCACTAGAGTGTAAATGTCATACATGTATATTTTCTTAATCTAACATATGTCAGTTGACAAAATTACTGTCTTGGCACTCTGGTCACTTATTTTTATGGATTACTTCATAAAACTTAACTTTGAGTGCAATGAAAAGATGGTCTATTGCAAATTTTGTGCGGTCTGTGTTTAGGTATGTGGTTGTATTGGGCTATTCTCTTTTCCTCTCCTCCTAAATAAAATATAAGCCATTTAAACATACCTTAGACAACTTAGTTCTCAGTCTCCAAAATTACATGATCATTTCACATGTTTTCCTTGGAAATCCTATTATTTTTTCCTCTTTTGTCTTGCCTGTCCTTTTAAGTTTTTCAGTGTTGTGTTACCCAGGTGCTTGTTTGGTTAAAGTGATGGTGTGTCACAGGGGAGATGTGTTACTGTCTGCTAGAAAGCTGCTTGCAATGGTACTCTACCAGAATAGAAGAGACACCTTTGTAATGGTACTGGGTGTCCCAAAAGAGTGACCCTTGTTGCATGCCTAGAAGCTGTTTAAAAATAGTTGCACCAGGCAGCCTAGAACATGGTTTTGCTTGGCTTTGTGTAGCTACATATAATTTATAACTAATTTAATATGCAGTACTTTGGGTTAAATCTGTTTGAAAAGAAACTGTTAGAATACAGTTGATCCTGTGAAGCTCAGGTGATAAATGTAATCTGCTCAAATTAAGTCAGTGCAAATGAATTGCTTTGAGTTGATTTGGTCAACTTTTCTGAAATAAGCTACTTTTGACAGTAGTTAAGCCTTAGTGATACAAAGCAATATATAGCCAGGTGGTGTACAAGCAGTCTTTCAACTCCCTGGCCAATGGTAAAATTGTTACTAAATGTGATTTTTATTAGGACTTAGGAGAAGATGTGTATTGCTAATATGTTGGCAATGCCATGTGTTGGCAATACGTTTGAATTCTATAAATGAATCTGCAGGAAGCAGTGAGGCATTTGCAATTTTTTCAGGAATCTGGGGCTGAATGTCATTGCCCGAATATATCAGGATATTGTGGCAATGGAATATCAGTGTGGGCGTTACAGAAGGAAACGCTAAGCAGGTTGTTAAAATTGCATATTGCCATCATGTAATGCAAAGTGGTGATAACTTAAGCTATATAAATTTTAAAACCTGGGTGCAGTCTTTCATGCTGTTTGTTTTGAAATGAGTAGGGTGCCCTCTTCTCTTCTGCTTTTCTCTTTTGTTTAAACTTTCAAAGGAATAAGGGGTGGGTTGAGAAGGGAAGATGTGGGGGGGAAAGTTGTGTCCACATCAAAATGTTTGATTTACGCGTTTGGTATTTTAAAGATGTGGCATAAGAAAATTTAGATAATTCTAGAAATTGAACCATTTCATGTTCCTTCTGGTGCATAAAGTTCTTTCACAGAAAGCTTCCTATGGTGGATCTTTCCTGATAAGTGGAAGCAAAGATACTTAAATGTGTGGGGTTTTTCCTTTTCCTCCATTATTTGGAAAATGAGTTTTTTTTGTGAAACCTGTATCTTACTGACATATCCAGAGTACATGTTTACCTGTCATTCTTACAGGTGTTCATTTGCCATGGAGTCTTACCATGAATTAAGCAGTCCTGCACTATTTATTGTCACGTGACAGTCATTAATGATCAAGAAGGTGAAAAAAACCAGCATGTGTTTTCTTTCTATAAACCGAATTCCCTGTTGAAATGTAGTGTATTTTAAACTTATATATGGATTTAAGGTAGGCTTTTTTATTGGTTTGTTTGTTTGTTTGTGTTTTTCTTGGTGCTGTCACCTTGAATATTAAAAGCTGTTTTTCTTCTGCAAAAACAGAGTAACTTGTTAATATGACAGCCTTCCAGTGTAGCCTGTGCAAATTACTGTCAAGACTTTTCTTTTCCTAGTTGACTTTTCGTCTGTTTAAACTGTTTTATTTTTCCCACTATCCTTTTGTTATACACTGGTTTTGTTAATTGCTCAGGGTACCTTTATTGTCATTTAAACAAGTTAAAATATGCTAGTTTAAATAGGTCCATCAACTGACAGGAGCACATATGTGTAAAGGGACTGTACAGACAGATGTTAGTTTTGAGCTTTGCTTCTGAAATTTGAATAGGAAAGAAACAAGGTAGTAAAAGAACAGCAAGTTTGAATTTTAGAGCATTCCATATATTCCTGAAATTGCTATGTAGCATGTGTCAAAGGCAATAATTTGGATTTGTCTTCTTTATAACTATGGTCTCTTATGAAAAGAAAGAGCCTATTGAAAAGGTTGCAAGTTCAGTTGCTAATAACTTTTCTGAAGTTGTAAAATTGTCATAAAACCCGGGCACTTTATTAAGGGAAGCAGAGAATAACTAGAGATTCTGCTGAGTTCAAGCATTATCAAAGTGCAGTAGACCGCCTGTACTGAGCAACAGAGCTGCTTGAACAAAAGAACTTTAGCCAAGGAAAGACTATGCAAAGAATTGGCACCCAGCTAATGCTATTGTGTATGAATTCTCAAAGAGCTATGACTTGATGAGGAGAAAATGTTTTCTCTTTGTATTAAGTTCCAAACGTTTAGCCACCCTGGAGATACGAGCACAGCTGAAATTTGTTACTAAAATAAATTTTCTCTAGCTGGCCCGTTGGTTTATGAATGGTCAATAAATACATGAGTGTGTATATACATGGATATATGCTTCAGTGACATGAAGGTTTTTAAATAGCTTGGTTTTTCTTTTTCTTGCTTCTGTGAAGTGAAATGGAAAAGTCTGTTTGCTGAAGTTCACTTTGGCTCTCTTGAGAGCTTGCTAAGGAAAAGGAAAGTTTTCTGCTCATGAAGCACGTCATTCGGTAGCAAACCTCTCCCTGATAATGGTGGCCCAGCCTGTGTACGTAGAGGTTGCGTTGTTCCAATGTTGGGAAACGTCCCCGTGGCAAAACGTCTGCTGTGTTAGGTGTACCTACCAAGGGTGTGGGGGCCATGGAATTGCAGGATCTCTCTGCTGCAGAATGTCTCAAAATGAGGTCTGCACATGTTGTCCAGACAGTGTAATGAGTTCTGGCTTGGGTGCTGGTGTGTCTTCTGCTACGTGGGAACGCACAAGTCCTTCCGATTACTGGGGCAGACCATCCATCAACTGCAGCCTTGTTCAGTTTCTCCTACATTATCTATGCAGAACAATAGGGGCTGTTCTTTAGTCCTTTGGTGTTATCTGTGTGGGGCAAACAGGCTCTTCTTTAGTCCTCTGACTTGTGCTCTCCCAACACAATGTGTTACTTTGCCAACAGCTGCTGAAATGAAGAGGTGCTGTCATTTAGCCTCGACAAACATTGAGCTGGCTGTTCCACCATGTGGAATAGTTACAACCCATGTACACTGTGTTAGTGAATACTTTTAAAATTGTAATTAAGGACTTTTTTTTTGTTCCACTGGCACAGCATAGCTTGCTTTGGGTGTACTCTGAAAGTGCTGTGGGTGAACAGTACTTGTAGCAAGTGCCGTAAGGACCCAGTGAGAAAGTCGGAGTTTGACTTGCTGCTCTTTTAAGAACCATTCTTCAAACCTCTTAAACTGCTAGATGTTGATCAAAGACCATGTCCCCACCCCATATGCTAAGCTGTGTGCTTTCTGTTAGTAAGTAGATTGTAAGAATTTACAGGTCTTGATAGGTAAAAAGGCATTTGGAGTCTGAAAGAAGTATTTAGATGAAAAGTAGCCGGCAGTGGGCTAGCAAACATCTGTGTTTCTTTGTATCCTTGGCTTTCATATTTAATGTTCAAAAAGTGGTGGAGAGACTTTGTACAGCAAAAAGTGTGTCTGAAGGCACTTCTTTTGAGGAAACTTTTTTCTTATAGAGACGTAAGTGCAAGTGTTGTTTAGCCTGGTAGTTTCTTAGTGGTGAGATTGAACTGCGTGACAGGTTGTTGAAACCACCACCATCACAACACTTAGAAATATGTTAGGGCAAAATGTACATTGATCAGAGTAGGAAAAAAATTTGAAGGACTTCTCCACAGTGACTTTCAGGTTTGTGAAAGGCTTGATAAGAATACAGTATGCCTTGTTAAGGTACAATTTTTCAGTTATTCCAAATACTTTTGGAATATTCTCCAGTAAAAATGAGCAAGAGATTGGTTTTGATGTTCATGTTAGCCTAGATCTAAAATATCTGTCTTTATACAAAGCAAAAGCTATTTGCTTAAAAATCCATTTTGGTTACCTGCTGAGATAACTAATGCTTCTTGCATCCTGGGAACAATAGCAAGAAAATCAAGATGTTAAAATCAGCCTGCAATCATTTAATGTTCTCTCTCATGTGCTTGCAATTCCAAGAGCCATAAACTTGGGCAAAACCTGATTTTGTACACATGGATTGTCTTGGTGTATGACTTTTCAAAAATTTTTTCTAGCTTGTCATTATTATTCCCTAATTGTTGCAAATGTTTCAAGTTTGGTCAGATTTTTCTTCTTTTAGTTAAGCATATAGAAAATATTTTTGACAGTTTCAAAGAGTACATTTGTTGGGTTGTCTCTGTGTAAGTAATCGTTTTCTTGATAAACTTGGCTGTTGTAAACATTGTTCAAATGTATCAGCAAGTCTGGTGAAAAGATACCACCACGTGTTCAGAACACTTTTGAATGTTGTTTGCATTATAGCACTGTTTGGAGTCCCAGTTCTGTTGTGCCAAAGATTGAATGGTCATAGCAGGTGTTGTTTCTGCACCATGAACTTAGAAAAGGACTTATTCCCAGTAGGATTTGGAAATCTTCGTGTGAATTTTAGCTGTGGTTATCTCCTGGTGTGACCTTTTGCTGAAAACCAAGCTTTCTGTACTCAGCAAACTATATTAGATAATTGGTTTTTGTGGATTAAATCTCAGATATTGAATGGACTTCAAGAAATTATAATATCCCAAGTTGTGCATTATATGGAAAAGATAGGAGCTGGTACAATAGTCAGGCTATGCAGTGAACCACAGCTGTTGTTTAGTGTGGTTGATGCTGACCACTTCTGAAACCCCCAGTTCACATATGTTCACTTTGGTTTAGAACTGTGATATTCTAATGTTTATTTCCAAGAGCAGCTACAGCTCAGATGCAGGCAACAGTTTGGAAATGTCATGGCATTTGTTCAAATTAATTGTGATTGTGGCTGTCATCTCATGATGGTGTTATCCCAGTTTGTGAGACAAGTTTCCAGTGACAGATCTGGAGAAGTATGGAAGCAAATTGATGTGAAAACTTTCTTATACTTGCTGAATATCATGTATGCTGTTATGACTTTTTAGAGAAAGATCCTTGGTTCCTAAAGATGTATTAAAAAAAAAAAAAAAGCAGATTAGGGAAGTTTTGTTCAAAGAATCTTGGGGTTTAGGAGTACTTTGGGTTTTAATTCCTTTGAATAGTTTGCACTGCCTGAACTGATTGCTTTTACAGTTATAAATTGCTTTGAAGGTTTTTTTCTTAAGGGAAGTGTTACTGGAATGATTTGGTAAAGACTTGTGGAGACTTGAAAAGCTATGTTGAGAAACATTGGTTTTAGTACACCCAGTTTGTGATGAAAGGCAGTTGCTAATGTTGTCTAAGCAAGGTGTTGGATGCTGGTTGTTGTACATACCTGATAGTTTTCTAAGTTGTTATCTTCTTTTAGAAAATGTGATGGTAGAGCTTAAGGAGAACCCTGCTGTACTTAAGATGGCAATTTCTATTAAAATAATCCATAGAAGCACTGAAATTATGGAAGTTTAAGCCTCTAAACACTTATTTATGTATGCAAAACAAGTGTCTGTAATTGACTTCGATTATTAATACTTGTTTTGTTTGAGTCTTATACACCATTTTGAGTTTATCCTTAGTTGTATGTTTACATAGTTTATCCTTTAGCTATATGACTGTGTCACTTTCCTCTTGTAGTGTCATAATGCTTTGTCAGAACATCGTGGCACGTGGTGTATTTTTTTTAAACATAAGTAGTTAAGATGGATTTTTAGGTAGAGATTCTATCTCATTATACAAGCGAAGAGAGATGCAGAACTTATCTTGGCAAAATGTGTGTGATTTTTTTCTTGGTGTTTTGGTTTCTTTTTGTTTAAAACCATGGCCTTGTTGAGACTGATAATTTATTTGCTGCTGTTTCTCATACAGTATTCTTGCTTAAAAGTGTGAACTTTGCAGTAATGCATCTTGATATCTATAGTTTAAAGTGAGTTGAAGACATTTGTCTGCTTTTGTCTTCTGTAGGGTAAAGTAATGTGCTCCCTATCCTGAAGGAAGGTGATAGAGAGGGAACATTGAATGATCAGTCTGGCAAATCTGTTTTCTCACAAGCATTTTATCAGAGTAATTAAGAAGCTGTTTATGATCATCTAGGGCTTGTGGATATCAACTTTTTTAGCACTGAATTCTTTTGTCAGCTGTAGGAAGAAGAGTCTCCAATGGGAGAGTTTTTTTGGAAGTATGTCAGTTGCTGTTCTGGCAACTGCATGATGTTTTTATTATATTGTTCTCATGCTCTTACTGGCTGTAGGCTGTAGCAGCTGGGATGCCAGCATGTTTGCATTCTTGTGACGTGGTTTAGGCTGCTTCTTCAGGCTTATCAGTTTAAGGCAATAATTGTGTAGTAATTTTTTTCTCCTGTTATTTGAATGGCTTTTTTGCCATTATACAAATAGTGAAGAAAATGGCAATGGAATGATAGGAAGTGCTAGTACTGGCTTCCCTTCTAGTTTTGGAAGTTGCAATTGTTGTTGCATGCCTGAATGCTGCTGTTTGCCCCTAGTTCAGTGATAAAGCACTGGATTCTTTTCTTCCACAGACTCACAGAATATCCTGAGTTGGAAGGGAGAACACAAACCTTGTCCCAGCTCTGCCAGTGAACAGCAGTGCTTCCCAATTACTACAATAATATTAGAATGGATAGAACTACTGGAGAGATGGGAATTGTTCCAATTGTACTCTTTAAATAGAAGCATAACATGGTATGGGCTGTATTCCTCCTGTTCCTTCGAGGGCTAGCACACATAAACGTGTGGTGTTAATTTGTCCACGTTAACCTGAAGATTAAGCCTCTAAATATTTTAGCTTGGTATAACCTATCTCACATGCAGCACCATGTAGCTTTTCAACTGTTAATTCTGCTTGCTTTTCTGGAAGTACCGTTCCAGCTCTTATACCCACTCAAAAAATAGAAGTGACCTGCCCTCTTATTCCTTTGAGGACTGAATATGTACAGCACAAGTTGCATTAGTTCTATTCACCCATTTTCTGTGCTGTGCTCTTGGGTTTGTATTTGACTCCCTAGCAACATTGCTCTTTATACCATAGCTGAAAATTAAGTACTGTAAATTAATTACTTTTTCTTTTTCCCTGCAAAAACGGAAAGCTACAGATACTGACACAGCATATAATATGACACACCATGCAATAAAGAATACAAACTGTAAGAAGTATTCTTCTTGGGAAGTCTGCTGTCTAACTAAGAGCTTAAAAAGAGAAAGTTAGATGGACCCTTGATTATTTTCCACTAACTAGAACTCTTATGATCTTAGATTTAAGTATTAAATGACTGCATGCTGGTAAAATATGAAGGAAAAAAAAGCTCAGTGTTTTAGTAAGTGACTTAAACTAGGAACTGGCTGCTTCTATTTTTGATGCCCAAACCCAGTGTTTCTGTGAAGGAAGAAAAGCTGCTAGAATCTAGTAATTTTAATAGTATCTGGCACGCAGCGACGTTTTACTTGTGTTCTGCAACAGAAAAGGAAGGTAATTATACAGGCTGCTGCTTTGTTTTAAAGGCTTAGTAGCTGTTGTATGTAATTTTCCTCAGTTGCCAACAAAGCATCCTGTGTAAGAAGAGAAAGAAATGAGTTGAAGATAAACATAAAAGAAAGATTTTTCTAAAAAGCATAGCCTTTTACTTCCCTTTTCTCTATCTCGGAAAATCATCGCAAGCCCTAAGAGAACAAACGTGTTTTCACTAATCTTACTGTTAGTATAAAACCCTGCCTGTATTATCTGCTCTCTGCATGAAAGTCAAATCCAGTTGAACAGAAGAAAATCTGGGGAGAATACCATGCTGCAATGTTCATTTTTATTGATGGCAACAATATATAATTTCAATTATTCTATTAAATTCTCTTAGCTTTGACTTTTACAAAGCAATAAATAGACTCTGTGCTAAGAATAGCAAGATAGTTTTAGACCGAACTGTTCAGTATACCTATGTACCAAGTCTGCCTGCAGACAAAAGCAATTATTTCCTATTAAGACCAAATATGAGTGGAAAGCTTTTGTCTTCACATTTGTTTAGTTATTTGGACTCTTGTATCCCTCTCTGTGACTTTTTGGTCACTTCTTGACAATGTGACTGATTTATTTATTTTTCAGTTATGTTTGGATTTTAATGATGACAATTGGGTTTTTTCATAGACTGTCAGCTGCCTTCAGATTTGCATTAGCAGAGAAGGAGGCTTCTAGAAACAGAAACTACGTCTGTCATGGTACTACAGTGTCATTTTTGTCAGCTGTGAAGTATGGCATATATGGAGAGAAATTAAATGTGTTGTGCATGGGTGTTCAAAACTAAGCAAAACTATGATAGCCGTGGTGCATGATCCTTGGATGCCAGGTGATTTTGATTGTACCCACTTTTGATGGATGCATTTAAAAAATTTTTTCAAGTTGTAGCAATCTGTAAAAATCTGGGTTTTGTGTAGCCACAAAGCATGCTTCAAAACCTGTTGGAAATACTCAGCTGGGTGGGAGAACCCATAAGTGAAGTTACAGCTTAAACTGTGGCAAAACTGAGGTATTGAAAATCTCCTAAGAGAAGGGTCAGGTAGTTGGTAACCATCACTGTGAGTCCAGCTGTTGAAATCCTGGGTTTAGGTTATCTTTAAAGCTACAGTATGTGTCCCTTTGTTGCACTGATGGCTGTTTGAGAACTCCCAGTAACTTTTGGCTGGTAGTGAACCAGTGAGCATGGACTGCCTGCCCCCACTGCGTTCAGTGTCTGTGTGGTACAAAACACTTGGCATTGAACGTGTTTTTCAGTCTTCCTTTCTTCCTGGGCCGTCACTCCTGCTCGTCAGTGGCACTGGCACTGGCACTGGAAGTGTCGAAGCCCATCTTAATGTTGGACAACTTCAGCTGATTTCCAAGGAGATCAGAAGGTGTTTGGAGACATGATCTGCAATTATGAATGGCAGGTGAATTGACAACATAGTTTTTTATTGGGGTTGAGTACCTACAAATTTTACCTTGTTTGTTAGTTTTGCAATGTGGCTTTCAAACTTGAGTTCAGTGATGTGCTTGGACTATTCATTGAGGGAAGCTGTTTATTTCACAACAGTGTTCATCTGCCAAGGCTCTATTTTGCAGCTGCGTTTTTAGAGATGCACTAATTCTGAATGTGTTGCATGCTCAGTATCCCTCTCTATCCACTTTTCTTTCCTAAAAGAAATCCTGTCTTGTCATGTTACTGTGAAAGAAATTGCAATGTAGATTTCTACTATTGCAATAAGAAATAACAGGCACAATCTTTCCAAAATATTTTTACCATTTGATGTAAGCATGCTATTTTACTTTATAAACTGTCTGCATTGAGCTAAAGTGGAAAGTATTATGTCTTATAAATAAAGGCTAATTTAATCTGCTTGTGATATTTTTGCCATTGTACTGTTTACAATTTAAGACTTCTTAAATATGCTGGAGCTCGTTTCTTTTTGAGAATAGCAAAATGTCTCATTGCTACTTTCCTATCACTGTTTCCTCTGGGCTGCAGTTGGAAGCAACAGTGCTGTTGGAGCCTTCAATTTTCTACATAAGACTGCAGACCAACACCTTATTTTTAGATCTCGAGTTATTAAACAGTCATAGTTGAACATGTGTTCCAAACCAGAGAAATGTTGACCTGAAATGTCACAGGGATAAGAACTCTCTAATAATTTCTTCTATAAAGGACTGAGAAAGTAGAATAAAATCTATGTGGACAGGTCATTTGTATTTTATTTTTGTCTGTTGGAAGAAATGTGCTGTTACTGAAGTATCTCATGGCATAATACTATGACCATATGGTCGTGATTAATGCATAAATGGACTTAACTAAAAATGTGACAGTCCTTCCCCTTCCCACCCCTTTTTTGCTCTCCTCATTATGTAGTGTTAACTAATAGGAATGAAGTCTTAAAATACACAGTTATTTTCCTTGATAGTTTAAGAAAGTGATAACCTTTGAGACACCAAGAAGCTGCTGATAGTTCTTGATGGAGCATGTTGTTCTATATAACATGTTCTTCTGCAGAGCCTGAACAGCATCTTTCACATCCAGTTGCCACTATAAAAAAATCTTGGTGTGTAGCCATTGCTTGAAATTCAAGCAGGGTTTAGTAGGCTTTCTTTGAATCATTGTGGAGAAGTGTAGACAGGCTATCAAACTTAAAAGTGAAAACTAATGTTTATTTTCAACATGATACTGAAAAGCATTCAGTTCTGTGTTCAGATAATGAGTTTGTTCCTGTACCAAGAAGTATGATCAGCTCTGCTCCAGGAAGGGAGCTTTAATTAGGTTTATCAAGATCTGTGAATAGGTTCTCCTCCTGAGCTGTCTGTCTGCATCAGGTAAGGGTGTGTTGTCCCAACGACTTCTGCTTTCTTCCTTCCAGCTGATATTAGACTGCTCAACTAAGTAATGTGCATTCCTGTGTTATTTCCCTTTCCTGCCTGTTAATGGTTTTGGTCCCTACTTCAGATTAGTACCCTCAGAGGAGGGAATTATACAAAACTTTGTAATAAAAAAAGAATATTTCCCCCCCCCCTCTTGTTTAGAGTGAATCCTCAGATTGGTTTGAGAGGGGAATGTTCAGAAACAAAGGAAAATAACATTATTTTTTTCCTGCTGGAGGGAAAGTGTGACACAATGCTATGCTGATGGTAACCAGAACCCAAGCAATATAATGATCTTAAAAAACCCCAATTATTCTGTGTGAGAATATGCGTGTTGGGTGGTAGAAGGGTGGATGGTAGTGCTTCAGTTTGCTGCATCAGGCAGTCTTATGTTTCATACTGATCCTGGGTATGAATTTATGTCAAAGAGGGTTAACTTAAAGATGGCTTCACAAGAACATTTTGAAAAACAGTTTCTGCTAAATCTGGATCTGTTTTCATTTTGGGTTTTCTTTTTGTGAAGAAATCTGCTGCAGTAGCAGTCTTGGAGTCTGTGTGTTTGTGTGGCATGGCATATCTCCAGAGGCTTGGGGATTTGTTTCTGAAGAGTGGTGATGTAGCTATTTCTTTATTTCAGTTGCATACAAAATCAACCATCTTTGTTCTGCACATTCTAATATATTCATTCCATGAAATAGATATAACCATCAGTATTTTTCTTTGAAACTTCTCTTGCCTTGGTGACATGGTCAATTGCTTGGCTTGAAGGACTGACTTCCAAACCCATGAGTTTGTATTTACTGAGGGATATAAAAATTAACATTTCAGCTTTTCACATCTGAGATTTGTCCATATTCATGGGTATTGATGACAAGAGTGCAGTATATGAGCTGCAGAGGAATCTGCTCTATTGGTGCAGATGATCAACATGTTTGTATGGATAGAAGTTACAACAGTGCAGAAACCCCCTCAAATTCAGCCTTTGAAGATGAAGATATATGTCAACAGCTCGATTCAGGCGTTAAAACATTGTTATAAGTAGTTGAGTGGTTTCTGGAATTTAAAATCTTATTTTAACATTTTTGACTGTAAGCTATACCACTGTTTTACTTGGGTGAAGCCAAAGTAAAGCAAAAGCTTATATCATCTGATATAAGAAAAAAAGCAATCCATTCAGTGGCTTTTTTTTTAACAGCAGTGCAGGAATTCTTGCTTGCCATCGCTCTCTCTAACCATGTGACTACTCTTAAGGGTTTTTTGTTTATTTATAGGTTTTCCAGTGGAAAGGTCAAATTTTTCAAGCAGTCTTTCTTTCCCATCACCATAATAGTAGTATTGCTGTACTCTTGAGTAGCTTGTTTTCTGATCAGAAAGTGAAGTACTTGTCCGTTAAATGGCTAAATAAGTGATCTCAATTTGTGCAAAAAGCAAGTAAACTGACATAATTACTTTGTTAAGAGCCAGATTTAAAATGTGCCCAATTCACTGTAATTACTGATTGACTAGTTCAGTAATTGGACACTTCTGTAGATTGTGCATCTGGTGGCCTCAGACCTCTGGTGGAATAGTCCTTGTCTTGAAGCTTAGAGAAATGGGACACTTAATTGTCAAGCTGGCACCAACTCCAAAAGCAGTCATTCTAGAAATTATTTCAAACCCCAAAGCTTTCTAATTCTGCATGAACTTTCATGGAAGTGGTTTATAAAGTAGAAGAAGCATATCTTCCTTGCAGAATTTAATTTATCAGGAAGTGCATGTATTGAGGGGAGTGGAATTCTTGTGTTAAACACAGTACTGGTGCTCCTATGTTTAATAAATGAATGAATGGGTTTGATAGTTTTAACTATTGTTATTTTTTTAAAAGAATGTGCTTAGAAGAGCTGTTCAATTTTTCACAACTTAGAGTTTTCACTTTATTTAAATTTCTTTTTCCTCAGTGTTCTCCTTTAAGGGGCAAGAACTCTTACTTGTCAGTACATGGTATGTCTGAATGAAGTCCTTTTGAGTGCCCTTATCCAGCCCCCAGTATTGTTAATCCCCTAAACCTCCTTCCTCTCCTATTTTATCTTTAATAGATTTTTAGCTATAAATCTTTGTGACTTTTCTTGTGGAGAAGGGAGAACATAAGGAGAGGTCTGAAGAGGGTGTTACTGAATTAAAAAGAAAGTCTGGTGTTGTTCTCTTAGGTACTAATTTTCCTAGTGTGTCTTGTTCAGGCAGCTGTGCATGACTGTGTTTCTACAAGCTGCTGTGAAAATGTCCTCTCTAAGGGGTGAGAAGGCTTCATGGCTGTATATATCCTTACTAGCACAACAGTATTAAGGGTCTTTTTAAAATCCAAGTAGTAAATTTTAAAATTCAAAGGCTGAATCTGACAACTAATACTGAAGGTATTTTGGTACTTCTAAAAGTACAATGACTTCCTTCCTAGGCAATCTAGACTTCCATCTGCTCCCTGCTTTTGGGGTAGGCAGTGTCATAGGTAACATCTCATTATTTAGTCTGTCTGATTAGACTCCAAAGAACAAGCCTGTGGACAGCTTGACAAACTTTGTGATTTTGTGTTACGTTGGAAGCTCTTTGCTTTGAGTCTAAAAGGCAAGTAGTGAAGAAGAAAGGGTATTTGCATGCCTGGCTGTGAGGCTTTCTTCTTTGGTTTTGCTGTATTCTGCAGAAATAAGTATAGCCTCTAAGAAGCATTCAGTTATTTTCTTAGCTTCTACTCTTTGGGCAGATCCTTTTTCTTGTAAGGTAACAATTCTTGATTCTTGTATGTATGCTGGAATATTGATAGACTGTGAACTCATAGCTACAAATGTCCCAGCAAGTGCTGTTGGAAAAGGCTGTTGTGGATGGAAGCAACATAGAATAATTGCTGTTGCTTGCAAGTTGGGCAGTGCTTTTCATGTTCTGTCAGCTTTGGCTCTCTGAGGTGAGTAGGATATGCTTTGCTCTTCTCCTCCACATTAGAGTGGATTACAATATGGTTTTGTGCATGTGGCTTACACTGTCAGGAAGATATAACTCTCTAGCCATGATAAAAGACTGTGTTTGTACGACAACCTTGTAGAAAAAAACACTGAACAGCACGGGCTAGAAAGGAGATTCTGTAAGCACCAAGAATGTTTGATGGCTATTCATTTTCAAGTCAAGTGTATGACTGTAGCACTTCATTCAGGTGTGCTCAGTGTCATGGGTTAACTGGCCACCAGCTGCCTTCCAAGCTGTTCTATCACTCCCCATCTTCATCAGGATGGTGAGAAAATAGAATGAAAATTTTGTTGGTTGAGATAAGGACAGGAAGATCACTGAACACTTATTGTCATTGGCAGAACAAATTCATCTTAGGGAAATCAGTTTATTGCCAGATAACAGATTAGGGCAGTGAGAACTGAGAACAAAAATAAAACCACTTCTCCCAACCCTTCCATTCTTTGTAGGCTCAATTCCACTCTTGACTCTTCTACTTTCTGCCTTTTGTCATACAGCAGTACTGTAAAACTCTGTTGTTCTTTAATTTTCTGCTTGTCCAACTCTTTAAATGAGTAGAAACTCGTGGCATGACTTAAAATGTGGAAAGGTAGTAAGGCAAGAGAGAAGTCAACAACGCGAGTGCACACTTCGTAGTCACACGTACGTTGTAAAATGTGCCAGCTTGACTTAAATACAGGAACTGTGACTGGGGATAAGGGCCTTGTGTATCAGTAGTGTGACCATGGACCTCTAACAACTTGCTGCCATCTGCAATAAAAATGTACAAGCACATGTTTTAAAACAGGTGAGTTACCACTGCTGTTTCGTTCAGCAGTCAGAGCAGTAAGTGTGTGTGTGTGTCATCTCTAAAGAGATGTGTTCACCCTCACATTTTGAGGGAATTTACACAGGATAGATATAAAACCATACATATAAAATGGTTACTAGTCTTGGTAGAGGACTAATAAATGTGTGTGAGGCCTTTCATGTAATGACTGGGTTGTTAGACAAAATCCAAGAAGATTGTGGGAAGTGACCATGTGTACCTTGATGCACTGTTACAGTTCGGTTGCCTCACAGTACGTGTCACTAAGGCTTAGGCAGTTTTCTAAGAGTTTTGAGCCAGTGCCCTTTATTTTGGTCTATAAATTCTGGTAAGAAAGTGCATCATTTGGAAGCAAAGCAGTAGTGGTCAGGAAACAATTTTCTGTTTACCTTGTGAATGTCAGTCTAACTTAAAACAGTCTAGCTCAAATGTGAGACTGGGCTTTTGCAGGAACCCTCTTTTAAGCAGTTTATTAACATTAATAGGTTTATCTGATCTCAATTACTGTGTATATCAATCCTTAACAGGAACAGATAATTTACTGGGCAGTACTGCTGAGTACTTAGCTGGAGAGTTTGCTCTAGACTCAGCTGTTCTGCAGCCCATAAAACAAAGGGCTAGGAAAGCAGAATTGAGAAAGGAAGCAGGAAAGAAGTTCAAAAAAACCCTCAAAACAAAACAGTTAGAGTTGAAGAAGGGCAGAAGAAGAAAATATGTAAGGATGTATACCAAAAGCTATCAACACAGCACAGTAGGAATAGTTGCTCTGCTTTAGGAGAAGAGAGTTGGCAGAGCACAGGGAGTGGGCACTGTAGAGCTGTAGGAGCAGATGGGTCTTATCAGAAAGAGGGTAGATCATACACTGAATTGAAGCATGTTATTTTTGATCTTGTGCCTTTAAAGTGACAGTGCGTAGACCAAACACCTGTTCTTTATCGTCACTTTTTAGGAAATGTAAATAAGCCTAAATGTTAATTCACTTTTAAAACTTCACCTCAGCTTACTTCTAAAATATTTGCTGGTGTGTTTGTTCCCTTTGGCATTCTGAATTACTACTGTAGATGCAGCTGGTGTGAGGCGTATCTATTACTTCATTGTTAGTGTTTTCAGCCAGCTGTAATCTGCTTACTGAATGCTTGATTTCATAGACTCATAGAATTGTTTTGGGTGGAAAAGACCTTTAAGATCATTGAGTTGAACTCTTAGCACAGCCCTGACAAGTCTTCCACTAAACCATGTCCTGAGCACTACAACTACCTATCTTTAAAATATCTCAATGACTAACAAATTCCCTGAATGTAGCCCTTCTGTGTTGTCTGTGATATTTTTTTCTGCATGTGTTTTTTTCATCAGCCATCAGGGCATACATGAGTATAAACCTAAGAAATTTATGTGAAGAAACAAGTATGGCCTATTTTATTTGGTGTTTGTTTGTGTCTTCAGAAACTCCTGGCGCTAAATTCTATGAAATTAGAACCCTAAGATTTCTATAAGGTACTGCCAGCATTAGCCTGCACAACTTGAAGTTGCAATTTTTCTAATTGTTCTTGATTACATCTTCATTTCTTGCATGCCAGGGATAATTAAATGTTGACTAATTGTAGTGCTTTTTGCTGAAAAAAACCTGCTTTAGAAAGTACAAATTCCTGTTCTAGTTATAGTTGTCTTCTTCCAGCCTGTATTTTAACACATAAAAATATCACTTGGAGGCTGTCTAAGCAAAAATGAAAATAATCTGAACCACAGTGTAATTGGCCTCCTTGAACTACAGCACGCTGTAGAATTGGCTGACTTGAAATGGTGGCGCTTACTGGGCAGACACATCTTTCTGTACAGTGGTTCTTATACCTGCCAGTCACATCTATGGTTCTTTTGCTGGAGTCCAGGATAGCAAAGGGTTGTGTTTTCTGCAGGGTCCTTATTCACTGAATTCAAGTAATAGAAAGTTCAGTTGTGTTTGACAAAGCACCCTACAATCCTGTGCTTCACAAAGCTGAAATGTGGAGCAGCCATAAATGAGATCTCTAGTTGTGAGTTAGCAAGATAACATTGCACTTTATTGTAGAAAGCAGCTATCTATGCAAATTGCAGGAAACAGAAAGATTTCCTGAAACACTGATCTTAAATCTAGAAGAGGATGAAGTTCTGCTGATGATCTTCAGCATTTCTGAGTGTAAGACTTGCTTTTTGGTGTGCCAGCTGGCACAACTGGTTGTGTATCTGAAGTGAGTCCCTAGAGGAGTAGAGGGTAAAAATAGATACCACTCTTCTCAATACCCTTCCTATGATGTTCTATTTGTCAACCTGGCATGCATTTTCAAGAATTAAGATATAAATTGCTGAAGATGCACCTCTAGTTCTCCTAAACTCCAGGAAGGTTTTATAGACATTCCATCATCAGTATTTTATGTGCAGTACAGTGAGTTACCATACTGGAATATTTTTTTGAAGAAGTACAAAGTCACTATCCCATAGCATTTCTGTAACAATTTCTAAAAAATATCACGTATAGCCTTACAGATTTAAAATACTACTTCACTTACTGTGAAAATATTGGGTTATAATTTTAGATAAGGCAAAATATTCTTGGCACTTCTTGTGATAATACTTCTTTAGTTGACTCAGAAAATAGAGAGATTATAGTGATTTCATGGCAGAGTGACCACAGAAAAATTATTCTTAGTACTGAAGCAGGTCTTGGTTCTGGCTTTTTGGTTTTGCTATAAGGCACACTCACGAGTAATTGTGAAAATAAGACTTATCTAGCCTGTCTTGGTGTGTTAGAGGAGTATTGATTGTTCTTGAAATTGATTTCGAGATGCAGTTTGCTGCGTGCCTCTGTGATGCCTATATAAAAGCTGTGGGGCTTTTTTTGGTGTTTTATTCTAAACAGCCTCCTGACTGTGCTATTGGCACTGCTGTGCGCGCTGCCCGGGAAGCAGGCACTGCCAGTGTCTGCTCTGTTTGAGACAATCCCCACACCCCCTCACCTTGTGAGTGCTCATTTTCAATGCAGCTTTTAGTGGCCCTGTGTTAGACGTGGAAAGCATCTTGCTGGAAAGATGAATACTTCTAATGTACTTAATGGCTTTCTTTTGAAATCATATCAATATCATTTTTTTGACTAATGTACTAGGCAGATTAGTTTTGCATCAGAGCTTGTATCTTGTTTCTGCAGTCTCAGAACTGCACTCTTTGTCTTTAGTGAACAATCAGTAGAGCCGGTCATGTTCATGTACAGATCTGCCACTTTCTCAGAATGGTTTTGATGATTAAAATGTGATTTGTCACTGAAGTCAAGTGCTGTGTTTTCCCCTCTGCACTAGTTTCCCTTGAGTGATGAGCTTTGAAACTTGACTGTCAATTAAAACAAGAGTTGGGGCCTGATAGTCTGGGTGGAACATGCAGCTGAGGTATTTTGGATGGGTTCTCTGAACTTGGTGATTTCTAACAGGAAGGTTGCAGTTGGTGCAGTGTACTGCAATTCCTTTACATTAATATTCCAACCATTTCTATTCTACTTTCTTGTCTTCTGTATCTTAACTTATCTCTTTAGCCACTTTATCCATTGCTCTCTGCTTTTTTACTGCAGGCAAAAAGCCTGATGGATAGATATAGACCACTCTTCCCTTGATTGATAGATTATGTTGCACAGCACACTGGGTGCACAAGCATCTGTGTTCAGTGAGTTTCCTGATCACTGCATTCCCAACTCCAATGAATCTTTAACAGTTTTAATGTTTTTGAAATTTACTCTAAAATAGAGATAGGCTTACCTGTTTAATTGCATGTTGCTAGAGGCTTGTTCTGTACCTTCTAAATTACTTTGAAGAATTAGGTCTGTAGGAAATAAATTTCTAGAGTTATTTGAAGTTCTTTGATAATAGTAATACTAGGAGGAGGAAAATGGTCAACAGTGCAAATTAATGTGAAAAATCAGCAGATCTTGAAATATTTTTTTCTTTATATGTGATCATTGTTTTGGCTAAAATTCGGTTTTTGTGTCATCTTTTGTCTGTCCATCTTAGTTTGTCTGAGTACTTGGAAATTACCACAGAAATTATATGCCTGTCAAAAATGATTAAATATCAAAATGCAAGTGCTCAGAATACTTGATATTCCTTGTGTTTGTTCCCTATGTTATTGCCCTTTCATACTTTATTTCCCAAAAATTATATGCAGCTCTTCCTGATCACAACTTGGTGTAAACATGCTTGTTTTTGAACTAGCCTGGATGCCAGTTCTGTGATGCTCTAAAAAAGTTAGGGCCTTCTTTAAGGTTATTAGCTGCAAACTGATGGTTTTGAAAGTGAATTTGGACAAGCTGAATAATGAAAGATGAGACTTTTAATGGCAAATTATCTGGATGGAAAAAAACCTGTCCAAAATTAAATGTGTGAGAAACATAAGTGTATTCCTACTGTGTAAGTAGTGTTCCAGGCTAAGCAGACCCATGATATTTAACACAGAGCTTGACAGTTCAGGTTATCAGAGAAAAAGATGCACAGAGGCTATCAGTTCAGTGAGGGGAAAAATTACTTCTTCCTTTACAGTTGAGTGAAGAAAAATGTTTTCTGTTCCTTAATGTGAAGTTGTGCTATTTTTAAGGATTTTTTTTCTTTACTTCACCTATGCCTTCTGCTAAGGTGTGGCAATTCATAGTTAATGTCCTTTGACAAGTTTGAGATTAATAGAATTTGGTGTTGTACCCTTTGTCCTCTCATTAAAAAAAAAAAAAAAACAAAACACCTCAGGAAAACTTCGAGGGCACAGAGCAATCTTGCAACCAGTCCTTTTTTGGGGTTGACTTTTAAGATTTACAGTTGAGCAAGATTTTGCTTGGAAAAAAACATAATACCTTGTGTCTTGAACTTCTATTGGAATTTGATAGGTTAAAGATATCTTTTGAAGTTTGTACCTTCCAAAGCTGTGAAGTCTGCAGTGCTTTGCATTTGTGGTTATGAAAACATTTGTTCAGAGCATGACCGAGCGATTAAGCCAAGCCTTCCTTCCTTAGCTTGAACAGGAAGGGAACATGGTTGCTTTTGAAGACTCAGGGGGCCTAGGTTAGCTGGTATAAAATTTCTCTGGGAATTCTAGTTAGCTTCTTGCAAAGATGCTTCTTGAAAGGCATGTAGAGAAGGAAATGGCCTTTCACTTGCAACTTTCTTCATTTGTGCCTGCAAGAGAAAAGAAGTTGTGTTTCAGGAGCTTATTTTTGATCTCTACTGAAACATATAGCAAGGATTGTAATATTCCAATGGTGTTGCCCTGACTTCTGCAGTTCTGGATGTTATCATTCTTATGTAACTAGTTTCTTAGACATTCTCTGTAAATATAGTCATGTTATTGTAATGGTATCTTTTTAATTACATTCCTTTCTCCTGGGCACAGAAGTTTGATGGACATTTCCTTTGACCAGTGTGTTTGAGGGGAGGTCTTTGTTTCCTTCAATACACAGTGATTTATTAGACACATATATAATAAAGATGGGCAAGGCCCGAGGCACTTGTGCCTTGAGGAACTTGTTCCTTGTTCTCCAGAGGTTCTGTCTCCTTCTTTTGTGTCATTACTGCGACACAGTGGCTCTTGGGAGTTTCTTTGTAGAAGCATGGTCATTATACATTTAAGGTGTTTTGTACCTTTTTAGATACTGGATGCTCTAAATGTCTTTCGGGAGGTAAAACTGTGTGTGAAACTGCTCAGCATTTCTGGGCTGGAGATCTGTGTCTAACTTCAATATGCACGCTTACAAGTATCCATGGTTAATTTGCACAATATTTTTACTTAGATTGTGCCTTCCAAGAGTCTATGGTATTGTCTGATTTTTTTTTTTCTTCTGTTCCTCATAGTCATGATGATTTTGAACTACTCTGAAGGCAGCACAGAGAGATCAGATTTTTCCCAAAGCATCTCTGCAGAACTGAAAGTTATTAGAAATGTCATAGTACTAATCTCCAATATTGCTTTAGCAATTAGGTGGTTCTTAAGTACTCAAAATCCCTGTACCAATTAATGATGACAGACTTTTAGCTACATGTGTCTTTAAATGGAGTTTTATGTGAAAGATCTGCTTTTACATGACAAATTACTTCCAATCTGCTTGCAGAGTAGGGTTTGAAATGCCTTTATGTAAAAGTTTAAGATAAAACTTATATCAAATAGGCCTAATATATGGGGTACTTGAGAGATTTTTTTAAAATTTCTTCTAACTGTCAAGGTATCTTTTTTAGTGTTGATGAAGAAAATTCACTGATTTTTTTTTGTGTGTGTGTTTGTGTAACAATAAAGCCAAGTTGCTTTGATTTTTCCCTCCCTTGCCTCCTCCCCAGTTATTATCACTATCAGCTTATTGTTTTAAAGTGGATTAATTGTTAGCTTTACCATTGCTGCTGCCTCCTGAATGACTTCTCTTCATCAAGAGCCCAGCTGTAGGGCATTTCTAAAGCTTTATTATTTGGCATTTTTATTATCATTCCTCTTTCTTAATATGTCTTCTTTCTATGATACAGTAAGTCAGATAATTAATTTTTTAGGCTTCAAATTTCTCACTGAATCTCAGTGAAAGAAAGTTTGATTGATATTCTCAGTTTTGTACAGGTAAACTGTTGGTGGGGAGGGAAGGAAGGTAGAGGTTTGGGGAGGATTGCTCGTTTAAGATTCTAAGGAAATGTCTCAATTGACTTCTGGTTAACTTTTTTGTCTCCACCTGTGTAATACTGAAGAGATTCTTAACTGACTTTTTAATGTTTTTTCTTTTATCTGGGGATGTGCCTGCTATCTTGACTGTATCTAAGTTCTCTCTTTTCTTGAAATTGCTGTCTTCACAAGAAATGCTATGACTTTGAATTGAGTTACCTGAAAATGAGGTTAACCCTTTCCACGTCCTCAAATCATTAGTTATTGCAGAGAACTAATAACCATGTGAAACAGTGACTTTCATCTTCTAAAAGTACTGTACAGCTGTTAAAGTAGTAAATGAATTATTGTAATGCAAATTTTATCTTTCCAGTACCTTTTCTCTACATTTGCAGACAATCAATTCTTAATTCTGTGGAGTTTTGGTCAAGCAAAGGTTGGCTTCCAAAAAGCTGTCCTTAGAGTAACTGGGAAATTCTTTTGTTGTCAGTGTGAACTAATTAGTATTACATTGTTTGGCTTTTAGCACTTGCTGAGTGAAATCAAATTAAATTGCACGTGTCTATTTGTTTTCAAAATAATAATTTTGGATGTTTGACAAGGGGGCTTGCCTTTGTTACCATGTACTCATTCTGGGATAGTTTCTCCATTAAAAATGGAAATAAGGCTGCCTATGAATCTAACCAGATGAAGATTAACGAAGTAGCTTTGTATTTAAGTATCTGAAAGAGCTAAGGCCTAATTATGTGTTTAGGTGCCTTAGACTCTGTAGTCATGCAGATTAAGAAAAATTGAATATTTCTTCTTTTGCCCCGACACTTTACTGCTTGTTTGAGCTCCAAGCCCATGCTGTACAGTGTGAGATGGATGGCAAAACTGGCTGCTATTTTCTTCTACTTTTTATGCCATTTAGTCAGATACTCGCTTGTGTGCCAACAATTAAATCTACAGGCCATGCAGGGTAGGCCATCACCAGGGAAGTGAAGGGTTGCCTGGTTTTGAGGCACATTTATCAGATGCACTTATTGCAGTTAGGAAGAATATTTTATAATAAATCATTCACTGCTGATGTGGCTGATGGACTGGTCAGAGGTGAGGCTGAAGTTGTGTTAGTGATGAATGGCCTCCCAAGAAGGGGACTAGGTGTAGAGCAAACACAAGTGGGGCAGGCATGTCCAGGCACTTTGGGTTTTGAAACAGTTAAACATCATCAAAGCTGCACATGATGGATTTGAGCAGGCTGAATGTAGCAGTGAAGCAAAGCCCGATGCTCTTTGTGTCTGCAGTAAATTAGTGGTAGAAAATATGGCTGGAGAAGAGCACTGTAGTCCATTGTGCTTGCTGCCTTTCAGGCTGTTTTTAAGGAGTAATTGGTTGTCAGTTGCTCTTTCCCCCAGACTTCTCTGTATCCCCAGAATAATGGTTCCTGGCAGAGTGGAGGCTGAGCTGGCAGCTCTGAGCAGGCGGGTGTTCCAACTTGTGCGTGGTGCAGGGGATGGCCCGTGGCCAAGCAGTGAGCCCTGAACTCTGGGGATGGTTCTTCCGAGGGTCACTGTGGAGGTGCTGAAGTGAGTTCTGCCCAAAACACAGTCTTTTGAATTAAAAGGAAAACTACCATTTACTAAAGCTCTTGTTTGTGCTGGCAGATTGGCCTAACAATTTTAATTCAGCTCTCTTTCTTCAGTTAATGCTTAAGAAAGATATGAATCATGTTGCAGTACATGGCTGTTGTGCCTTCATTCTGAAGGCTTAAAATTCTCTTACAAACAAATTTTGTCAGGAATAGCTGTTCTTCATTAAAAAAAATCAGGGAAAACTCTGACTATAATAAAGTGTGTGTGTGGAGACTTCAGTGTTGGAAACATTTCATAAAGAAATGCTTAAATCCTTGATGCAGTGCTGAGAAAGTGAATGGGCCAGAATGTGTTAACTGCACAGAAAAGCTAGCTGTAGCTGCTGCTAAATATGTGACTGTTCTGTAATGTTCTATTAACTTTATCTTTTAGATAGTTGGAGTTATGTCTGCAGTATGTGTTCCTCCAAGAGTTTAAAAGCAGAAGTTGAAAATACTTTTCTTTACAGTCACCTTCTCAAGATGGAAGGGAATGCTACTAGGTAATATTTTAATATAATAAATTACAGAATTCTGACAGATTTGCCAGGTTATTCTTCAATCATCTGTAAAGCAGAGTTATCTTAGCAAACAATACCTTAATTGGTAGACCAGGGTATGTATTTAGTATACTGCTAATAAATTGTAATTTAAATGGAGTATTACTCAGAACAGGACTGCTATCAACCCACAGATAAGTATTCACACAAACTTTAGGGTTAGCATGTTTTTTTGCATTTTCCCTATCTGATTTTGATAAAGCACTTTTTCTTCTTGTTTGCTTCTGTGTAAATCTTATCAGTAGTGTTTTCATTAAAACCATTTAAAAGATGAAAATTCATTTGCTTATATGTGAGTCATTGGAAGACTAATACAAGAACTTGATAAGATCATGAGTAGGAGGAAGAGAAAGCCACACTTGGTTTTCTTGCACTGCAGTGAAACTTGGCAGCCTGAGGATTCAAGAATTTAATTTCTTTATTAATGCATTTTTCAAGATGGATGACACGTGGTATGTTTTTGTAGGATAAGAGAAGTATTGACTGCCAGAACAGATATTTCATTTTCTGTTCTCTCCCTTGTAGCTCTCCTCCCTATGAAAGGAATATGTTTCTGTATAGTTTGCTGGTTGTGCAACGAACAATGTGTTTATCCAATAATTTTTTTGTTGGCTGGGGTTTTTTTTATGCTTCTGCTATGGTATTTGGCTGTATCAAAGTACCAGGAGAGATCAGTGGAAAAGGAGAAATATCTTTTTTTGTCATATTGGTCCATGTTGCTGTGTAAGGTGCTGTAAAACAATTGAGTGATTTCCCATAGCCTGTGTTAGCTTCTGGAAAGATAGGCTTCTGAGGTGAAATCTGTTTTTACTTCTAAACAGAGATTGTACCATGGAAATCTAGTTTGTTGCTAACAGATTTTTGTTTTGTTACAGAAGTTCACTCCTTCTCTTACAAGGAACAAAGACCTGTTTGAATGTTTACCCGTAAGAATCATAGAGTCGTAGATTAGCTTGGGTTGGAAGGGACCTCAAAGATCATCCAGTTCCAGCTCCCCTGCCATGGGCAGGGATACCTCCTACTCAACCAGGTTGCTCAAAGCCCCATCCAGCCTGGCCTGGAACAATTCCAGGGATGGGACATCCACAGCTTTTCTGGACAAGATGTAGAGTTTGTCCCTCAACAGTAGAGAATTTCTTCTTAATATTGCATCTAAACCCACCCTTTCCAGTTTAAAACCATTCTACCTCCTTCTATCACTACATGCCTTAAGCATTAGGCACCTGGAAAATGAATAGAACAAATGGCATGTTTCAAGGTTTTGTACCTTTTGTAAGTGTGAAATATGTACTGTCGTTTGGGTTCACTCATCCTTCTCATTTCTCTTTTTCTTGTGTGCATGAAAGGGATTTTTTATTCCTTAAATTATATTCTGGGCAACTTTGGTATAGAAGCAAGCATTGCTGAGAAAATACATCCTTTGTTTGGAGTCAGCAGGGATCACAAAAATGCAAATGAATTTACTACCAGAAATATTGAATTTACTTGTGTATTTTTAAAAATGTCTTGCACATCCTTTTCCCAGTCAGCCTGGTAGATCAGATTTAGTAGGTCTTCCAGTGGCTGGAGAGAAGAAGAGCAAAATCTTGCAGGGCACAAAATCCTCTAGTTCTGAGCTCTCAGAAAAGTCAAGACAGCTTTTCTTGTGACCAGACTCTCCTTTTCCTGCTACCTTGGCTGGACCATGCCCTCCCAGCACATTATCCAGATGTGCCATAACATTTTTGCTGTGCTGTGCACTTGGCTTTGCTAGCTCTGCCCCATGAAGAGGAGTGGTATCATTGGTCTAGCAGAGCACCTTTGGTTGAACACTGGATTCACATGTCAATGCTTGCATGCTCTTGAGCTTCACAATTTTTAGCTGGGTAATAGCTAACATAGCTGTACAGCTTGGACTCAAAACTGTAATGTAATGATTATTTTGAGATCCCTGAGCCTGACTTCAGTGGAAAATGAAACCAAAAGCTAAAAAGCGGTGCTCTGTTGGCACTCGGTGAGAAATAAATAGGTATCTTGGTGGAAGGATGAGAAACTCCGCTTCGAAGTGATAGATTCTGTGATAGTTTGGAGTCACTACTAGAAGAGCTGAGCTCTGTCAAAGCAGAGCTGTCCATTGTTCTCTGTTCTGTGGAGCCCTGATGAAGAGCACCTGGACAGACATGATCTTCTGTGTCCTCCAGCTCTGCTTCTTTGCCTTTCTCTTGTGTGCCCTTAGTCCTTGCCAGCTGAGTGCACCGCTGTTGGAACAGGCTAATCTTTTGGTGGCATTGTGCAAATGACAAAACTGGGTTTATTTTTCTATGTATTCAGAAGTTGATATGCAAAACTTATTAGAAATAAGCTTTAGGGTTTTTGAACAGTTTTTCAACTGTAATTAAACATATTGTCAATGTTCACATGCACACTTTGTTCTGTGTGCTGAACCAGCATAGAAAGTGGATTAGGAATGCAAAATGCAAGAAGTCTGGTACAAGAGCAGAGAAAACCAATTTTAATCTAGTCTTTTTTTGAGAAGCAGACATGCCTAGTTTATCAATAGCATGAAGGAGTAAGATGGTACTTTTCTTCCAATAGATCTCTCATTTGGGTTCCCTGAGCCATGCTACATACACTGTATTTAATTTCCTGCTTCACACACTGTATTATTTTACTCTAGCTACAGAAATTAATGCTAGCATTTAACTGGCAGTAAAGAAACCTTATCTTCAAAAGGGTACAAGATTTCAGTATAGTTTTTAAAAAGCTGGGAGCTTTTAAGGTCATACGGAACTTCTCCAAGGAAATGCATTGTCATCAGAGACACAGTTCCACTTTCAAGGGGATGAAAATGTGAGAACTAAGCTAAGGAAAAATAGCCAATGTTTTATTTCATCTCCAAAGGAATGATTTTGTTAAGAGAACTAATATTTACTTTCTCTCATCTGGACTATGTATTATTCATATTGTTATATGGCTTGTAGATATTCATGATTCAGGTTCAGTTTGGACTTCAGAGCAGATTTGCTTTTTCTTGATCCTGCTAGTGCAGAGCTCTAGGTTTCTTTTCATTTTGGACAACCATTCCTTATGATCTCTGCTGCCTTCCAAGAGTTTATAGTAGAAATAATCCCAAGATGCTTTTCTTATCCATGATTAAACCTGAGTATGCAGCTTCTTTTTTTTTTTGTCCTTAGACATGTGTGCTTGGGTTTTGTGAGTAAACAGTATATTTTATTCTCTTTTCCCCATCTCTTGAGAGTTACAGATGAGCCCCTTTCTTCTGAAAAATCTCTTGACTCTGCTTCTGTTAGTTGTGCAGGTTCTGCAGTTTTTTTCCTCAAATCCCTTTATCTTTGCCCTCACTATAGAGTTTCCTGTACTTTAACCTGGACAGATCTAAGCAGATGCAAAGGACTAAAGGACTAAGGACTCCCTGGTTAAAAAGGGAGAAGCATTCTATTTTGTTCAGAAGAGAGTCCTTTTGATAGGACATCTGAGGACTGAAAGGTTATATTCTCTAGACCACCTTATGTATCAATTCCCCTGACCCATATGTTTCCCCTTCTTGATATGGCTGAGATCCTATTGGTGGTGGAGGTAGGTGCTCCCCAAAATTATCCCTGAGTGTTGGAATAAAATATGTAAACTACTTGAGAAGTACTGTGTATTTTTTTGTTGGGAAGGTGGGCAAGGACAAAGCAGCATATAAAGCAGCATATGTAGTGAAATAAAATCTATTATGGGGACAATCTTTGTCTTGTATAGAAAAGTGGATTAAAAAAAAAATCAATGAATTGCTTTAATGCAGACACCCAGCAGCAGAATGCAAGAATATAGCAGAAATCTATTCACATGTAGGAAAACTGGGCTAAGAAATACAAGTTAAACGAGATGGTAAAAACGTACAACTTAAACTTCTTCAAGCTGAACATGAGAAGATGCAGGCATAGGTTCATCCCTGTATAAGGGGACTCTTAAAAAATATAAGATGCTACTTGCAGTTCAAAAGGCTATAAGTGTGGTTACCAGTGCACTATTTCCAAATACTGTATTCAATAGATAAGTCTTGAATAATAGTTGATAACACTTTGTATCCTAGGCTTAAAATATCTGCTTTGCTTCTGACTTGCAGTGGTGTCATTATGGACACCAGTGGAATCATTATTCCCTAAATACAATTTTGTTATTAATTAAAATACTTCTGAAAAGCAGTGTGAAAGAATATTAGAAAATGTAAAACTTGAATTGAGTTATTTCTTTTCAGTGATGCCAGCAGCAGTGGCTTATAGTCAGTGGAATGAGCTGATGGTTCAGACAGAATCAATATCTTCCATTAAAGTGTAGTGTAAACTTCAGTGTATGAGTTTGTCTGTAAGTTTATCTTTGCCTCAAGCAGGTTGATTTCATAAATGCAAGATCTTCCTGTGTCTAAATATAATCAATAAACCTGTCTGTGTGCATTGCTTCAGGCTTGCTTTAACCAAGTGATGAACCAAGATCATTCTCCAAGTTGTTGTTTGTAGTTGTGCATTTAGTAAGATGTTCCTATTAATGTATCTGAAGAGGATTTAAACGAATAAGCTGATTAAAAAGCAATTTACTTATAATGGTGTTTCTTGAAAGAAAACCTGTAGCTCTGATTGTAGGTCATGGATTTTAACAAATACTCAATATACTGTTGTTTTTCACCTACTTAAATATGATTTAGTTATAAGTTGCTGCTTATGACTGGAAATTCACTGCTCTCATCTTTAGCCAGTTGATGAGCTAAAGATGGGGCCAGTTGTTGTTTTCACTAACTCAGCCAGAAAATAGAATTCCCTTGGTAGTAAGGAAAGCAGCTGATATAAGAATAAACTCAATAATTTTTTGTGACAAGTGTTCCAAACGAATTTATTCTATTTAGTTGCCTATGAAGGAAAACTCTTGGCTATTTGCTTTAATCGGGGGGCATTTCTCTGTGTCTAAGAAAGCTTAGATGCTGCCTCTGTATAATCTCGGTATTATTTATAAATATGTCCCATTGCAGCAAATGGTTAGCCCTGGATATCATAGATATCCAGGTTAGCCCTGGGTATATAGCTGATAATGGGTTTTTGAGTGTTTTGCTGTAAGTGCAAGGGGTTGCAAGTATGAGAGATTGTAAAATTGATGGTTTTTCTGTGTGTGGCTTTGAAGCAGTAACAGAAAATAGGCAAACAATGTTTAGTACTGTTTTGGAACCAAATATGACCATCTGAAATTATAATATATAGATTTTCAGCTAATGCTGATGGTAAGCAACTCCTGTTTATAATGCCAGCAGTTAAAAATGTTTGAAAGGGAAAGATACAGCCTTATGAAATACAGGATTGGAACAGGATTTGTTGTTGGGTTGAGGAAATAGAGCTGGTGACTTTCAAAAGCAATACCAAAAACAATTGTTGTAACTTGCTCCTGTTTGTGTTACAGCTTGATTCAGTGGCACCTGATGAGTTTAAGCATCAATAAATTCTACTCTGGTTTTACGGACTGATTAATCCTTTCAGAGAAAAGGAGTCTGAGTGCATGAGTGGAGAGAAAAAGGGGAAGAAGTCTGAAGTCATCAAGCAATATTGCTTGGGGCTGGCAAAAAGGTAGCAGACATTTGGCTGTTGGAAAGTAGCATTCAGTGGCTGGAGAAGTTAATGTGTATCTCCCCCTCCTTAAATTATTAATGTTCCTTTTAGTGCTTGTGTAAATTTAAGGGATTTTATCTTTCAGGATTTCCCCTAGCACTTCTTTTTTTCAACTTTAATCTCAACATGTGAATAGTATCTATGAACAGAACAGCACAGACTGTAAGAGCAAGTGACTTAATCTGTCTTTATCTGTGTTTTCCTGCAAGTGAAAAATAAATGGGTTTTCAAGGGGTCTATATCTTTAATAATAAACCTTTTAAAGTTGCTGTGATCTGAAACACATGTATCCAGTAGTGAGAATTAAATGTCAAAGAAACACTTACTTTGAATTGTTGCTTGGTTGTTTTGAAGTTTTTCTTCATTTCCTCTAGGAAGCTTTTTTTCTGGTTTTGCATATGTGTGTCAGTGGTTTTTTTTAGGCCTTCTTCCTGACCCAGAAACCTCTTTTTGTGGACTATCCTGTTCTTTCTTCTTTGTCTTCCTCATCCAACTTTTGAATCTGTTGTTCAATTCAAAATAGATTTCAATGTGTCATCTTTGACAACGTGTTTGAAAGAAACTAGGCTATGTAGCAGATAAGGGCAGATCAGATTGTCTTCCCTTAAGGAAAGGCTGTATTGTGAATTTAAATATTCCTTGTGGGTTAAGATTAGAAAGCATAATTTCTCACGGCCTTAGCTTATAAATGCTTCTGCTTCTGTGGTTCTGTTACCTATTGTAGTCTTACTAAAATGTTAAATTATGGTAAAGATGCATTTAGGATGCAATTCAGCTATTAATCTGGGTGAGTCAGAATTTAAGGAATTTTGACAGATCATATTTACTCGTTAGTCTAGAAATAGCTTTTGAATTATTAGTCTGTGGTTGAGAAATGTGCTACACACGTCTCTGCAGCTCAGTTTGTGAAGTTTAATGTGTGTGCTATGGCTCAATATTTTGGTGCTTTTTTCCCAAAATACAAGCAAAATGGTGCAAGGCTTTAGAGCAATGTGTGACATTTTTAAAACCTGGTGGTTCTAATTTTTTGACAGCGTGACTGGACTAAAAAGTCAAGCCAGTTGACTGTACCCACTTTATTTATCCACACTATTCAAAGCAAGTCGTTGGAGAGATAGAACATTCTGACTCATGTAGTTTGAATTCCTCCAAGTTTGATGAACAACTTGTTTCTTATTCTCTAAATATTATAGGATCTCCCTTATCTTTTAGGACTTTTCTAATCTGTGTGATTATTTATTCTACCAGCCAAATTGAGAATGCTGCTGTGGCTTGGATTCAAGGTGGTTATTGCTATTCTTTTGTCTTAGTTTTTGTGAATTCTTATTGCACCTTAGGTTTTGTTTTGGTTGGTTGTTTTTTTTTTTCTTTGTTGTAACATATCTCTTAATTTTGTTATTTGCTGTTGTGCTGTGATTGTGATTTCAACTCTTCTCTCATTTGCCAGAGAACAATTATTTTTTTTTTGTCATCTAGTGGAAGTTTAAATTGCTTGTTAGGATTTCGCTGTGCTTTTGAAAGTGTACTTTGCCTCCTCCATTTTTCTAGCACAAAGTGAGTGTGATTTGAATTAATTTCTGGCTACTAATGTGAAAGTGTACATCTCTCCGTGTATGCATGTGTATATGTTTTTGTGTGTGCATATATATGTATTTATGCATGCATGCACATGAATTTAAGGAGTCTTTCTCCTCAAATGTTTTTCTTTTTCTCACTTACTTTGGGGTGACTTGTAACTTAATGTCAGTGTATGGTCATACATAGTGAGAAGAGGGGGAGAGCTCAGTGTTAAAAATAGTGGGGTAGTATGTGTTGTGCAAACACTAGATCAGAGGAATGACATTTTACTCTTGTCATATATACTATTCATGACTTCCAAACCAGGTGATGGCTTTAACCTCATCTTTTGACTTTTTTTTGACTTTAAGGTTGATATTCCATGTCTCCTAATGTATTCTAGAGTATGGTAGCTCATAAAATTATGCAGAAGGGTTTAAATTTTGACTTTGAGAAGTTTCTAATGGTTTGAGTTAGGCAGCCTTAAAGTGGAATCTGAGTTGGAGTAATTTTTCCTGTTGGAGTCTTCTGTGTTGTTGTATTTCAAGACTTTTCCGTATTTTGGTAGGTTTTAGAGCAGCACAAAAACTTTCTGCACTGCACTGGGCTTAGCCATCATGCTTGGATCAGCCTTTAATTCTGGCTTTCCCCCTCTTACATCAGTTTCTGTGATAAGGGCTCTTTGTGGAGGTTGTGTGAGATCTCCACTAAGGGTGCACAGTTGGTGACCTCTCTTCTGAAAGACTGCAGGTGAATAGGTCATAACATGAGCAGACTTTAGCTCCCAACCTCTTCTTGTTAGGCTTTTGCATCCAGGAGGAGATTTTCCATACCTCTTTAAAATGAGCTTAACTCCAGTGTGTGCCTGAGTAGTGTGAAATCACCTTGCTGCTTGCAAGCGTGCAGAATTCCTGGGGTGCTTCATTAAATTGCCCAGTCCTTTCTTAACTTTTTTCTTGTCAGTCTTGAGAAACTCATTTCCTATGGAGTTTGTGCATTGTTACCTTTATGTGCTCCCAGGCTTGATAGATGTATCTGATATACAGTGGGAATATTGAATGTTTTGCACACAGGACCCAAATTTTATCTAAAGGGCTTCATTTATACACTTGATACAAAGTTTGCCTGAAATTGCTGGTCCCCTCTGTGCCTTACAATCTGCTTTTGCTCAGGGCTGAACTAACAGGATCCCAGCTTGGAGGACTACTTTTTCAGAGAGTACAGACAGCTAATGCAGCCCAGATTGGAGGAAAGGCAGTGCTGTGTGCTTGGGAGCAAGGCAAAGTGCCTGGTTTCTTACCTTGAAGCTCTGGGTCTGTGTGTGGTCGAAATTTTACTAACAGAATGCTCTGACATTGGTTTCATGTAATAGCATCAGTTTGGGTGTTAACCTTAGACAGAAAAGCTCCAAACCTTTCCAGTTGGTGCCCACTGCAGAATGGTGTCTTTCAAAGGAATGATGTTATACAGTTTTGTTCTGTGTTGAGCAAAGATACAAAGATCTGCGTTGCCTACTTCAGGTAGAAATCTTACCACTAAATTTTTTGGCAGGAAAAATATGAGGTGTAGGTGTCCATTGCCTCAGTAGTGATTAGTATTTAATCTGTCTGATGCAGGGGTCTGTCTTCCACACTTCTTGTCTGGTTTGTGGTAGGCATTTGTTTCCTTATGGGATTGAGTTTTGATTTAGTAGACCAGAGTATTGCAGATGAATGATGCTGTCCGGGTCTGGCAAAAATGAAAGATGTTATTGGCAATCATCTGTGTGAATTTTGTAGTATGGAGCCTTTAATGTTTGAATGCTTTAATAGGTATCATTTACTGTCAGAATTTTTGTAGTGGACTAAAACTTTTCACTGGCTGTGGACAAAATTTTTTTGTAGTAAAAGCCTGCAGTTAAACACTGATGCTGAAAAGTGATATTATGCCTACTGTGTCATCTGCCCAGACCTGCAGAGACCTGATCATAAATCCTAGTGTTGGGATGGAAGGAAAATATGCAGGGAGTTATTGAAGGTAGTCATCTGTCAAGCTCAAGCTCTTGATGAAGATTATTTAATTAGAGGAGTTACTAAGTAATTTGTCAGACTTCTGGGACTTATTCCATCTCCTTGTGTTCAAAGATGACCTCCTCAAAAGAGGTATAAGGAAATGGTTTCCTTGTTTTTCAGTGCCTTGATTTCTGAATCTGAAGATTAATCTTTTTCCCTTAAAAAAAAAAAAATCAAGGTTTTAAAATCAATTTTTGTTTTTCTATGGTTTTTGTAGAGACCAGAGCAATGCTCTTGCATTCTACAGAAAAGTTCCAGGACACAGCAATTTTAATTCCTTTGTCTCAACCTATCTCCAGTTTCCTTCTATGTCTGTAGTAACCATGGCTGAGAAAATATGGTGTAATGTTGTGTTGCTTTATTGCATGGTAACACTACAGATCTCATCCAGCGTAACATTCAACCTGTTAACTACATCTTGCTTTTCTTTTTCTTTTTTTCTTTCTTTTTCCTTCATTCAAAATAGTTTTCTTGGTTCAACAATCTCTGTGTTGTTGTGATATAATAGTCACCTTTTCCCTTTGCTAGCAAACTGTGGACATGACTGCTGCAGCAGTTTTGCTTTTAGATATATTTGCATTTCTGCTATCCTTTTGATCTCAGTTAAATTTACAGCTTTAAATATTTGTGAAACAAAATTAAGCTGAAAAGAGTTTAGTTCCACTTGCTTTCTGTTTCTGCTCTCTGTGCTTCAAGATGCCTGTAAAAGTTACAGGAATTTTTTTTCCTCCATTTCTTCCTTTCTGCTGCATCTGGTTCTTGTATTGCAGGTGGGGGATTTGCTTATTGCTTCATTCAGATGTATACGGATGGAGACTGGCAAATAGCTGGGTTATTGGAATACTTCAGTATACTGAAGTTTTTGGATGCATGCATGTTAAGTTGAGTTCTGCTTATTTATTCAATCCTTCACTTTCTTTCAATTATTTAACTTCAGTTTCCTGGACTTCTAGAAAATACGAGAATTTCTCATATAAGTAAATACTAAAACAAAATGTTGCTTTCTGTGCTTTCTCCCTTCTTCCTGTGCAAAAGCTTTTTTTTTCTTCTTCAAAAAGTCATTCTTTAGAGAGCTAAGAGCAAACAGTGATGAGTTTGAATTCAAAGAGGATTAGGGATAGGACTTTGAAACATAAGCTAATTCATCAGACTCTTCTGATATTGTAGAATTAACAAGAGGTGGCATTAAATCATGCCTGAGCATTTGTTGGAGTAATTGCCTTCTTTCAAGAAGAAAAATTTGTAGTGGTTTTGAGTGATGGGTGGTTTAATGTTGTAACTAAACTTGTAATCCTTTACTTGTAATGGGAACACCCCTTTCAGCACCTTTTTCCCTGTTACCCTAGCTGGGAATGCTTCCTTGCATCCAGATAATTTAGTGGTTGGTCTTGTGGTTTAAAAAAAATCCCACCCAGTGAAATAATACATCCACAGCCCTCCCTGGCTTGCTGTCCAGTCAGCTGAGCGAGTTGGTTCATCTGATGTGCCACACCAGTGACTGTAAGGGGAGAAGTGGGCACAGTCCAGCAGCTCCAGACAGAGACATGGCGAGGTGTGAACAGTCCTTGTCAGCAGCAGCTGCCTTGTCAGGGTGAGCAGCACCAGCTACGTGCTCATTTTGCAAGCACTGCAGCAGTTTAAGATGGTGTTGTCCTTCTGGTTTCTTCCCCTTGCCAGACTAGTTGTTCCATGGGCTCTTTCTTCTGCTTTAAGTAGAATCAACTGGGATTGTTAAGCAGGAGTTTAGTCTAATCTCATTAATTTTTTGAATGACTAACATGGCCTCTGTATCCCTTGGATCTGAATTGGGGCCTGTGTACTTGTATTAAGCTACTTGAATGTTCAGGTTTCAAATCTTGGAAAGCACTCAAGCGAGAAAATGAATATGCACAGTAATTTTCAAACAAGAGCTATGGACTTTGAAAGAAGCACAGTGAGTAGATACTCTTTGTGTATCAAGCCATGCCCCATGGTTTTGGAAGCTGTTGCCACTTTCCTACCTTTTCCCGTTCCAGAAAGTGATCAATTAAAACAACAACAAAAAAATTCAAATTTGGAAATTTGGAAATGTTAGAAAGTATGGGCAAAAAGTAGGTATGGGATAGACATACTGAAGTTATTGCTGCTGCCTAAGTATGTGCCTCAAAACACTTTTCAACTCACATCAGACATGATGACAAAATGCTCCTTGGAGGTGACTATACCAGTAAGATGCTTATAACAAGTTGCAAATGGTAGTTTTGTTTCCAAACTCTTCTTTTTTGCTGTTGAAGTTTCAGGGTTTTTTTTTGTTTGTACATCTGTAACAGATCAGATCAATCGGCTCCTTTTGATTGATTATGATTTATGATTAATAAACTTATTCTTGGATTTTTTTCCCAATCTAGCACAACTAAAAGGGCAACTGAAACATAATTGCTGCTGAGTGTGCACTTACTGTATAAATTGTGTAACTGTGCCTACACTGACAATACTTTCAGAATAGAAGGCTGTTTTCAACATTATTTAAAAATAATCCGTGAATTAACTTTTCAAAGAAATGTCTTATTTTGTCACCATCAATCTTTCCTTTTGGAAACTAAACTTGAGTGATGATAGACTTAGATGTTACCCTGAATTTAAATAATAATTGCAAATGTTTTGTAATGTTTTATTTTCATAGTCTGTGGCAGGTAGTGCAGACAAGTGAGATCTTTTTGAGACACGATAAATTTAATAGGAAATACTGGGTACTGTTTGTGACCTGCTGCCATCCTTAGAGATGCTTGTTCCTTGCTTTCAAAGCTACTTGTGCACTTGAGATTTTACCCTTAAATGTTTCTTCTAATCTTCCTTCCCCCTTCCCCCGCTTCTTTCCATCTACCCTTGTACGATTTATGCAGGTTCATGAGTCATGAGGATTGAGTGATCTTAGAGAAAAACAGTAAAGCCTTTTCGTGGCTCCTCTGCAGTGTTTTTGTCCATTCGTGTTCTGTCTGGTGTAGGAGACCTTCCCCTTGGTTCTGCTGTTTCTGTGGAGAGGTGACAACCAAGTCAGATACTTTCTGCTTTCTGCTGCTTGGGCACTTAGAGCAGTTGCTGATTCTGCTTCTGTCTGTGGTAACCTCTGTAGAGATCTTTGCTTGGTAGGGCTTCTTTCAGTGTGGAATACTTAGGTAGAAATAGCCTCTAGCAAGATGCTGTGCTCTTACCCACACTTCATCTCTGTGGGTGTGTGTGTTACTGCACTGTCTTGACTGTCAGTCTGACAATCACTTCAGCTCTAACAGTGTTTCTTAACCATACAGCCAAAGAAATTTAAAGAGATGTTGTAGTTTCTGGGGTTTGTGGGTTTTGTGGGCTTTTTGTTTCCTCTTTCTGGTGGTATACTAGCTTGCCAATTTTGTAAGGCAAGTATGGTTAGTTATCTGCCTTTCTGGTGGGTGGTAAGGTTGTCCACTTAATTTTGACATTTATTACTAGAGTGGATGAAATCTCTAGGCAAGAGGGAACACGGTTGATTAGAGGTCTCCAGGGGCTGGGTACCTAAATTCTCACCAAGCTGTAAAAGTGTTGTGCGTTTGGTTTTTTTAATGCCTTTAGGATCACATTATGATGACAGGTACTTAGAGAAAAATGTATTTTTTTTGTAAATTACTGGAATAAAGTCTAAAACTGTATTGCATTTGTGGGCTAATTGATTGGTCCAGTGTATATTATACCAATGTGGGGTTTTGGGGTATAAGTAATACTTTTACTTTTAGATTATCTTCAAATTTTCATTAGTTCCCTAAAATACACTTGCATGCAAATCTTTGTATTTAATAGCTTACATATACTTAAAAACTTACTGCTTGAATAGCTCTACCTGCCCTCCCTGGGGGTTTCTGTTGCTCCTTGGCTCTTGTCAGTTGAGCAGGTTTACTGTGCCCAGAAATTAAGCTGAACCAGAACTTCCACTTGATCCCAATTGCTGTACAAATGAGTCTTCAACTGGAAAGTTGGATCAGACCTTGTTCAGAGAATATGTATACTTGTTTTCCAGAAACTTCAGATAAAGCATCATTTTTGTTTAATGCATCCTAGTTTAGAAAATGTCACATTTTATAGTTGTTTTACTACTTCAAGTAGTGCCTGTAAGCTCCAAAATATGTACTTTGCTCTAAGTAAAGGTAACATTTACAGAGATGGTAGGACACTAAGGCATTTAGCTTTGTCTGGAGAATACAGCTGATAATAATTGCCATTTTCAAAATGTTATGAGTGTATTCACTGAGAGTGTATCTAAACACATGTCTTATATGTGGAGCCATCAAGGTATAGTCTTGATTGCTTTTCCCTGCTTTTTTTGAGAATTTAAAATTTCCTTCTTGTGAGGGCTGTGTGTGTTTCTCCCACTGGAAGCTTCTATTTTTGTTCTGAATATTCAAATATATGAAAAGAATGTACGTTTGACAGCAGTTTACTTACATTGAGTAAAGGAGTAAGAATGAAAATTAAATTATCTTTGCTACAATCATTTTGGACACTAACAGTGGTAATCAAATACTGCAAAGTATATAGTTTTTCAGTGTTTTTTCTATTTATACATTGCTTCTTGGTGTGCTTGTAAATGTCTGCTTTAGTAATGCTAATCAGGTTGGCAGTCAAAGGAAGTTAACATTTGTTTATGGGATATTTCCTGCTTGTCTTTTCTGTAAGAACCAGCATTCCAGGCATTTTCAGAGGATACTTTATCTCTGTTTTGTACAAAACGTTTTTGCTGACAAGGAAAGAAGTGGGTGCCCCATAATGTAATTACATTAAATTGCTGGAGTGCTTGGCTGGCACAGGAAAGCTGCATTCATTTACTGCAGCATGAGAGACTGGAGTCGTGTTTCTGAAGATGCTGTGGAAGGCAGGGAGTGTGTGTTGGGTCAGAAAGAAAGCCAAGCTGGACACTGGAGTCTGCTGAAAGTCCTCCTGGGCTGGAAGGAATTGGTACTTCAGAGCTTACTTAGCTAATGTGGTAGCTAATTAAAAGATTGTAAACTGCATTGGGGTGGGGGGAAGTGGCACATGTTAAGAACAGAGGGAGATATTAAGCATTAGTAAAGAAGCTTGGGCTTTGGCTTTGTCGGTGTCTTAGCTGTCTGACTCTCCTTGGCTTTGAGTCCTTTTCTTAGGTAACTAAGCTTTGTGAGGAGCCTTTATGCTTAGTTTAGGGATATAAACTTTTGCAGGCATTAAACTCTTGCAATGCCAAGTTCTACTCCACACAACATGGAAGTGCTTCTGTGTGTCTGGTCCTAAGTATATAATCAGAACAGAAGTGTATAAAGTGCTGAGTGTCATCTTGCATCAAGAGCACCCCTTCCAAAATCATCAATTGATTTCACTGATCTGTACTGCTGGATGCAGCACAGCCTTGTATTAGGCCAGCTGGATCAAATGATGCTCACTGAAGATGCTGCCAGTATTCACTTTTCTCTTAGAAGATCACCAGTAGAAGAAAATCTGTCTGCAGTAGCCTTTGCCCAATACCTTAAAAACAAGTCCTGAAACAGATATTAAGCCTTAGCATGTATTTTGTCCCCCAAATATACATTTCTCAATTACTCTGTCTGAGTGTCCACCTGTCCAGGTAGCCTTGTAGCTCCCAGCCATCTCCTGTGCCCAAATGCTGCAGACTGTTCAGCATCTGGGCTGCCTGTGACAGGAATGGCTGGTAGTGGAGGCATAATCACCTCCCACTTGAGATGTTTCCAACCACAAGACTTTGCAGAGATCTGTGATTTGCTACTTGTAAGGTCTGTGTGATATCTTAATGTATCTAAGGGGGTTTCATGTTGTTAGGTTATTCTCTTGATAGGAAGCCACTGTGGAGTTGAAGTCTCTGCTGTAATGAGATCTAGTACATAGCAGTTAAATGTCAAATCCGTGATACTTGAAACTATAATTAAAAGGAAGAAAAAGTATTGTGGGACAGAAATAGGAAAAACATTAGTGGTTTTAAGTGTGGAATCTTTTTTGATATAGAAGCAATACCTAGGGACTCGGAGCAGTTTAAAATTGGTTTTGGTGCCAGATGAAATAACAACTGACAAAGAGTTGCTTTGCAATGCTTATAAGGAGCATAGTATTCAATGCAAACAAATATACCAAAACTAGAAGGGTAAGTGGTCTGGAAGATTTAATAATGGTAATGAAATTATCTACTAATGTACATCTGTGTATAATTACAGCTTTCTAAACTCAAATTAAGTACTCTTAAATTTCTCATGGAATATGATCATATCTTGTTGTGTATGTGTAGAAATGCTATAAAAAATGTTTAAATCCTGCTTTGAATTTGAACTACCTCATCCTTTCCCTGCAGCAGAGCAGCTGCAAATGTGTAACTAATCATTTCCTGAAACAATTTTTTTGAGTCTAGTTCTCAAAAGTGGAGTTTGATTTTGTGTCTTTGACATATTTCAAATTCAGTCTATATAGAGTAGTCTTAATGGGAGGAGGTGAGTTGAGCAGGAAAAGAAAAGTGAGCGGTAATAGCAAGGTTTGTAAGTAAATGTAGGTTTTCTGAGGCATGGAGGGTTTACAGCATCCTGAAAGAAAAAGTTGCTGCACTTCAGTTATTAATCAGCCTGAAGAAACATCCGCCCCACCCTCAGCTTACTCAGTTTACCATAACAAATTGTGCAAGGTTATCACAGCAAGGAACCTTTTCACAAATTGTTAAGTAAATGTACATCCCCTTAGTTCTGAGCTTATTTAGATAATTGAATGTAAAATTATGTTTAATGTACATTTATTTGTTATGTTTAAAATATTACTACAATATTGCTGTAATATTTCCCACTGAACAGTGTTGAAAGGTTGCAATTTTCTTTCTTTGCATGTCATCTGGTACTGAATCAGAAATTAGTGGGAAGCAGTGACATGATGTGTAAAACTAATGTATGGCAAATCCCTGCAGCACGTGCATTGTAACTGGTGTGTACTTATTTTCTTGTTGGTATGTGTTCTGGCCTAAGAAAATAACTGCATGAACAGCGACCACAAATGTGTTATTCTAGTGGGCTTCCGTGGACATCTAATGTGTGGTCAGTGTCTCTGCTAGTTGGCAGCTACCTTTTTATTTTTCAATAACCCTCAAAGGTTGTCCGTGTGCGTTTATATATAAAGTTGTAGCCTGATATTGCCAGCTTTTTTTAGTATGTCAGGAAAATGGTATTTGAAAGTATTAATAGTATTTTAATATAGAAAAATACATTAGCCTTTTCTTTTTAATTTTTATTCGTTAAATCTCTCTTGTGTTCTCATGAGTAAAGAGCTGTGCCTCCTCTTAAGCAGTTTAAGTTGCTTTCAATCTTCCCTTAAGCTTAGCTTTCTGTATGAATAGGTTTTGTCAGTGCCAGCATTGTTGTCTTCTACCAAGAAGATTACTCCTCAAAAGCGAGCAGCTTTTTAAGATCACATTAGAAGTCGGAATTTTGTTTCACTCCAAGTAAGCTGAAAAAGCGTCTCTGGCCTGTGATGATGACAATACAATAATATCATTTGTCCATATGATTTGTTTCTATATAGCACCAAATGAACATGCTGAAGCAATTTGCAATCAGAGATGTAAAGAAACTGGTTGGTTTTATGTCTGTGGTTTTAATAACTGCTTTTATCTCTTTGTGCTCTCAAGTTCTTTCTAAAGGATATAACATAGTTTGCCCCTCAAAGGTAGGGATTTCCCACATGTACTTTCCAAATGCTTAATTGGGTGAAAGTTAGTGCTTACAAGAGAATATCAGTTTTAATTGAATCTCTTTTTTTAGAGAAAAAAATACCACCAAGTCCTAATCTAGGGCACAAAGGTTCAAGGTTAGTATCCTGTAACACTTCATACTCTCCTATCATAATACTGTTTTATAGGGTGTCCTAGGAGGCAAGTTGAATATCCAGTATTATGCAGGGGGAAATTCCATCCTGGCAGCTTGTCTCACTTTAGAACATCTGAAGACTGTACCAAACAGTTTCCTGAAAGTGTCAAATTTATAAGAATTCAAAATGACATTTAGCCGTAAGATTTCTGATTCTGACTTTGCCTTTTGTAGTTTATGTTTATTTTATAAAAACAAAACACGTTAGCAACAAAATTCAAAGAGGAAGAACTTGATAAATAATGATGCCTAATGGCACATGCACCTCAGCTAGAAGGATTAATGGGAAGGTAGAATTTTACTCTAAGGCTTAAAGGGGAGAGAGAAAATGAGGAAGCAGTCAATAGTTTTTGTTTAATTACAAGAGTCATATTATTCTGATTGTTTAGCAAATGTTTTGCAGTTATTTTTCAACTTAGATTTTTTTTTAGACTCATTACAATAATCTGGAATAGTGAAGAGCTTCATCAACTTTGCAAAACTTGACACTTTAACTTTTTTTCCAGTAAGTTGATTCTTGCATTTAAGTGTTTCTGTAGTGTTGTTATCTTTAAAATGGTATACAAAGCCAAAAAACTAGTGAAATGCAACTTCCTTAAAACAATGAAAGCTCCTGTTTCAGTGTGCTAGTGGGACTCAGTGCAGGGTGACAGATAATTTCCCTCATCAGCATGAGTCATGAACATTTTCTTGAAATGTGCTGTGTGGTTTTGGGAGCGTGTTGTTGTGCTGGGTTTTTTTTGTTATTTTTATTGTTGTTGTCTTACAGCTTTCTTTAAGCAAAGGTATTGATTGATCTCCACAAAGCCCAGTGGCCCAAAGCATGTACCAACATGGTGAAATGTAGTATAACAACCTGCTAAAATCCATTCTCTTGGGATCCTTGGTGCATGCTATGAAAAGCATGCATTGGTAACACTCAATTTTTAACTGATTTAGTGTTTAGATGGCTATATTTCTCTTGGGGGAAAAAAAGCATTGGTATTTAGCTTTTCATTTCCATATTTTGGAAATCTGTTGCCTTTTTTCAACGAACTTCCACATGTTAGTGCCCACTTAGCATCGAGACTTAAGCTGAATTTACATTGGAGAATTCAGAGATGCCTGGGGACAAGATGAAATGGTATCATTTGTGCTTGAAAAGTTCCCCAATATGTTTGGCCTGTTCCAACTACTTACTATTCCACCAAAGAATTCCCAGATGATGCTTAGGATCTGGAATGGCAGAGACATTTTCCAGTATGCACTTCTTACTCCATCGCCCTGTTCTGGCAGAGTGCTATAAGAGATATGAACTAATCTGTACTCCTTGGCTTCAAGGCCTGATAATGTTTTTAGGTGCCTTTAGTGATAAGTATAGGCAGAGTATTGCATCCTCTTGCATGTTGTAGTAAAAGTCTTGTTTTCAGCAGGGTACTGCAAATAGAACTGGTTTTATAAGTGGGACTCCTTCAGCACAGATGCAGAAAAGGAAATGGGATTTCTTTTGGCAAGTGTGCAAGAACAACAGAAGCTGATGGCACTGAAATCACTTGGCTAAGTGTGGTGTGCAAATTGGCATACAGTCCATACAGTTGCTAATTTTTGTTTTTAAAGTTAGCCTCTTTAGCCCAAATGCATAAAGGGGTAATTCCAGGTTGGTATCTTGTATTTTTGTGGTAATAAGAATGCAAAAGTGTGGTTTGTTAGGTTTTTTTTGGTTTTTTTTTTTCCCCCTGTTGAAATGAAAATGAGATTTACAGGTTCAGAATAAATGCTGGAAATTGGAGAAGGGAATAGATGAAACTATTTCCTGCCACCACCCCATCTAAATGGTTATCATCAATATCTCTGGAATCACTAATCCAGCAGAGTTGCCTGTGGAGCCCAGAATAAGTTCCACTGAAATGAACACATGAAAATGTTTTGGAAGTCTTTCCAATAGGAAGGCTGCTATTCTGGGTATAACTGCTAGATAACCTGACTTCTCTTTTCAAATTATTTTCTATTTATGCTGTTCCTTGTTAGAGCAGGGCTTTCTTCAGTTCTTGCTTAATCTTTTTGCCTGTGTAGCTCCTTGGAATATTACTGATTAAAAAAATTTAATCTGTCTTTCCTAACACATTTCCTTCTTAAAAACTTCTCCAAATAATAATTTCTGCATAAATGAACTGCAAAAGTTTGTCTCAATTTTTGCTCTGTTTTTCAAGTGTTGGAGAAAATAATCATCAATTCTCTTAAAATCCTAGCTCTCTGGGACCACTTTAAGTTTAAAATCCATAAAACTTAGTTGTTGCTGTTTGCTTTGAAAACACAAAACTAAATGAAGGAGATTGTTTTAAAGATGATGTGCTTTTTTTCAGGAGGACCCAAATGATATCGACCCCAAAAGGAAAGACGTGCGTGGCGGTGATGGGGAGGACAAGGCACAAAGTGTGGAGACGCTGCCTCCAGGTATTGCAGTAGCATTTGTTATCAAAGATCCATAGCCATAAAACATTTATCATTGAAAGCCATAAAACACAGCAGTTGTTCTGATTCTAGTAATTTTTTGTAGTTTGAAGGTGCTAGGATTATTTTAGCAGCATGTACTTTTCTGTTCTTACAGCTCCAGCATCCTTAAATCTTACCTGCTTCACTGCTCCTTTGGGTGTAAAACAATAGGAAGTGGTGTTCTGTGCTAGGATGTTTGTGCTGTCCTTCATATGTTTGAGACACTGCACAGGCCTCTGCCACAAAAGCAGTCCATTTCTCTCGGTGGATGATGCTGGCAGGCAACAGACACGCCACCTTGGGACTGTTATTTTGACTGAAGATTCAGCCAAGGTTCTACCTGCTTTTTTAGGGTTTTTTTTCTAGCTTTTGATTTGGCAAATTTCCTAACTGTGCTGATGGTGTACTTTATTTTTTCTCATACTTGCTCAGTATTTGTCACATGCTGGAAAATAATAGAGGAATGTGATTTTTATTTTGAGTGAAATCCTCATGCCTTAAGGATGAGCTAGGAAAATTAAGTGTTAAAGAATCTTCATTTCATGCAAATGCTTCCATAAACTTCTTTTGCTGTTCACCTGTTTCACATCAGTGAGGTTTAATATACAGTTACAATTGACATACTAAAGCATACAGGAAAATTAAAATTGAGTCGGAATATTTTACACAATTGGAAAAGTTTAACATAAAAGAAGAAGGACTGCTGGTCAGATAGCTTCACAGCATGTTTTGGTTTTCTATTAATCCTCATGGTTTGCTTACAAATTTTGTCTTGGCCAAACGTTTGAAATACTATGACTTCTTGCAGAAAGAACTAACCAAGGTAAACTTTCTTCTAAGCAGCTGGGAACTTCCATCCCCAAGAATGTGTGAGGTATGGTTTTTCTTTTTCAGTCATAGGCTCTCCAGGTATAGTATAAGCTCTTTATTATTGATGGCTCTTTTCCTGTATCCTTTGGCCTACCTTCTCCTAGCTGCTGTCTGGAGAAGGGAAATAAGACTAGTTATGTTTGTATACCTTTTTGGAAAAGCCTTTACTTTGTGTATGTATTGAGAAATAAATCCCAAAAAGTTGAGAAGCCTGGCTTATTTAACTTGGTTTCTGGCAGATCTTTTCAAGTTCTTGTTCTGCTTAGCAGAACTGTCTACAAACATTGACACTGGGCTTAGATCAGCCAATTTTGCACCTTCCAGCTGGTCTTATTTCCCCTTTTTGAATGTTTATGTATTCTGGGCCAAACCTTATACTTTTCCTCCAAGACCTTTGTTTCCCAGTGGCCCTATATAGCCTGTTTGAGTATTAAAAGAAGTGGGAAGTGTCCCAGGAAAAGGGAGAGCTATCAGAAGCTGGAAGAGTTGAAACTAGAAGTAAGATTAAGTATAAAGTAGAGCAGGTCATGGCTTTTTATTTCATATGTTGATTAGTAGTCTCTTATGGCTTGTAACAGACAGGAGAATTGTTACTGCAAAGTAGTATCAGAATCTGGAATCAAACATCAAAGGCTTCACAGACAGAATTATGCACTCTTAAATCAGTATTTTCTTTATTTTCAATTCACATAGGGAAGCTTCTGAATTCTTATGGCAGTGAACCTTGGTATTCAATTTTTGGCAGATTCTCTGCATTGTTTTAAAGTAAAGTGATCAAATTTTAGGAGGGCTTTGGTTCAAAACTTTCTTTGTTTTTCACGGGGTTTAGTAGACTTATAATTTAGGTTTCAGTATGATGCAGAGTAGCATCTTTCAGAACTTCCTGAAATTAAGGAATCATTTATTATCTTTATATTTAAAATGTCTTTATATAAAGATTAAACTGTTCAGTCAGAGTGTATCCATCCTTAGTCTTTTGGTGACTTTTTAATATGCTGCAAAAGTCTATTTTTTGTTTTGTGAAAATACTGATGTTCGCTCTTTTTGTTAGACCAATCCTGTATGGTCTGAATGGATAACTAAAGCAAAACTGTATAACCAGTTGCCTGTATTGACAGCAGCTTCAGCAGTTACTGAAATATCTTTTTTTTTTGTTAGTTAATGGAGATCTGGAGCCCCTTAATGCATGTAAGTCAAAATAATCATATTTCTGTTGAATATCCCACTGCTTTTAGGCTGTATTGAGCCAGTAAGAGGGAATGCAAGCTATTTAGAGGATTTTGCATCCATCTATTCCTAGTCTTTGTTGCCTGCTGCTTGATTGTGTACAGATTTATCTCCTATGCTTTTTTCTCTTGTATCTGGTTCAAGCTGCTCTTGCTGTTATCTGATTTATCTCTAATAGATCTGATTCCTATTGTGCATAGCTGATAGGGCCTCTTGCTGGAGTCAGAGCCAGGCATTCCCTCCTTCATGGTTCCTAAAGCCAAATTCGCTTCTTCCATGGGCTGTCATTGCTTTTCAGTAAATTTGGCCCTACAAAGTGGTCTCCTTTCTTCCTAAATTTGCTTTATTCTTTCTGGGCTCATTTTGCATTTGCTGGTTTTAAAATCTTGGAAAATGATAAATGATACGTTTTAAATTATTTATATCATGCTCTACTTGGAAGGAAATAGATAAAAAGAAGTAGCTTCACTGGGTTTCACCTTTTTCTTGTTTCTACTCAACTTCTGAGGCTTAGAACAGTTTGTGAAATAAACACTGCTTGTCAAAATCAAGTTTAGTACTGCAGCATCATCTGGTTGCAGAGTCTTAGCTAGTTCAGTGACTGGAGTTTGATTTTTTATTTTTTTGCCTCTATTTTACTCTGGTAGCAAACTCTGCAGTTCACTTACTGTTGTTTAAAAGACTAATGTATTGCCATGTTAGGTGTCAGTATAGGTAAAGACATTTGCTTGAGTTTGAAGTTACCAGTTTACTTAAGTTTGAAATAACGTAGCTGCATTTTCTGATATTCATTGCACCTGACAAAGTCATTGAAATGCAGGAAATGATAGAGCCATCTAACTCCCCAGGAGAAATTAAATCAAACATGCTCCTATTTGTGTACCCTAGGGAAGCATCTAACAGAAATTGTACCTGTTATTGGAAAAGGTTTGTTAAATGACTTTTAACTTCAAAATTTAGTTAGTTGAAGATCTAGAAAGGCAAGCCTTTTAACGAAAGTAAGGTTGGACAGTTTAGTTTCCTTTGGATCATCCCTTCATTTTCCAGCAGTTGACTTGCCCCTTTGTCATGTGTTAATGTGTAGGCAGCCCATGCTGCTTATTGTAGTTCATGAAGAACACAAACTGTTTAAGAAGAATGCTTGTGACAGCATCACCCTTACCACTGATGGGATGCCCTCATGGCCTCTTGTGTTTTAGCTGCTCTTTCCAGTGGAGGGACGGCAACTGGAGGAGTGGTTGTGGGTGGCAGTACAAAAGTGGGCATAGCATTGAAATCCATTCAAAGCCAGAGTGTTTGAAAGTTGGAAATCCTACATAAATGCATTTTAAATGTACATTGTATTTTGTAAAATGCACTAAAACCTTTACTTTTAGGCCAGAAAAGCGATGGCATTACCTTCCCAGTATTTCAAGAAATATTCCGCAAATGTTTCAGATTGGACCTCTATTATAAATTAGAAGCAAGGGTGATAATATGGTTTAGTTACCAAAGAGGTTGCAGAAGCTTTGGGAAATGCTGAGGGAGAGAATTGTATGGAGACGATCTTGTGCTCTCTTTCTTCCAGTTTCTTGGATCAAGCTGCTCTTGCATTTTGTATAGTTTTGTCACAAGTGAGGTATGGTGTAATTTTTGTAAATAACTCTGTATTGGGATATTTGTAGCGTGTTAGCTGGCTGAAGTGTGAAAGTGTTTTCAAAATTCCTGGAAATATATTGAAAAAAAAAACTTGAAAGGCTAAGAAGAGCTTTTGTCAGTCTGTGGGCTACCAACAACAACTGGAAAGTTTCCTTTTCAGAGTTCTTTCAGTGGTGGGAATTTGAAAATCTGTACTTCTTTCTCCAGTCATTTTCTTATAAGTTCCTTTTTGGGCTGCTTCACCAAGTGTCTATTAAATGTTCCGCAGTCTGTTTTTGTTTAACTCTCTAGTTCTGGCCGCTGTGTGTGTGCGCATGTACATTTTTAGGATGTAACATCTTTTAGGATGGCAATTTGGATATAAAAAATAGTTGCCTGGTATTGACTAGCAAACTCTTAAACCAGTAATCCAAAAGCACAGGCACTTTTCTCTTATTGCCTTGGAAATTTCTTAAAAACAAACCAAACAACCCAAACCACCCCCATCTCAACCTTGCTACATCTGCCTTACAACCTCCACTACTGCCTGATAATCAAATCACATCTTGGGTTGCTTTTGTAGATGAGCTCCTCGGATGACCCTGAGGTGAGAGGGTGTTTAATCAAGTTGGTGGTATTTGTCTAGTTTAGCAAAGGACAATTACTTGTTTAATGATGAAAAGTGTTCTTTCATTCTCAGAGTCTAGCAGGAGGTAGTGTGTTGTGATTGGTGCATAGCTTATGGACAGAAAGCTGTAAATGAAGCCTGCCTTAGTTTCCATGCTGTGCTGGTTGAGAGACTGAGCAAAGGCAAACCTTGGAAAATCTGAGCAACCTGTAACTCTTGTTAATAGCAGTATTTCCTGTATGCATATCAGCTTAATTTAGGATATGCCTGAGCCACATTGTTTTTCCTGCACTTGAATAGAGTGACATCTCTGCAACCTGATACTTCCTGCACTTAACTGAAAGTACCTCAAAAACTTCATATGTTAATTATGGAAACAATAAATATTAAATCCTCTTGTCTGTAATAAACAGTGACACCAAAAGCAGTTTTTGCTTTGTATCTTTTTTTAATGACAACAGTGTGCTGGTTCACCACAATTTGCTTGTAAGAAGTTCTCGTACACATCCATATTTAAATAGGCACTGTTGCATTAGAACTTGACCTTTCATTCTGAGTTCAATGTGGTATAAATTTTCTAATCGATGTCGTAGGTTTGTCTGTCAGTAGTAAAAGAAGAAATGTTGAACGAGAGGTAAGAACTGGTGGTTTTAAGATGTTTGGTAAATACACTGTTGTTTTACAGCTGAAAATGGCGGGAGTCCTGAAATTTTGTTTCTAGTGGCTAGATGTTAATCTACCTTTCTGTGTTAGTGTCACAGCCAGTCACATAATCACATAGTCTGTGTTAAAGAGGGATTAATCTGAATCAGTTCAGATTGTTAGAGAGGTTGCAGTTGTGTAATACTGGAGAGTGATGTAGTGCTCTGCCTACGTGAAATGCTGTTCTTTGAGAATAATGTTGTCTTGTATTTCTGAAAGGCCTATTTATAGTTTGGTAATAACTGGCTGTGTTTGTACTTAATGAGACAGTAAATTAAATTATAATGTCTTTGAAGTCTGGACTAGATCTTTAGGTAACTTTCTTAGATAACTTTATAGCCAGATTTTACTGCCTGTTGATATGTGAATGTTTGGGGTTTTTTAAATGGACGTTGTGGTAGATGGAGTTAAAAAACTCCAAGACTCAAAGTGGATGAGATGAAACATTGGTTGTTACTTGTATAAACTGAGATCTGTAAATTGTTCAATTTTATATTAATTTGGAGATATTCTACACAGATTTAAAATGCAAAAGAGTTTTGATGTTACACTGTTACCAATAGTTTTGAAGTTGAAATATTTAATTAAGAAATGAATCAATTATGTTTGGAATGCTGGCCACTGTTCCTTAAACTGGGAACTGAGATTAAACTGAATATTTTCCTGTTTTCCTACTGCAGGAAAAGTTCGGTGGCAGGACTTTGATCAGGACGCCTATGTCGGCGCTACCGTGGTGCGATCCGGGCAGGATCCGTACGCGCGGAACAAGTTCAATCAGGTGGAGAGCGACAAACTGCGAATGGACCGAAGCATTCCTGACACCAGGCACGATCAGTAAGTGCCAAACTGAGCCACGTTTGACTGGGATGAACTGTTCGGTATTTGTTGCTTTTGAGCTGCTTTTTCTGAAGCAGGGGCTCTCCAGCTCTAGAAAGGAAGTAACAGTACTTGAACAAGGATCACCAGTTAAAGAACAATAAGTCTTACTCAAGTTTTTCTGTTTCCATGACTTCCATCAGTGTGTATTATATATCCAAGCTGGTGCTGCCTTTTGGTCTCTTCTTGTTCATGTTTGTCTGATGGCGTTTCTTGGCATTTGCATTTCTAAGTCTCTTTCACAGTGAGGATGATCAAACAGTGAAACAGGTTGCCCAGAGAGGGTGTGAAGTCCCTAGGCTTAGGGTTATCCAAAGCCCAATGCACAGTCTGCTGTAGTGGGCCCTGCTTTGAGGGAATTTGGGCTGAGTCATCTCCAGAGGCCACTTCGGTTCTCAGTCACTCTCTGATTCTGTTCATATAAGTATGTGATGAATGTCATCTCCAAACCTAAAGGAATGAATTTATGCACACCCTGGTAAGCACAGGACAGAATTATACTTCAGAGGCTTAAAAACTTGTGCTATGTCAGGCTGCTTGTGCGGTTTCAGGAAATAGTACACTTCACAGTAAGGAAAAACGCTATTTACAACTGGTTAGAGAAGAGTTTAATTTTAAAAAGGATTTAATAACTTGCACTAGTCTTATGTAAGCAGAATTCTGTAATATAGAAAAAGAATTGCTCATTAGGACATCATAACTTAAAAATACAAAAGGGTTTGATTTGGTTTTAAAAACTAGTCAAGCTAGTCTCAAAACATAAAGTTAGCCAACTGTATATAGCTAATTTGACTAACTAATTCTGCAGTTAGGATGAATGTACATTCACAGATTTGTAAGTAGAAGAAGCTGGAAAAGACACCAGAAGAGGAGAGAGAAAAGGAAGGTGCCTGTTTTTTTTTTCCATAAAACTCTTTAATCGGAAATGGCAGGAAGGAAATTAGTATAAAAACTCACTGTCATTTTTAAAATCACCCATATATAATAGCATGGGTTTAGGTTTCTTTACACAAAGTATTTGTAGATAAAGCAAGTCTTGTATAATTTGCTGTTAATTGAATGGCACAGTAGGAAGAATCTGGTGTTCCACTTGTTGCCAGGAAAGCAGTGAAAACCTCAATCCTCATGGTGTACTAAGGAGTTAAAAATTACTTTTGAGTTTTCTTCATAGTGTATGCGGGGGTTTTTTTTTTTTCATAAGAAATGTGTTCTAACTTTTTAGACCAGGTATTCTTTTCCATGGGATCAAACTTAGCTACCAGCTTTTAGAAGTTTCTATGATTCAGATGTGCTGAATTTGGAATTTTTTAGATATTTAATAACCTCTGGAGTGGAGTCTAACAGACAAAGGCTGTCCTTTGAGAATAACTGAAATAAGAGATGACTGGAGACGGATTATGTTACAATGGCCATATTTGTTTTAGCTTTTAGTCTCATGATTATACACTGACTTGCCTAAGTGTTTTCATTAAATGGAGCTGGAAAAGAACCCAGAGAGAGAGATATATATTTCTGGGGAAAGGCTATGTCTGAGCTGGGATTATTACTTAGACTTTGCCATGGAGCAGATTTAAGTGCCCATCAGTCTGAAAATAATAATCTTTTAAAGAAAAAAACAACCAAACAGAAAAACAAACTGAAGCACAATCATTCTTCCAAACTGTCCTTAATGAGTTCCCTGCCATGTTGCAATTAATTTTCCTTCTATTTTGGCAAGAACTTTCACTGCAGAAGCTGAAGAAGCTGTGTGAAATATTTGTTTGGGAACTGTGCAATGAAAAGAACAAGAGCAATAGCCATAGGAAGAATATCTGAGCACATTATATTTGGAAGCATGTTATTTTCTAATAAAATTTGAGGCATCTGGGTTGAGATTAAGATCTCTTGTGGAGCTCTTGCAATATTCTTTAAGAAAAGAAATCTGGATGAGGAAATATTTTTTTCCTGCTTAAGCAACTTGTTATTAATTGTATTGATGTGTCTAAGAGGCTGTTTGACTTTAAAATAATTACATAGCAAAGTTATTTAATTGCTGAAATTGTCTAGACTGTTTAGAAGCAGTTTATATGGATTCTACATTAGATATGTAAATGTGATATGTATGTGTAATTATGCATCTCTTAATACTATGTTGTTTAGTCTCTTTTTACATCATGCAAACTTTTACTAGCATCAAGACCAGAGATTTCCACTTGCTTTTTCTGAAAGCCTGCCAGAAGTACCAGAAACTCTTCTGGTTTACCTGTGTAGCTGCTTGCCTTTGTTATTAAGTAAAAGGAAAAGTGAGAAACAGAGAGATATAATATAAGAAAGGAAGGAGAGAGAACTCTGAGCAGAAATGTGGATTCTCACTCCAGCTGATGCTCACGACTACCACTTTCAACAGCTTTGAGAAACCTCTGTGCTTCCTTTTGTTTTATGGTAGATTTTGGAGATCCAGAAAGTGACAAGTGAGTGTCACAGTTGTGGTAGGAATGTTCTCTTTGCACTGGTTAACATGTGTATTTCTATCAAAAAGTGGTTTCAAACAAATCACAGAGGTTTTGGGAAAAATTGTAAATTACATGAACTAGTCTAAATGTCTGGGGGAAAGGATGTACTTTTCATGTTTTATCTGACTTTAATGACCTATGCTAAACATTGAAGGTCTAGATTGAAGTTTTCTGTTAAAGTTCTGTCTTAACTGAATGTAATTTTCTTACTCTGCATGTAAAATTCAAGTGCTGCAGCTTGAGGAGACAAAGTTTAATCTCCATGCCAAAAGCAATGACATTGTTGCTTTTGGTTTAACTGTGGCCCTGTCTACGCAGCAGAATAGGAGGAAGACTGATACTGAGTCGGTTAAAGTGGGGATTTATGAAGAGCTGAGAACAGTAATACTTGGTAAAACATTCCTCCAGTTTTGTTTGGAAGTCTAAAAGTCTTAGTTCTCACTCAGAAACATGCAGTAGTGCTCTTGAGTTTTCTTAAAATTCAGAGGCTTCATTGCCTTGAATAATTCCCCCTAATATGTACTCTGGCTCAAGTTCTCTCCTCTGCAAAGAGATCGATGTAAGTTTAATGTGACTTTTTAATTATTCTAATGCAGGTGCTTTGTGTGATAACTGCATGCACAGTAGCTGTGTCCTCTGTGGGTAACTTGAAAGTTAGCAGAGAAAATAATATCTTTTTTGGCACAGCAGCCTTTGGGGTATAATAATTGCATGTCTTTTGGCTGTCTAGATGAATTTAGAGAAGCTCTTATCTTCCTCGTTTTTCAGGAACACATAGGCATTTGAGATATATTCATTCAACACTGGGTACTAGTGACAAAGCCATCCTGTACACCCAGCACAAAGCTAGAGATGGCCTTGCTAATCTAACACAGCAGTTGTAGGGTAGGCTCTGTTTTTGTTCACAGCAAATGAAGTCACTGCAGCACAATAATGTCTTTTTTTCACGCAGGCACTCGTGTATGACACTATGGGTGTGTTGTATCAAAAATACTATAAGTTCTTGTGGTTTTGTAGGGTGGGCAAGGGCAAGAAGCACATTGCTGCTCACTCTCTGGTTCTAAGAAGTTGGAGGTTGCATGGTTTATGGTGCACGTTGCGGATGTTTAATCAGGTGTGGAATGGGCTTTTTTACAGGCAGAAGCCTACTTTTAGAAGTGTAGGTGGCAAACTTCCCGTAAAACTGGCCTGATTAATACTGCACAGAGTACAGAATTGCAGAAATAAGTACTGAAATCAATTGCTGAATTAGCTACAGATGTATACTAGCTGGGTTTCTTCCCTCTGAAGACAACTAGGCCTGTTAAAATTCTCCCATTAATTAAAGGATATGGATGTCACTGCAGGCAGTCAGTATCGTGACTTGTCACATTGTAATGCTTTTGGCATAAACTCGATACACGTTGTTTTCTAGTACCTGTTGGCTTCTATTACAATGAGAGTAGTGTCTTTAGGTTTATTTTATTGGATTAAGTAGCTTAACTGTATGTAGTACTGCAGGAAGTAGTTTGAGATTTGCTTCTTTTTGCTTATTGTATTAATTTCAGATTTCTAGAGGTGATGGCATGAGTTGACATAGATGGACTATTTCATTATCTTTATGGTTTGGAAGGATATGGTTCTGCGTTTAGTTGGCTCAGCATTGTCACAGTTAACTCTGTTTTTCAAATTCTGAATGTTGTGATCCTTACAAGCTCTCATTAGGATAGAAAATGAATTTTATCTATGAGCATGACCAGGGTGTTACAGGAGCTTTAAAAGTAAAGGGAGAAGTAGACACCTGCCATTCTAAGAAGAAACATATGGTAGCCTGTGAACCTGTGCATTTTCATTGAAAACATGCTTATTTCCTTAGATGTATTGAATGCTTTTCATGTAAAAGAAGGGCTCTGATTTCGTACTCAGCTGCACAAAAGATGTTTGACATACTGCAGTGGTGATGGTCTGGTGGCTTTTCTGAACCTGCTCATTTCTGCCACTGACTTCTTAGTCTTTCATGTACTAAGACAACTACCAAAAGTGTCAAAAGACGGGTTGATTATAATCTCACTTGGAAACAAGGTTTTTTGTTCTTCATAGGCAGTGTGTATATGAGTTTAATAAAGAAATACTTTGCCATGAAGGCTGTCTACCAAACCTGGGATATAAAAATGATGTTCAAATGACAAGGTATTATTTCTTTCAGGTGTCAGCGGAAACAATGGCGGATAGATTTGCCAGCCACTAGTGTGGTGATCACCTTTCACAATGAGGCAAGATCTGCTTTGCTTCGAACTGTTGTCAGGTAGGCATAAGGGAGCCTAATTTTTCTCTAAAGGCCATTCATTTCAGACAGATAACAGCTTGTGATAAGGAAGGAAAGTAACAATCCAGTATGCTCTTCTGAACTGTATGCAGAGGAAAAGATGAGTCTCAGTTTCATTGAAGCCTTCAGTTCTTACATTCTGAAATAGTCATGTTAAACAAAATTGCTCACCTTAACTAAAGATCCATGAAAGTATGGAACCAATTACCAGATGATGGTTGGAGGCTGACTGTTTCAAGAAAAAGTCAGGGTAGATGGATTCCCAGGTGATACTTGACCCAAAGATACCTGAAAAATTCCATGTTAGGTGTCTGATGAACTGATTTCTGGAGGCTGGAATAGTGGTGTGGGGGAGGCAGGGAGGAAGGAACCCACAAAATTATACGTGTGCCTCTTTGCACCCTTTCTGGAAGAATAAGCCAACAGCTGTTGATGAAGGTAACATCCTGGGCTAGGTTCTACTGCAGCTTAAAGTAACTGCTTTTATGACATTCTTATGGAAAATTAACACTGCTTGAATGCTTTTTTTCTTTGGTGTGTTTCAGTGTTCTTAAAAAAAGTCCATCACATCTGATTAAGGAAATCATACTGGTGGATGACTACAGTAACGATCGTAAGTACTTTACAGGCTCCTACCTTACTGTGCTTCTTCTGGTAAGACTTCCTGTAGATGCTGATAGGTGACTTGGTTGAGAGTAGGACACATGAATAGGAATTTGCAGAGACTTCTCCAAAAACAGGTCTTAATTCTTCCATATCTGCCAGTGTGGAAATGTGAAGAGTTCCTGTAAATGTTTCAGGTGTATTTTATATTTCCTGTTAGCTGAAGGACAAGAGCGTATCTTTAAAAAGAGGCTTTTCATAGTATGTTACCTTAAGTAAAAATAAAACCCATTGTGCTTGCAACAAGTATTTTTGTAGCACTGTTTTAAATGAAAGCCTGTCCCCATCAGTCTCTTGGAAAAATTATTACTGGCACTAAGATAAGTCACCATTTTGTACGTACTAGGGTGTCACTTAAACAATTGGAAAGGACCTCTGAGTCAAACATTTCTTAGAATAAGCTAATGTCTATATTTGCATTAAAACTTTTTTAGCTAGCTTAGGACAAGTTTGTCTTAATGTTGCTTAAAAAGTGAGCTTCCTTATATGTAAAGAAAATGGTTTATTTAATCCTACAAAAGTTTTTTTTTTCTCTATGTAATGTGGAAACTGTCTAAAGTAAGCAAAGAGAAGATAGTTAAAATTATTTCAAGACTGTAAAATTAAGGTAGCTTTAAATAACATAATGAAGGTAGTAGTTTCTTAGCCTGGTAACTTTTCTTTATTTCTCGTGAGATGAGTAACTAATTAAGACCACAAACACTTTCACCTACAAAGCTTTTGTTTTACTTTGAAGACAGCCTCTCCTCTGGTATGCAGTGTTGGATGTCAAACTGGTTCTTATCCCTTGATTTTTTTTAATCTATTATTTTATTCTTTAAAGCTGATGATGGTGCTCTCTTGGGAAAAATTGAAAAAGTACGGGTTCTTCGAAATGATCGCCGAGAAGGTAGGCTTAATGTGAGGGAAGGAAGATACAAATTCCACTGTGCTGCCTTATCTGTCAGATTTCATCCAGTCTTTTAAAGGAACATTCTGCTTTATATTCTGTATTGGAGGGGAGCTTTTCACTTTATAAATCTCCTAGTAGAAGGAATTAAAAAATGTGTTTGTGCAGATAAAAACTATAATTGTGATTGTTTCTGTATTGTTGTGTGCACAATTGCTGTTGTTGACTTCTACAGTGAAAGCTTCTTTCAGGAATTGCATGTAATCTTCAACCTTTCCTTTCTCTTACTACACTGAATCCCTAATTAAGATGCTCCCATTGTATGCACAGTCTCACTGTAAAATGTATCTGTGTTTGAAATCATGCAACTTGAAAATAGCCCTCTTTTTTTGCTAGTTCCCTTGTTAGCTATCATTTAAAGTATTCAGTTGATGGACAGCCTGACAAACAATTTGTTTTGGCAGACTAAGAGGGTTTGAGCAGCCAGGAGGGCTTGGAGCAAGTATGTCATTTCTGCTGAAGCCAGTAACAAATGCTGAAGCCAGTTACAAAGCCAGCTCTGTAACAAATTTGTCTTATTTGTCTTATATTTTTGTTCTATGTTGCTTTTTAAATTATGGTCTCGTAATTTACACTGAGCTCTTCAGTCAGCAGCTCACTGACAGTGGAGCTTAAAGTGTTAGATACAGGCAACTGTTATGTTACAGCTGTTTGGAATAATAACTGAGATTTGACAGTTGAAATAGCTGACTGAATTAGCAGATATGTGCTTGTTAATTTTTATAAGCACTGTATCTTCTAGACTGTCAGCCTGGCCTGGGGAGGAGCTAGAATCATTAGATTGTCTGGAACCGGTAATGACATGAACAAAACCTGTGTTGTCCCATAATTAAGTTACTGCAATAACTGATGGGATCTTAGTGTTTAAATATTCTGTTTGGAATATACTTGAACAAAGGCTTGTTAGGAAAGCAGGTCTTCTATGACTTGCCATGGTTGCCACGTTCTGAGTAAGTTAATGTCATTTTTCAGTGCAGCACTTAGAGATAGTAGTAAGGGAAAAATCAGAATGAAGTAACACTTTTTTGATGTTTGTTTTTTTAGTAGTTATGAATATTAACTTTGTAATACATATACAGTTACATACTCCTGGAATGTTCATCAGTATATCTGAAAATGAAATATAATTTGACAAATCTATTACTGTGTCAGAAAAGAACAACTGTTTGTGGATTGAAGGCAGAATTTTAGTTTACTTTGTATTTTTGTGAGATTAAGATTAAATGTTACACATGCAAATTAAAATTTAGGAAAATCAGTAAAATCAACCGATGTGTAGGATGCTAAGAGTAGCACAGTAGTGTGAACAATAGAGGAAAGCAGTGTGTTTGTAACAAAATTTGAAGTAAAGGGTTGGTATCACTGGAGAGGATGACATTAATTGCCTTTCTTTCAGAAATAAAACCTGGTAGCTTTTAGTGTCATCTGCAGTACCAGAGTTTGTTATGGGAACACAATGTGTTTTGGAGGGGGTGCTAATCTACAGAACAAATGTCCAGTGGACCTTTTCAGCTCTATTTGTTGTAAGCCTGAATGTGATTGTGGAGGATTCAATGACCAAAGTAGTCACCTCCATTTTTTTGCCACTAAATCTGAAATTAGAAACACTGTTTTGTGTCTTCTATAGAATTGGAGCAAGACAGCAGGTTCTACAACAATATTATTGAGAAATAATAAACTCTAAAAGGAGGAATTGAAAAGGTAAAAGTAAAAAGTTATGGCCATAGTGCTTGAGGATTGGTTTGATGTGGAAAAACTGAACAGAACAGATTCAAAGGCTGACATTAGGGAGACAGCATAAAGTCGATGAGCTACAGTGAGATGCCAGTGTGGCACAGATAAAGTGTAAAAAGTACTGTCAGAGCCATAGCACAGTGCATATCTGCAACAGTGAAGTGCTCACACTTGAGATAAGAGATAGTAAAAGGATCTTGATGAGGCTGTTACTGGATGTTGGACAGAACAAACAAGCTTTTCCTCTTAAGCATCTTGTATTCTGTTTGGCATAGTGATATTTTGCATATTTATTTTGTAAAGGGAGTGGTAAGAAACAGGCTTGACTCTTCTATGGTGTTTCTGTTAAGGGGGAAAAAATGCCCAAACAAACGAGAACAAATTTAGTGGGAAACAAAATAGGAAGAAAAAGTAAAAATAAAACAACCAAGACTTGGTTTTGGTCTCACATGACAAAAAGAAATGAATGAATCTTTCAATAGTAATAGAAAAAAGTAGGAAGGAAATTTGCAGAGGAATGGGAGGAAGCTTGCTATGTGTATGTATATAGCAAGGGACATTAAAGAATGGTGAGGTCATCCCATGAACAAATGTTGGAAGGAAGGAAAGGAGCAGGGTAAATCTCTGTAATTGAGATGTAGAGAACAGAACCACCATTCTGGTTTTACCAGAAATTTCTTCCTGAAGATATCTTTTCCAAAAAACCAAACCCCAAACAAACTGCAAAACAAGAGAATTGTTGTAATCACAGAGGAAGGACAGCTCAAATGGGTGGGGATGAGGCTCTCAGACGTGAATTAGTGAAGCATGGTTATTTCTGGAAAAAGTCCATAGAAGAATGGACAGACTCAGGTAAGAACTAAGGTGGGGGGTGGCAAAAAGGTAGGGAGGATAAGTTAATGATGGTGCTTTCCTCAGTGCTGGGGTAGAACTGTTGGAGATGTATTTGATTGCAGGTCCGATCTTGAGTAACATTTGTCAGTATAAATGCTACTTGGAGTAGAGCAGACCCATCTGTACTTGTGTATCACGGGTTTTGAAAAGGTACTTTGATTCTTCTGCTTAAATCAGATGGAAACCTGTAGTGTGCAGTAGGTTGGGTGCTTGCAGGCTGTTTGGTGTGAAGTCATTTCACTGAATTGTTAACTAGCATCTGATTTTGATATTGGAGTTTGTGTGTGTCCTGTCTGAGTAATTTAACTTGCAGCTAACTTGGAATGCAATAGTTTCTCACTGCGGTTGATTGTTTTCCCCAGGAAGTACTTGAAACTTTTTATCTTTACTTCTCAGGCCTGATGCGCTCCCGTGTCAGAGGGGCAGATGCAGCACAAGCAAAAGTGTTGACCTTCCTGGATAGTCACTGTGAGTGCAATGAACACTGGCTGGAACCGCTTTTGGAAAGAGTAGCTGAGGTTAGTAAAGAGTTCTAAAGTAATTTCCTGAAGAAGCAGCTTTTAAATTTTAAAGCCATCTGGTTTATACTAGATTAATTTTATGCTTTTTTCTAAGGAAGCTTTTTCCCTGATTTAAGATGATGGAGATGATTGGAGTGTTCTGTGATTAAAACATATTTTTGTTCATTTAATATGTGAACACTGGAACATAAAATCTGAATATTTATTATTGCCTTTGCAAGCAATTCAAATATGTGCTTCCTTGGTTCTTTGGGGACTGCCTCAGTAAGTTGAAAATCTTTAGAGCAACGTGTAATTCTCCTCTACCAGTATAATCTTGGTGTGATTCAGTTTACCTGAACCTTTATGCCTCATTAAGATTCAGTGTGATTATAGGAGAGAGGATGTCTTGTGAAACCAAAATTTTCATGGAAATTAGCAGGAAGTACAGGCTCTCAGTGTCTATGAAAATGATGCTTAGTCTGTGTCCTGGAAAAGCAATTGAGAGGTTTGAGAGTGAAAGTATACTGTTTTCTCCAGGGGTTGGTTATACTTGTTAACTTAGTCTGGAAGAACTCAGTTGAAGGGGAAATTGAATGAAGTGTGATTCCAAAAAAGCACCGAGAAACACTCAAGACAACAGGGGTTTTATTCTTTCTTAATTGTATTCCCTTTCTGGAAAGCTAGTATTCCAGAAAAGGTTTGGTTCCAAAACGCTCCTGATCAAAATGGTTTTGCTAAGTTACTCTGTAATGTTAATGCCCCGTTCTTCACTAATCCACCTTAGGCTTTCCTTTGCATTTTCCCCCAAAAACAGAAAGGGGGAGGGAGAAGGAAGTAAACCCCATATAGTCAGTATGCCAATGAAGAAGCGATCAATTGATGTCTGGTTTTCTTTATTCTGTTTGATTCCATGATGCCTTCTAGACTCATAAAATCCTATAGGTTGGAAAAGACATTTAAGATCATTGAGTCCAACCATTATCCAAGCACTGCCAAAACCATTATTAAACCATGTCCCTGAAGTGCCACATCTCCATGTCTCTTGAATGCCTCCAGGGATGGTGACTCCACCACTTCCCTTGGTAGTGTGTTCCAATGCTTGACCACCCTTTCAGTGAAGAAGTTTTTCCTAATACCCAATCTAAACCTCCCCTGATGTAACTTGAGGCTATTTCCTCTTTCCTGTGCTTGTTACTTGTAAGAAGAGACTGACCTCTACTTTGCTACAACCTCTTTTCAGGTGGTTGTAGAGAGTGATAAGGTCTCCCCTGAGCCTCCTTTTCTCCAGGCTAAACACCCTCAGCTCCCTCAGCTGCTCCTCAAAAGGCTTGTGTTCCAGACTCTTCACTACCTCCATTGTCCTTCACTGGACACACTCCAGCACCTCAACATCCTTCTTGTGGTGAGGGGCCCAGAACTGGACACAGGATTTGAGGTGCAGCCTCAGCAGTGCCTTGTACAGAGGGACAATCACTGCTCTGGTCCTGCTGATCACACTACATCTGATCTAGGTCAGGATGCCACTGGCCTTCTTGGCCACCTGGGCACACTGCTGGTTCACGTTCAGTTGCTGTCAACCAGCATCCCTAAACCTGCAGCACCACATCAAGCTGTGACCAAGTGCAGAACCCAGCACTTTGCCTTGTTGAACCTCATAAAATTGGCCAAAACCTATTATATTTACTGGGTATTCCATAAATATTGCAAGTTGCCCAAGACACATCAGCAGCTGAAATCGTATTTTAGAGTAGAAATAGCTTTAATCAGCTCAAACCTGGACACTATTACAGTACCTAGAGCCTTCAAAGGCCTTTAGCATGAATAACATAGCACTTCCTCCTATTTTTTACCCATCTAAAGTGTTGCAGCCTTAGAAGGATTGGGGGAATTTGTCTGTAATTACTAACTAGGAAAATAAACTTGAAGGCATTAAATATATTTCTAGAGAAAGCAGAGAATGCTTGAAGCTAAAGTGCTAATGAATTCTAGGATATGGGAACTATATTCAGGCCTTTTGTGTAAATGGTTTAAAGGATCTGTCTATTCAAGAAATCAAGAGAAATGGTAGTTTTGGTCAGCAAAACCCTGCATTTGGTAAGACAGTTTAGTCATTTCCCCATTTTTCTTGTTTATGACTTTTTGTAGGGCATACTTATCTGTCTTTCTGAAACTGATGTGGAATTTGAAAAAGTGTTACCTTTTCATTGTAACAAAATGTAAAACCTCTTATTAAAGTGCTGGATATTTTGTGAAGATCCGGCATTGCATGGGGTATACCTGGTTGGAGAAGCTGGTGCATATTTTGCTTTTTATGGCAACTACTCTTTAGTAGCATGTAAATGTCATGATGTTGGATCCTTCAAAACTTGCTTCTTCCAATTGTCACCATGATACACTTTAATTGTGTGCCACTGAATAGTTTTCAGCTGTAAGAATGTTTTTCCATTCTTAAAAGCTTGATGTACTGTTAAATAAATAATGAATGTAGAATTCCAGTTAACTGTCATCTACAAAGATTCCAAACCAACAGGTATGGGGATTGATAAAGTAGCTTCTAAGCTTTCTGGTTGTTCAAATAATTAAGACATGGTTAGTGTTTACATATAGTAGATGATAGTTCTTTGTTATTTTAAATGGATTAATTTTGCTCACAAGGCAGAGTGTGTGTGACTTGATGTTAATTGACAGCATTTTTTTGATAGTCTCAGTAGTAAGAAGCTGAATAGACGTGAACTCTTTTCTGCTCTGGCCTCACAGGTAACATTTTTCAGGTCAGGGCTACTGTTCATTAATACTATGTTTTCTGATATGCTGCTGCACCTGTTGTATATCTGGTGGAAAGTGTGTTTTGGTTTACTTTTTTTCTCTTAGTTCCAGAATTGCCTGCTTGGCATTTATTTCTCTTGGAGTTTTGGGGATGAGTTGTGTGTGTTACAATATAAAAATTTATAGCTTCCAAGAAACAGTCTGAATTGAGTCAGTTCTGCAGTACTCTATCTGAGGTGCTGTAACCACTTTAAAAGGCTGTACCTCTGACACCTGAGATATCAAGCTTTCCTTTTCAATTGATACATGGTCTATTCCACTGTTTTCTTCTGTACAATGGTTTCCTGGTTAGATATTGTTCTTTTACATGAGCCGTGCTTGCTTAGCATTTCTAGAGGGATTTGACTCTGCTAGGGATTTTTCTACAGCAATTTGAGCAAAAGCTTAAAGTAGAAGCAACATACAGACAAAGTGAATGTTTTAGAGTTCAGGATGTGTACAGGTAGTTGTGTAACCTGGAGCTGGTATATCTCCTTTGCTCCTTCCTGGAGAGTGGTTTTCTGCTCCATTTCCTAAGGCTACCTTTTATGCCCTCTCGATTTTTTGTATGTGTGTGTATGTGATTAAATAAGGAGACAGTGGAGGTTAACCCTTTGATTCCTCAAAAATGTCAACATAGTAATAAGTATACACAATCCTGAAAACATCTGTACCTAGCAATGACTTCATGGGGACTTGTCTGCTTGGCTTTTTCCATTTCAAATTTCTACATTCTATTCTGTAATTCAGCAATTGTATGAGAAAAATAAATGGAAAGATTCTTGTGCAGAACTGAACTAATCTGTTTTCATAGCATAGCAGTAAATCCTTTATCACATTTAGGAAGGTATTTTTCAACAAAGTAGATCTTAAAAGGGAGAAATAACTAAGATTAAGAAATGAGTTGTGGTTTCCTTTTTCATGTCTATCTCAGATTTTTGTGACTTTGAATGAGTCAACTTTTAACTGGCATAATGCTGAAAGGAAAATATTTGTATTGTCTCTTAAGAGCATTGTCAAGCTTAATCTTTGAAATGTCTTGAGATTTTTAGAGGAGGGGGGAAGCAATGCATGCAGAATTTTGAGAATAATTTCTGATGGTTTATGAGAACAATATATAAAGTCTAACTCTCTAGAGCGTTCATAACTTCCTTATAAATAGTCAAGATGAAATAGTTTGCTACAAATCTTCAGGCACTAGAGACTTGCAGTATTCAAAGGCTATTTCTTTTCATTACCTTCACCAAGAAGTACATGGTTTTTGCATTGTGCCTTCCATTAGAAAGTAAAAGATTTCTATGTTAAATTATCCTAAAGCAAGGTACTTACTTATCCATGGTGTGATTAAAGGGAGCAGCTGCTTTTTAGTCTTTTTAATGAGTGAGCTCTGTAATTTGGAGACCCACAAGCTCTTTTTTTAGCAGTCTCTGCATTAACAACTTTGTAATGCTCTGCAAAGCCTCACCTTAAGAATATACAAATCTTTTTTTCTTTTTTTCTGCTTTGCTGCTGAGCAAATCCTGTAATTTCAAATCATAGAAGGAACAATACGTTCCCAAGCCAACAGTGTGGGGGTTAATACGTGGAACTGAATGCACACAACGTGGGTATTTGGCTGTCAGAGAAACAACTGGGAGTTGTTTAAATAATATGTTCGGTGTAGCAAGTGGTGTTAGTGTGGTGTTGCACTGATACTGAGAGAAATAATCAGACCAGCAGTAAAAGCCTGAGGAAATCCCTAATGTGTAGAGACATCGTGCTGCCTGCTTACACGACACAATGGAGATAAACTGAAGCCTAAATGAAGCTCTGCCTAGTGTGACACCTGATAACTTGGGCAACTTTTAGCACCAGGTTCAACCTTGCCACGTAGAACCATTTGAAAAAAACAAATTTTTGCCAAAAAATGCTTTTAGAGATGGGGATAGATGTATAAGCTGTCTCAGTTTCAGCTAAGGAAAAAAACGAGAAAGAAAAGAAGGAATGGTGTTTTCATTTTGTCATGATTTGGTCATAGGCATACTGTGAATAACTGGATAGGCTGGATATCTTCTGTCTCATCAGCCTTTATTTAAGGGAGTTTCTTAATTCATCACTCCATATAGAATGGCTAAAATGAGGGCATGGGTACACCTAAAGCATTTCAGTGATGTAGGAAGGTACACACACACACTCTACTACTTTGCAGTGAAGGTGCAGTAAATGGAAATTGCCTCCCAAGTGCAACCCAGTTAGCAAAACTGTGCCATGCTTGCCATGGCAAACATTAGCTTGAGGCTACCACTGGCAGAAAAAGGAGTTAAAAGATGTGATCAGTGGGGGAATAGGACAGATTGGTCTTTTTCTATTTGTGTTTCTAGTTTCCTTTACACCAAACTAACTGACACTTAGTAGCAGACCGGATTAGATGTTACATTGCATCTCTCATAAAGGCAGATTATTGGCCTGAGTAGTATAGCTGCAGTGATACTTAGAGAATGTAGAAATCAATGTGTGTTCAGCTTTTAGCTTAGTCTTCAGCTTGGATTCTCGTGGGTTTGCTTGGTTTCTTCTTTTGGCTGATACAGAAGTTCGTGACCTTTTGCTCACTCAGGCAGAATGACCTAGTAAATGCCACTTATGTAATTAGGGCTTATTAAAATCAGCACAGATTGAATAGTTAAGGTTCAATAAAAGAAAAGGGGTGTTAAAGGGTCTCATTGGACCAAGCAAAGCATTTGACCAAGAGTTGCTTTTAAGTCTCTTCTTATGAGCTCAAGCTATTCCCATACTAATTTGGTTCCAATCTGTTCTGTATAATACTGATTAGCAAGGGGGATACATTGCTGAACCACTGTTTGGAATATATGTGTTGTTGTTTGAAGATATACTTACAAAATAATTCTTAAAATGGAGATGTTTAGATTGTATTTTTTTTAATCATGAGAACAGTTTCTCTTTAACAGGAGTTACTGTTTGTTCAAAATATTTTTTTATTCACAGATTGTGATATGCTGTTGTGAAGTTACCTGTTCTCTGAATGATGTTCAATTGTGCAGCTCGAAACTCTTATTTTGAATTCAAGCAATAAATCTTGGAGTCAAACTGGCTTAATCATGATACTGCATTTCTAATATTACATGAGTCTTTTTTTAGAATACTGAGGTCTTGTGATTCTACGGGATGATGTACATGGAGTTGTTGGAAAGATTTTGTTCTTAAGCTCTTTTGGCAAAAACATCAGCTAAAATAATGAACATTGCTCAGAGCAGTACACGAGGCCGTGGCTGGACAGAGGAGTGCGGTTATCTGTACCACGGGAATCTTGGCTGCTGCAGATAATACTATTCATGAGTGAGGTGCTTTTCAGGTTCTCTTTCCTGTCAGACTATCTGTTACTGAAGTGTGATTCCTCTAGTGTGAAATGGATTGGCATTAACCTGAGACTTTGGTTGCAGCAAGGCCTAAGTGTCCCTTAAAGGTTGAAATAATAAGACCGTAGTACACTGCATGGCTGGAGACCTGCTGTGGAAAATATGAGTTGCCTGGATATTTCTCTTCTTTGGGTTGGTTTTAAAAGTAAGAGTGTAAGGGCTGTTGGCTCGACTGCCTTTAGAACTGCAAGTTTGCTGCCTTCTTCAAGAGCAAGTCAGAAAAGGGGGATTACTTGAATAAAAGTAGCCTAGAACAGAAAGAGGATTTCCAGTCATACCCTATGGTTTCTGCTCTCTGGAGCAGTGCTGAGCAGTGCTATTCGCAGCATTGACTCTTCAGAACCACAAGCTGAAGTAGGGGAAGAGCTGGGGAAGACATGCAAATGAAATCCTGCTGAACTGTTCAACATCACATCCTGCCTGAATCTTTATATATTGATTTCATTATTTCAATATTACTTTCTAATATTTATTTTAGGACAAGACCAGAGTTGTGTCTCCTATTATTGATGTAATTAATATGGACAACTTCCAGTACGTGGGGGCGTCAGCTGATTTAAAAGGCGGTATGTACCTGTACTGGAATACAGATTTAAAAAAAAAAAAAAAACAAACATCAAGAATCAAAGCTCATAATCACTGCAGTTGTGGAATGGGCAATTAACATACTGTGCTTCTCTTTCATAGATCTAGTTTCAAGTTCAGTAGGTCACTTGTTTCTTGGCTTGGATTTTAATTGGCCTTATTGTTCTCTGCTTTAAAACGGTTCATCTTTATTATACTAATTCTTACAAGTTTATGCTGCCGTTTACCAATATGCAAGACTTGCTTCAGTGTTTGTAGGGTTGTGTAAATGTGTCAAAAAAAGCTAATAGCCAGAGCTAATGGTTCTCTTTTTAGATAACACAGGCTTTATTGCTCACTAGTTTAGAAGCCCATCAACAATGCAGTGTCTATGAGGTTTTTTTCAAGGTGCTGGTTTGCTTAAAAAATTAAACTCTTCTGAATAAACAGAAGGCTTTGGAATGTGTTTTAAAAAATAAATGTTTGTTAGCCATGATCTGCAGTTGTGACCGTGAAAATTTGTAGTGTTTATACCTTTGATATTAAAGAAAATTCCCTGTTAAATTGAGTTTGCAATACGACAGTTTCACTGTGTCTATCTAGTGTAAATTTTTGACAGCAAATAGCAAAAAGACTTGTGAAGCCTTAAATAAAAATAAATTTTTAAAAATCCTCTCCTTTTCCAAAAAGGGAAAGGGCAACTATGTCCTAAAATCCTTACTTATTACAGATTTGTAAAACTTCTTTCACTGCTAACATTTAGTATGCTAATATTTAAAATAGCTGTTCTCTACCCACTTACCCCACTTTTTAATTATTATTTGTAAATAATTGTTCCCACAACCCTGGAAACTGAACTGTCTGCATAAAGGTGTGAGATGAGCCATGATATAAAAATTAGAGTGCTGTTCTCACAGTGTCTCAGCTTTTTCTGAATGGGCTTTCTTGAGTGAGGAAGGAAAAAAACAGTTTCAAGTCTATTATTTTATGTTCTAGTCTCTAACTGGCCACCAAGGCTGTTCCAGTAAACTAAAATAAAGGCAATATTTGCATAATGTTGCATATGCTATAAATTCATCAGAGATCTGGAGGTGAGGTTCTGTATCCTTTTAATGAATGTTTTGAAATGACACCTACGGTGCATATATTCACAGTATGCTAATGGATAGTTCTGTGCTATTGTGTGTGCCAGCATTATTAAACCTCAAGGCCTTTACCCAATCTTTTCATTAAATCTCGACTACAGAAATCTCTATACCATTATGTGGCTTTTTTTGTCTGCAGTGGGAGGAGGAGGCATTCTTTCCTTGAAACCTTAGATTGGTTGCTGCTGGGTTCATTCTCTTAAATTGTTCCCAAGTGAAGTGGGAGAAGATTGAGAGATTGTTCCACTAGCTACTGCTCTTCATGCTTTATCTTTAAAACTACATTTCCCAATTCATTCATGTATCTTTTACTTTTTAGTACTCATTTTCTCCCTTTGGGTTTGTAATTTTTGGAAGGTGCTTGAAGCCTGCATACTTCAGAATTGAGGAGTGAGAAGATGTCTTTTTTATTAATGTTCATAGAAATTTTGCACATACCAGTGTGTCGAGCTATTTGAGGGTCAGTTGAAATATGAGTAATATATTTCTTGTCAGTTCCCAGAGGACAGATTGCCATGTTAGAGGCACTACAGCATTTGGCATCACAGGACACTTTGACTGGGGCTAAGTCTAAACGTGGAAACCAAACTCTGCTTTCAACCTTAGATACAGTGTCTGTGTGGCTGAAGCATGGAGAGTTGAAACAGCTGGGACAGCATTTGTTCCTGGTCTGTTTTGAAAGGACTTAATCACCCAAGACAAGCAACCTAGCAAGTGGTACACACATTTTTTTTAACAAGTCGACATGTCTGAAATCACTTTTTGGACAAGTCTGGCCAAAACTAAATCCATGCACTTCATGTTACAGGCTTTTTGGTTTGTTTTTTTTTTGGGGGGGGGAGGGATTTTCAAATATGTTTATACCACCTTAAGAAACACTGTTATTAGTGGAATAAATTGTAGTTTATCTAATAACTTAGAGTACGCCTGTGATGCAGTTTACACTGGATAGAATTTCATACTGGATACACACTTGTATTTAAAAGTACTCCTTTTACAGAGTTACTGATACTATCTCATTGAGTGCAGATTTTTCCCAGAGTCTGTGAAAATGGAGATGCAAAACCAGTTTTTAATGGGTAGAGAATTTATACACTTGTTCAGTTTGTGAGAGTGCTGTGTTCCAAAAGAGACCCCTTGTGTTCACTGGAGTACATGGAGCTGCCTCTATTGCTTCTGCTGGAGAACAGGAGGTTTTTCAGGTTCTCCCAGATGCAAGTAATTTTGCTGGCTATCTGTGATGAAATGCAGCTTTTTAACTACATGGAAATATTGGACTCATTTTACCCTTCATGCTGGAGGCTTTGCAATACTGTAGGTTGTAGCCATTTTACTGTCTTGCTACTTGGAGTTTTGGAGTAGTTAGACAGTCTTTCATTTTTACAGTGCAACACTTCATGAAATACTCAAACATGGAGAGAAGGAGCTGGCATGCATGCTGTAAAGACTGTTCAGGGCAATTTCTCTATTGTGTGTGATAAGTATATTGTGAGTTGAAATGAAAACTGCTGATTGTTTTACTTTCCACATCAGTCATTACTGTGCACCTTTACAGATGCAAACAAGCAGTTTGTAGGACTGTACTTGTTGTCTGTTTACTTTAGCTTTTTTGCCCATTTCCCCACAAAGTAATTGCTTTATCTTTATACTGGAGAAAGAAAACTATTGACATCTGTGCACCAGAAATCTGGAAATCATTCATTACATGACCTCATAGGATCTAAATGTGTTTGGCAGCAGGCAGACTGTGCAAGGCTGATTTGCTAGGTGTACTGGGAGAGGGCAATGGGCCTTGTGCAGTTTTTTAATGTTCATGATTATGAACAAACCCAGCACAAAAACTGTTACAAAGGTGTTTCCTATATGAAGTGTGTTCCGTACCAGCTCTGTATCTTTGCCTAAAGGAGGTAATTTAATGGCTGTTATGTAGAAAACTGCTACAGGTGACCTATTGATCTTGTCTGTTTTAGTGATCTTTGTACTTCTGTGCTTAACTCACGACAGGCCCAGATCAGCTGTTGCTGTGTATTCACACTTACATGTATGTGCATAAGAAAAGTAAAGATTTTTATGCTCTAGCACCTGCCTCAGGTTTGAAAAATGATGCACTCAAAAACACAGTGGGAAAGCAAGAAGTTAAATGAATGTTAAGAAGATAAATGGGACCTACCTAACTTGTTGTGACCTTCATGATAGAGAGCTCTTGCTGACAGAGTACCACCAAGAGCTATGAAAAGCCTGTGTAAACATAAATATGCGATTGCTTCAAAAGCCTGGAAATGCAGGTGTACACGAGAGACTGCTGGGAGCATTTGTAATGCCTGGAAGATCTTCATGTGATGCTCTGTTTGATATAAGGATCACACTTGGGTTTCTTACTTTATGAAATAGATGATGACAAGAGAAATCCAGTTCGGTATTTGAGATTTCCTTTCTCTTTACCTTTCATCTGGACTCTACTTGTTTGTTTTCTACCTAGAATTCTGTACAAGTTTAAATTTTTAATTTATACTATAGATCCCAGTGTTTATAGTCAACATTGTTACTACAAGTTGAATGATGACTTTTTAACATTCTACTTTTTTTTCCTGAAGGCTTTGACTGGAACCTTGTATTCAAGTGGGATTACATGACACCAGAGCAAAGAAGAGCACGACAAGGAAATCCAGTTGCTCCCATAAAGTATGTCTGTACCACCGCTTCTCAAGTAGATTGTAGTTTGCAATTAAGCAAAGTTAGAAATAATCTTCTCTGAGTCTGAAAGAAGATCCTTCCTAAAGCTTACATCAATATTGAAATTTCATTCGTATTTATGGAACACTGAGACTCTCAGAAATAAATTGTAGTTAAAAAAATAGTTTAAAACACGCTAGTAAATTATTTACCCTTAAGAAAAAGTAGATGTCACTTTGTTTAAAGTTGGTATGTTTTGAGAGCTAAAAATACAGCATCAGTTTTAATGTTTTATTGCTGGCACAAATTGCCACCCTTTAAATAAGGGATTTGTGAGCCAAATGCAGATTTGGAAGGTGCCTCAGAAGGTGGTCATGGCACTGTGTCTGCCACAGAAATGTGTGCAAACAACATTTGAAGTGATAGATGCAAAACAAGTTGTGCCGCGATTCTGGCCGAAGCTTTCGGCCCCTGCCACGGCACATCAATTTGTGAGTTCTTTTAACAGACATTTGAGATAAGACACAGTAAAAATACTTCAGAGTTTCTTCAGTCTCAAAATGTTTATTAAGTGTTATCTATAAATTAGTGGCACAGAAAAGTGCTTTGTCGTTAATAACAAGGTGCAAAATGGCCTCGAGCACCTCTCGTCCAGATTATTCATACCTCAGATTGTCCAGTGAGGGAGATGTTGCGTAGGGTATTTTCAATAAAAACCCAATAATCAGTTCTTCTTATCCTGCACTGCAGAACTTTAGAACCAATGGCGGAAAACACAAGTTTTTGGAGAAGAAAGGGGAAGTAGCAAGGGTAAAAAAGGAAGTTATAAAACAACACCTACACCCTCCATTTTGGATACTAGTATTACAATATTTCATAAACCAAAATGTCTACACTTCTACCTAATTCACCTGTGACATAACCTTAACTATACAGCGTTAATTTCAAACCTATCACACTACAGGGGAAGTATTTTCCAGGGTTTAAGATCAAATGAGGTGTATTTCTGGGGATCAAAACTTGTTAAAGCAGAAAGAGTGAAATTCTCAGAATTCAGGGTTCCAACAAAGTTGCATTCAAAAGCATTGCCAGTTTTTTCAAGGAGGTATTAATGTTGATGTGTAAATAATAGTTACTTCCATGTTCATGTTCTATAAATATTTAATTTAATTTTTCTTGTTTGTTTAGGACACCCATGATAGCTGGTGGGTTATTTGTGATGGACAAATCCTATTTTGAAGAACTAGGGAAGTATGACATGATGATGGATGTTTGGGGTGGAGAAAACTTAGGTACGTGTATTCTTTACCTTCTGATCAGCCTTAAAAGAAAGCAGCTTTCATCATTGCCTTTACTGTCAAGGAGTCATGGTTTTCCTGATTTCGTGCAAGGAGGGTCAAAACCAGAGTTAGAATTCCATTTGCATTATTGTCAAAATCACAAGTTTTTCTTTCAATGAAAGAATTACAACAAAGTAAGAATTATATGCTAAATATGAGGGAATAAAAGTTCATTGAGCAGTGATTTTTTTTGTAATAGAAGTTGGTTGATAAAAAAATTACAGGCTGTAGATGGGCAATTACTTTGAAAAATGCTATCTCTTTTGAAAGTCACAGTATCATCTAAAGTTGTTAGTTAAAATATAATAACGTTTGAATGCTGACTGTTGAAGGCATGTTTTTAAGATGTTGCTTGGAGTTAATAGTGAAAAGTAGAGCACAAGTCAATGAGTTTAATGTTATTACATATACTTTAATAAATCAATTAGCTTACCTGACTGAAAAATTATCTGTTTGTTAATTTTGCCAGTAGTATGCTGCCTGGTGTTTAAACCTAGTGAGTTTTGTAGTTTAATACCCCTACTTTAGCCCTATGAGATATTGATGGTTGAGCAGGCATTTTTTTCTGTAATTCCTTTTTTTCAGGTGTTTAAGTGAGTGAGATTTAGGCAAGAGGGAGGAGGGGTTGAGAGAACTTGTGCTTTAGCCATTTCTCCTTTGACCTGGTGGTTAAATCTGGCATTAGAAAGTTGTTTTGGGTGTTTGCTTTATAGTGTAGTACAAAGATTTTCTCCAGTTAAGATCAGTATACTTGTGTTAAAACAAAAAAGATTTGAAAGCAGCCGAATTCTACAGCTTCTCAAGAATTCCAATGTGTCATTAGTTTAGTTTTTTTGGGTAGAGATGCATCTCAGACGTTCCAAGTAGTGTCTTTTAGGAACAGTTCTAAGGATAGAAGCTTCTCTACTGCACGTGCTAGCTGCAAAATCCTAAAATACCTTGAACTTGTAAAAACCCACGAATATTTTGAGTTACTGAAATCTGCATATGCATTAAGCATATGCTTGGCCTAGAAGGAAAAGTCTGCTGTATGCAGCACACTAACTATGGAGACATGGTAACCAAATGTTTACTGTGATGCACTTAAAGGTTGGAAGAGGCATCCCTGCAGTCCTGTCTCTGACCATTGTGTGCAGTGCTCCAAGAAACCTTTTGAGTATTTTGAGCAATTACACTCCACCTTTCTGTTGTCTCGCTATTTTGGCTGTATTTTGCTAAATTGGATTAATATAACCATAATAATTTTTCATTTTTTAAAGGTCCTACAAAGTCATTGGATAAATGTAATACAGCAATACTCCTATTCACTCTGAAAGCCACTTTTGCCACTAGAGCACTTAAATATTTGATTAGTTATGAGCGTGTACTTGAGCAGCTGAGTTTTTCTGAACGCTTAGCAACTACTTTTGTGCTTTGGTAATTGAGGCCTTGATAGCAGGAAAGGGCACAAGCAAGTGCTCCTCTCTCAAGGGTGCAAAGAGATGTTTGTGTTGCTCCTGCTGCATTCAGTTCTGCCCCTTCCATGGGAAGGAGAAGATGGAGACCTAGGGGTGCCTGAAAAGCAGGCAGAAGGCAGCTAATGATTTTTTCCTAGCTGTCAGACTAATTGAAGATGAGTAAAAATCACATGGCATATGATTTAATTGGCAATAAATGGCACATGCAGCAGATAATTGGAAGTCTGATGTACAGTTTAAAATTCACTGTGCACACTTCTCAGGCCTCTTTACTCTCAAGTGTATCTCTGGATCTGTGGCTTGATGTTACAAGCAAATAACCTGCTAAATGGACTAGCAAAATAATTCTGCACATTATATTCATTTTATAAAAGTTAGCATTTTTCCTTCAAGCATGTACAGAGCAGCTGTTGTATGAAGTTTTGTTCACATGTCAGTATCAATGTGATGAATTTCAAGATGGGCTGGCAGTATTTTCCCTAAATTGGCCAAATTACAATGAAAATAGGTACATTGTCAGACTGTTACTAAATGTGCCTGGTAACATGTATGTGCTGTACAAAATGTGGATCAAAGTTAGTTCAGTCTTGTCTGGAACTCATAAACTCGAATTCTCAGCATCTTTTCCACGATTTTGGTAAGCCTGGGGGGATCGGAGTACACCACAGAACTGGGTGGACATGAGAAGGTTTAGTCGACTTTGAAAAACCCCAGGCTTTTCTTACTAATTTTCCTAAACTCAGGGAATGATTAAGACATTCCTTGTCTTCTATATTAATAACACACTATAATAAAAAGAACAAATCTGTTACAGAGGTGTAACTTGATCTCGTATAGAATTTTTGACATGCTGTTTATGCCTTTTCAATTAAAACTGTGTCCACTGAACTTGTTACAGTAGTAACATTTCTTCTACTGTTTGAGTATAACAAAGATGCCTTAAGGGAGTTTGTGGGGTTGTTTTGAGTTCTAGTTGCTGTATATATATTTTTTTTTAAATCCATGCAGGCTTTAGAAGCCTGTCATCACTAGCTGGCTCAGATCATTAGATTGGCTTAGAAATGTACTGTCCATTACCCTCAATTTACAGAAGTTGTGTTTTTATTTGCTCTACCTTCAAGTCAACATTGACTTGATATAACTCCTTCCAGTGTTTGGGAGTGTTTGTTTACCTGCTATAATAAGTTAGCAGCTCAAATCTATTGATTATTTTATTTTGCCTCGCCTTTGTCCACTGTGTAATTCCATCTTCAGCTGAAAAAATTCATTATAAGCTAGATCATTAATTTATCTGCTAAGTGTACCTGCTGTTGCTTACCCTTCAGATAAAGCACAGTAATAGGACACATACACCTGACTCACTGGCAAATTGCAGCGTGGTTTAGGGATTTGGGCAATGCTGGTGACCTCAAATAAGAGAAGAAAGGTTTTACTTCCAAGATAGTGTGTTTATTTCTGCTGAGTTTGCAGAATAATAGATGCTGAAATATGCCTTGTTTATCCTAGAATTTATCAGAAAACTGTCTTGCTGATCTTCTCAGCAACTGACACTAAAAGCCTTCTCTGTAAATATAACACAAAATAACAGTATTTTGTGATGTTGATCCTTCATTCATGTTTTTATTTCAGAGATCTCTTTCAGAGTTTGGCAATGTGGTGGGAGCCTAGAAATCATCCCTTGCAGCAGAGTGGGTCATGTGTTCCGCAAACAGCATCCTTACACATTTCCTGGTGGGAGTGGTACCGTGTTTGCAAGGTAACTGCTAAATAGCAGTGATTTGGGTTTCCTCAGATGGTCAGCAGGTGGCAGTAATTTCATTTTAGGGATCTCGTCTTTAGAAATATTTGCAATATTATCTATCATGGAAAAATATTATTTAAAAAGAAACTAATGATTTTGAGCCAGCTATGTGGATTGAGAGAAGAACCTGAGAGTTGAAAGAGAGGAACTTCTGGTGGATGCAGACTGAGAATCTGTAAAATAAGGAACTGCTTAGCTTGGCATTTCATCAATATTGTGTTTATTTGACTTTGGAGAAGGTTTTATTTTCAGAACAGTGTCATAAAATTCATTTCATAGAAACAGTTTCATTGTTCACTAAGAGCCAGAATACACTAAGTTATGAATATGCTTTGCTTGCTTTTTGTCAATACGTGATCAGCACGTGAGATGCAAATTTAGACTGCTTCTGGTGTTTGTGCCAGTCTGTTGGCAACTTTGTTCTATATTATATCTGCCTTTCCTGTGCTATGCTTAAAAATGCATTTTCTATAGACCTAAGAAACTGCAGTTTTAAGGGCTTAGATTAATATGCCTGTTGATTTTGTTTTTGATAGCCATGCACAGCAGTAGCTGGATTACTGAGCTACCTTCTCAGTTTCCCTTCTATAAAGTGAGAATAGCAGTGCTGATTCATGTTCACAGTGGTTTTTACTGAATATGGATAAAAGTATTGTGTGAATGTACAGAGGGTGTTTTGATCAAGGCTGTATCAGTTGTAGATGAAGAATCACTGTAAGTTTTGGTTTAGAGAACTGGACTTGATGCTCAGGGGGCTGAAGAAGTACAAGTCTCTGCTAAAGGTTCTGTGGGCTAAGAGCTGGAAATAAAATTGTTTATTTACCCTTGAAGGGATGTGGAGCTCAAACTCTGTTTAACATGAAGCAACACAGAGAATGCAGATGTACTTAAATTCATAAGAATGTTCCAAGCTGCTGATATTTTTGGACTTGTGATTCACTTTAGACTGAGGAATCTCCTTAGGGTGTAATTCTTCCCTTCCATGCTGGTTATGCCACCAAGGTGACTTTAATGAATTTAATAGTCTGCTAAAATAAAGTCACTGTCCTGATTTTTTTTTCAGTAGTTATAGTAGGTACAGTAGTATTTTTCTTCTTTTTCCCCATTCTATAAGATCTTATTCACTGCAGTATTTTATGCGGCAGTGAAAAATTAATAATAGTGTTTATGGGAAAACAGAAGCCAGTAATGAAATATCCTCAATACATCACATCTCTGTTCCACCATTTATAGTGTGCATCAGGAGGGCAGAAAGATTTACCTTTTAAACTGCATTATATAGGCTTATTAAGCTATGTAAGTTTAATGATATTTTAAAATTACATATAACAATGAGCACGGTTAATAAAAATGAGTAATTATATTAATGTACTGTGCAGTTTTCCCACTCCTGCAGCTTTTCCATCTTTGGGGTGTTGCCAGGATGCTGCTTCTCTTGTGCTGTAAATAGCTTTCTTGGATGTCAAACCAATATAATGGAATGCCTTAAAATCAATTTTAGCAGTGAGAGAATGAGAAACCTTAGTTAATAGGGTATCTTTGTAATGCAGGTATTATCAGGTACATGTGGGACCATAATGCCAAGAGACTTGATGCATGGAATCTGTGCTGGTCTTGCAGTTGGGACTTGTTGGCTTATGCCATTGTCTGTCCCTTGACTGTAGGCAATTTTTTCTGGACTGTTCCATTTTTAGCTGCCTTGTCAGTATGCACTGCCTTTTGGCAGCCAAAATAGATTGGTAATTTTGGATGAGAGGCTGGGAGCCCTGTTCCATGAGAGTCATCACATCCTGGCCATGTGGTGTGGGCAGGTACAGCCTGTGTCTGGCAGGATTTGTTAGACAAGTAGGTGCTGCCTTAATGCAGCACTTCGGATGAGCCAGGGAGCCTTGCAGACCCCAGTGTGCTCTGTGAAAGCTGCCTCTGCTTGCTCAGTGCTTGGCTTCATGAAGTGGCTCAGCATTGAGTGCACCCCATGCTGTGCTCCTCAGCACCCTGCCTTCTCTGGGGCCTTACTAGTTCAGGCACTTCTCAGCATCTACACAGTGCCCGTACTTGTGTCACAGTAAGCCTGAGCTGTTCACCCCTGAGCATGGCGGGGGGAGCAGGGTGAGGGCTGCATTCTGGCCTTCAAAGTGCCTTTGAAGTCATTAAACTCTGGCAAACCAAATAGTTCCTCTCCCACCACCAAAATCTGTTTGGCCTGTGGGCACGCAAGAGGGCCTGACACTCACACAGGCCTGAAAGACTGCGAGTGAAGGGAGGTACACTGACATAGCTTCTAATCTGAATTGAGTGGGATTTGGTTTACAAAAAAGTTAAAGGAATCTTTGCGAGAAAAATATCAGTCCTCAAACAAAAAAAATCATTCGGGTCTGTCTTGTGACATTTTTATTCCCCACACGCTTCTTTCGCAGCAACCTGCAAGACGACTCACTTTATCCTGATGGCTTTTTGTCTTTTGAATTAGAAAATCATATTAAAGAATTTATTGGCTGGCTGAGTTTACTCCAGTTGCTTTAGACAAACTTGATGCTAAAAGTAAAATAAACTTCAGAGCATGGCAGTTTCAAGTGAAATAAAACTTAATTTTCTAATAATAAAATTATGAACAATAGAATTAAATGCGTTTTACATGGAAGCCAGGGGAGGGGAAAAAGCCATTGGACCCTCTTGCAGTCCAAAAGGAAATTTAAAGACACCAATTACATAAATACATGAATTTTAATTAGAGATTTGGGTTAGTGGTTTTTCCACATTCATTGCAATAATCAATCTCTCTCAAATTTTAAAACATTAAAAATATTTTCTGATTGCTGGTTTTTCTCTTACCTCATCTACCTGTTTGGTTTATAGCCTTAAATGTCTTGACAGCTTGTGTCTCTTTGGAACTTTGAATGCTGTACTGGTAGGAGTAGGATGAAGACTGAAAATATGTCTTGCCTGTGTTACCATATCTGTTTTCAAAAACGTAAAAGACATTAGTAGATATTGCCAGTTGATGAGATTTTTGTTTCCAATTAACTTGCTTTATCCAGGTGAACACTCACTGAATTTGTCTTCTGTCGAGTTGGTCGTATAAAAAAATCAACCGAACACCAATCTAACAAATTCCATGAAGTTTGCAAAAAGAATTGAAAGATGTCTGTTAAATTCTGGATGAAAACCTAAAGCAGCAATGAGTGTTGAAAAGACACACATTTTATTATAAATGCATTGATTTCAGTTGTTACTCTGGAATGGTTTTCTATTACTTGGGTCTTTTATAGGGACTCTTCTGCCTGGCTTGAGGCAGCAGACTCTGTAGTACTGGGAAGGACTAAAATCAACCTGAGGATAAATTGCATGGTTTAATTGCACCTAGAGGAAATATAACCCGTTTGTTTCATGTTATTGTCCCTAGAAATACACGCAGGGCAGCAGAAGTCTGGATGGATGAGTATAAAAATTTCTATTATGCAGCAGTGCCTTCAGCCAGGAATGTACCTTATGGCAAGTAAGTCACAAGTGCTTCTTTGCCCTATTTGCTTATTCTTCATGAGACAGCACCTTCTGTGATGAAAGCAGTGCTAACTCTCATGTTGTCTCTTCAAGGTGTATGTCTACAGTTCTACTGTTCTTGAGTTTTCTATGTATTCCATAACATAGATGAAGACAACATCCTGACTTTGAAAATTCCTTTTTTCTCCTCTAGTATTCAAAGCCGAATGGAACTCAGAAAGAGACTTAGCTGCAAACCCTTTAAGTGGTATCTTGAAAATGTTTATCCTGAGTTACGGTGAGTTTTGGCTGAAACAGAACTCATATGGAGTTTTCTTTTTCGCCCTCCCCAGAAATCATTGGTTTCTCTTTCTCCATCCTTGGATGTAAAAGATGTGTTTTACTCCATCTGTAAATGCAATGCCTCATGCAAGTTTATTTGCTTTTTTTCTTAGTTATGTTAAAAAGTAATTTTTCCCTAATTAGCTGCTTTTTCTTTTTCTACTTACTGCAACTACAGCCGCAGTATTGTAGAGAAGTGTCCAAAGGACTCAGCCTACCTGAGCCTGAAGTTTATCTCCTATACAAACCGTTTGCTCAAAAGCACATATTCTGTATCCTGTTGTCATCCCTTTAAAGCTTTTGCCTTTGCCTAAGCACGTGCCAAGTTGAGTGAGGAGACTGAATCTCATTGTGATAGAAATAATGAGTCAGTAGACAAGAGGGCCTGGTATGTTTGGCACACAGGGCTAGATGCCTAAGATTCTGAGCAGCTGAGTCTTTTGTTTCCTTTTCTCTTGTCACTGGATAATCACTGACTTTTGTGCAGTGGTGAGAAGAGGGAAGTGAGGGATAACATGCTAACAGTTTCTGTAACATGAATGCATCCTAATGAATAAAAAATCCTTGAAAAGAAGCACTTTTTGAAAGCATAAAAAGGTTATGGTTAAATAACCCATTAATAAGTATGTTGATCAGATCTGAGTCTATAAACTGGTCTGACTAGTCTGTCAACCTAATATTGGTAGTGTAACAGTGTGAGATCTGTGTGTAGCTTGTAAGAATACCTGAGGTTTTTTTCTGGGGGCGTTTGATGTCAGTGGAGTCAAGTAACTGCTCATGGCACACAAGCTTGAGATGCAACAGCACCAGCTATTACAGCCCCAGTGAAACATGTACAGAATCACACATACTAATGAGTCTCATAAGCCAGGATGATACTGAAGAAGTAAGTTTTCCTTTATTTTCTCTTAAAAGTGCCAAAGGATATTTGGTTTTGTTTAATTTGTCAGAAAAAATCTCTCCTAGAAAATGTGCTACCCATAAGCATTACTTAGATGTAATGTCTTATTCTGTCATCCCTCATGTGCTCCTTCTGCTGGGTTGAATTATTATACTCATAATAAAGTCTGAAGTTTTTAAAGGCTCTGATATGCCCTTGTTTTATTGTTTGATGTGAACTCATGGGCTCTAGCCCACAACTGTACTTGGCTGAATGGCCTTGCCTAGGTATTTCCATGCTAGGAATGTACTATATGTGCAACCATTAGAAAATAGATATCAGAAAAACTTTGATTATTTTTCATTTTTGTCAAATTCCTAACCCCTTTTTTAATGTTTCAGTAAAAAGTCTAAGAAAAAGTGTAGAATGTCCTATTTCTGCCACAAGTTATGTTGCCTGAAAAGACAAAAGGACTTGATGACTTAACTGATAGCATTAAGCTTTGGGTCGCCTTAAGTGGTGATAACTCATCTTTAATTTGATTTTTGTGCTGATTTTGTATGTTCATCCTTATGCTCTGGTACAAGTCTTACCACTGTGTGGTAAGCTTCCAGGCTTACTCATGTTTGATCAGTTTGTGATTAGATAATTGCCTTCCCTCAAATGATGACTTTCTGATGATAGTCATTACTCATCTGTAACTTCTCCTCTTAAAAATACTGAGTAAGAACAAGGAGCTTAAAAAAATGTTTAAAAAACCCCAAAAAACAAACAAGCAAACCCAAAACTGAATTAAGCAGATATTTCTGGTTTTGTTTTAGGGTACCTGATCATCAAGATATAGCCTTTGGGGCTTTGCAGCAGGGTAGCAATTGCCTTGACACTTTGGGCCATTTTGCAGATGGTGTTGTTGGAGTCTATGAATGTCATAATGCCGGGGGAAACCAGGTCTGTATGCCATTAAGTTTTGTTTTCTACAGCAAAGTCTTAAGCAAAGAAAAAGAAAGTGAAGCTAAACTTTTTAACTCAAGCAGTTACTGTGTACTGGTGATAGAAAGATTAATCCAAACCATCAGATCAGCTGTTGTAACAGATTGACTAAATAGCTTCTCCCTCAAGTACAACTTTGCATTTTCAGGGTTAGAATCTGAGCCTAGAGATTCATTCAGTGTGCATCACATTATCCCCTTCCTTTGTCACTATTAATATTTTCTTTATCCCCTTCCTTTGTCACTATTAATATTTTCTTTTGCACTAGAGGCCAGGAGTTTTGTATTTGCATAGAAGGCTTTTTTTCAATGAAATGGTGTGTTTGATTTAGTAGGGGGTCCATTTTTATGTAAGAAAATATTTGGGTTGTATTAAGCATACGGCCAAAGGTCAGTAAAATAAAAGAATGCTTTGCTGTACTGCCCTATTGGTCATTTACAACTTGTGATAGTGGAGTATAAAAAAATCTGTCATAAATCCCCATTTGGCTCTTCTAACAAACAGAAGTGCCTAAATGCTCACTCACAGTAAAGGGAGTGTTGAACAAATCCTTTCTAGTCCTACTCTTAAACTAATTGCAAATGTGTCAGATCTGTAAATGAGAGCATTAATTATTTCAAAGAATCTATTTATGTGGTTGTGACTTACCATTCATGAAATACACTCATAGGTTCTCACTGTGTGCTGCTTTGTCACTAAATTCTTTTCAGATTAAACTGACTGTAAGTCAAATGTAATATTAATATGTCAGGTACATCTGTTACAATAGAAGGCTGGCCAATTAAAAACTGCTCTTGAATGAGTATCACAAGTTTGCTCTGATTTAAATTAGAAGGGGAAAACCCTAAAATAAAATGAAGCCTAAAATAAAGAAGTAATTTCCTGTAAGATGTGTGATGACAATTCATTCAAATCAACATGTGAGAAATGCCTCCTTTCCCTATCATTAAAGACAATTTATCTGTGGAGGCTTTGTCAATTACCTTTATGAAAGTACACTCATCTTTTTAGAACACCACAGTGGGTTCTTTTTGAGTAAGGGTAGACATGTCAGAAATGCCTTGATGCACAAATCTTAGAATCTTCTGCTGATGTTGTGTATTCTTTATAGATACACAAAATTATCTTCCTCTTTCAAACTCCCCTCTCCTGAATCTGACCCTTTTCTTTCTATGTTGTTTCTTCTGTGACACTGACTTTGACAAACCAATATGCACTTGCTCTGAACAAATACCTTTGAGAGGACATTCATACAGGTTAAGAGGCAGAATGGGTCGAAACCAGGTTTTACCTCCAAGCAGAATTCATATTGGATTAAAAAGAAACAACAGCATGGGAGGAGTGGGCTAGGGAACAAACCATAATCTTTGAATCTGTACTTTGTGTTTTGCACCTTGTTCTTATCAAGAAGTTTTGGGGGACTTGGGATTAAGAGCACTCAGATATCATAGGCTGTGGCAACCTTCTGTAACTTGAAGAGTGTACTCTGCTTATGTTCAACTTAAAATGCAAAATATAAGTAAAAATGGGACTTCTGCACCCCTTTGTCCCTGTTCTTCCCTCCCCCAGGCTGGTGGAACTCCATGGTAGGTGTGAACCTCCAAAGGGCTGAGTAGACTGTGGTGCATTTGACAATATATAGGGTTGTGACAAGGAGCTAAAGGTAAAGCCAAATGCACTTAGATGTAAGGGGAAGGTTTCAGGTTAGTTGTTTTCTACTAACTTTGTATTTCTGATTTGACACAGATTTTCTCAAATATCCTGATTTTTGTGTAGAGCTGTCCAGTTTGCAGCCTGTGCCCTGAGCATATACACTGCAGTGTATATGCTCAGTTTTTCTTCTCTGGTGTAGTGGAACTTCTTCCATCTTATCTCCATTCTAGCCAGTCATTGTTACTGATCACTGGAGGAAAGCATCTATGCACTGTCTCACAGTATGAGGGGCTATCACATAGGTGATCCCAGCAACACAGCTTGGAGCTCTGAGGAAACAGCTGTACCTTTGGCTTTTAAATGGGTTCATTTCTTTCATGATTTCTGTTGTGGCTGGGGCTTGTGCAGCCTTTTGATGGAAGGGTAAAGATATGTAAAGGAAATAATTTTAAGGCTCTGTCTCTGACTGCAGAATTCTCAGACACAAGTTTTACTGCATCCCTGGTATTGTTTTGAGCTGTCATTTTTTAGTATGAATCTTACAAAAATCCAGGGCCATTTGTAATTCCTGATAAGCTCTGAAAATAACTTGCTTAATTCCTTTAGTTGTGGCTAAAAAAGTGGATATTAATATTAGATATTAATGATTCTTGTTGACAGTTTACAAACTGGACAGAACTGAGAAGGCAACTAATTTTGCTGTCATCTGAGATAATATATTGAGAGTAAAAGGAAAAGTTATCAGCTTAAAAGTCTGGAAGACAAATAAAGGGATATACAGAGTTGTCCTGGCTTTGCTTTGTTTTCCACAGTTGCCATTATTCTGGTACTTGCACAGTATGGTACCCATCCAGTGGCTTGGGACCTATATGACTGTGATTACTTGTAATCTCTTGGGTTAGAAGTTCTGACAGTGTTCTTAGCATCTGTTCACAAAGAGATTTAATAATTACTAAATCTGCTGAATTTCAAAGTATTATATAAGCCAGAAATTGTTACGGTATCAGAAAAATAAGAAAAAAGGGGGAGGATTAGTAATTTAGTTTTTCTGAAATACTGACTGCATGAAAAATACCATTTAATTGTGGCCAGATCTGGCCCTGTATGTCTAAGGTGTTGTATTGTACAACTCTAATTCTTCTTTCGTTGCTCAAGAGAAGCTAATCATGCCATTTTAAATAGTTATAAGCATGATTTGGATAATTAGTGTGGCTTTAATCAAGTGGCTTCTTTCCTCAAAGGATAGTAAGACAAATGGAGAGCAGGGTGGACCCTGGAGACCAAATTTGAAGGAGAAAGGCACATGGTGAGAGTCTGAACATCAGTGCAAGATCAGGCTCTGTGTGGAAAGATGCTGAGATCAAACAGGCTGGGCCACAGTACAAACAGAACAGCTCTTCATTGCTCTCTGTTTAAGAGTTGCGTATTTAAATGCATTTAAAGGAGATTCTGTTGTACATCGTGCCTTGGATAGGAGGGAACATTCTTTCTACCCCTCTTGTGTGTTGCTTTCTGGTGGTCTCCAGTATGAAGAACTACTTTTTCCCGACTATGGTTCCATATGCTTTGTTCAGTGTGTGGGCAGGGTGGCCAGGGATGCTGCACATCAAGCTTTTAGGGTTTCTATATAATATATCAATGTCTAACTAAAAAAGCGTTTGGAGGAGGATTTTCCGTGAGGCCCCGTGTGAGTGCCGCCAGCAGAGGGAGCGAGCAGCCGGCGCGGCCCTGGGCCGAGGCGGGGACACCGAAGCGACTGGAACTGCTGTGTGTGCAAAGGACTTTCCCTCTCCTGCTCTGGGGGAAGCAATGAACTGTTCTAACACTCATATATAGCTATTTGCAGGATTTTAACATGTGCATATGTTAATGTACACCATTTTGTACACTTTTTTCCTTTCTTTTTTGTAGGAATGGGCCTTAACAAAGGACAAGTCAGTGAAACACATGGATTTGTGCCTTACTGTTGTGGACAGAGCACCTGGTTCACTAATAAAACTTCAGGGCTGTAGGGAAAACGACAGCAGACAGGTTAGTATATTGTGACTGCACTCTGCAAACTGGGGGGAAAACAAGGCTTGTGACTGAGAATGCAAGAACATGCACTGGTGATTATATTTTCTATAGGTTCTACTCTTCACTGTGCTGTTTGTGTGTGTAAAGTTAGGGTTCATGATGTCAAGGCAGAATAAAGGTTGTGTGCTGAGCTTCTCATAGGTCAGTGACAATCTTTTATGAACATGAAGAGGTTTTATCCAACAGGGGCCTTAGGTAAAGGTTTCATCCGTTGATGTGCAACAGTCTTGAAGTGCCACGTGTGTTTTCTGAAATAGGATATATATTCCACAATGTATTTTTCAAAGGTCTTACTCAGTGAAGTCTGAATATTATGTATTCTGTGTCTCAGAAAACTGTAGTTTGGTGTTCCTTCTTTTCATTTGTAACCTGTGTATGGCAGCACTAGTCTCCTTAAATCTGTTTTTATTAATGCAGCATTGTAACTTCATCTATTACCCATGCCTGAGGAAAATCACATTTGCAGTCATACCATCTTTTTTATCTAGTCATACAACAATTCATCTCTTTCTGCTAAGTCATCAGTTCTGATCATCTGCCAGCTTCCTTGCTTCTGTATCTCTGTTTTTGCAGACAGGTAACTGAAACACTTCCTTGATGCAGGAAGAATATTCTTGCCACTTTTCAGAAAAGGAAACTATGGGAGCAAGATTTTTTGATAAGATTTACAGGCATAATATGCTAGAAATACGAGAGAAACATCCTTTTTCTTCCTTTTTTAATCCTATATTTGGGATTTACTCTATCCTTGACATCACCTTCAGCCAAGAGCTTCTGACAGCACAGATTGGTTGTCTTCTGTATAATTGAAAGGTGTCTTGACAAATTTCTGGGTTTCTGTGAAGTTGTCTATAGTGAATGTGCTTTTTGCTTCTCTGTGCTCAGTATTTTAGTGGTATGTGGATGCATTTTATGATTCTCATTTTGTTCTCCAGACTGGAGGTTTCACACAGGTAGCAGGGTGGGACAGTGTAATTGAGAAGGTCTGAGGTAGAGGAAAATGGGTTGGTGTATTCTGTGTCCTGCAGAGTGTTAGCTGAAAGAACAGCTGTTTTGGCAAGGCTTGTCAGAATTTACTCAACAGTCATCAAACCTGCTACTGTTATTGCAGTTTTTGCGGCGTTCCCAGGCCCAAGCCAGGGAAGCTTATGAAGACTTCAAAGGACAGGATGTAGAGTTCTTCCTTTTCCTGCTTTTCTGGGTCAGTAACTGTGTTTTCTCTTCCAGAAATGGGAACAAATTGAAAGCAATTCTAAACTGAGGCACGTTGGCAGCAACCTCTGTCTAGACAGCCGAAATGCCAAAAATGGTGGTCTCACCGTGGAGATCTGCAATCCTTCTCTGTCACAACAGTGGAAATTCACACTTAATCTGCAGCAGTAGAAGGACTTGCAAGCAAAATGCTGTTTCAACTGAAAAACGTTGGGCAAAGTTTTGATTGAATTACTGATGTATTTCTTAAAACTTTCCACGGAACTTATATACCTCAGTATTCCACCTTTATCTGACAGTAGAGTGCTGAAGCAGACACCAGGGATCCAGGGGCCTCGGAGCACTGCGAAGGTGTGGCTGAGCACCACTTCACTTGAGGAGAAGGAATTGTGCTGCAGACTTCAACTGTTCCTTTCTGTCTTCAGCTGCTACTTGCACAGCAGATAATTAACTCTAGGAACAACTGACGTATGATAAACAAAAGGATCTGAAGAAACATCTGTGGGGAACAGAGTGTGGGAGGGAGGGCGGGAAAAATTACTAGGAGAAGGTCATTTGAAAACTCCATTGGCATAGAAGTCATGGTTTGTCATTTCCAGAAACAGAAGTGTCATTTTGAAGTTTTTTTTTTCCTGTGTGTACTTGGTAATTTGAATATGAACTTTTCTATGATGGACTCTAAATATAAATATATGAAAGTATATATATTGTCAGCTCCCAATGATTTGTATCAGTTCTCATCATCCTATAATTATCAATGAAGTGATTGACATATGTATAACCAGAAATTGGATTGGAGTGCTAGGACAGAGAACCTCGGAGGGTGCGGATTTTGTGCTGCTGGGTACGATGTCCGTGCTGACACTGGATGCTTTTGCTTTGCAAACTGGATATACTCCTTGACACTTCACCCTCACTGGAGATCATGGAACTCAGGAGGAGAAAGAAAATAGCAGAGGAAGTCAATGCATCTGCCCAGATGATTGCTCCGATTGTTTATTCCAACTTGGAAATTCATTACATGTGCTCTGGATAACGTTAAACTTGTACTTGATATTTGTGTTGATCATTTCTGTAGTACTTTGTCTTTAAAATACTTCTTCCCTTGTTATAAAATTATATAAACTGCACAGAGCTTTTGTGCAGCCGTGTTGGTTCAGCACAGTTTTATTCTGGGCCCTAATGAGAAAAAATTGTCTCAAACTCCCCTTTTGAGTTGCAGAAAGAAGTTAGAATTGTAATATCACTGGTGACAGCACAAGATCTGAGTTTTAATTTGCAAGGACGAGCAGCTATGTAATATCTCTGAATTGCACTTGCTTAATTTATAGACCTACTACTGGGGAATTCTGTTTTGTTTCTTTAAATGTAGCTTTTGAATGCATTCAGGCTTGGCTCTGGGAATCAGCCTGGATACCTGCATAGCCTATGTGTTTTTAACCACAGAACTTGTGCATTGTGCAGCTTCAGTCCAGCTGATGTCATTTTTATAAAATAATACTGTCAAAGGTAACCCAAACTTTGACCTGTCCTTTCTTATGTTTGCATAGACTGTGTACTTTTTTATTAAAAGCAAATGCTTCAATGAGCTTTTAAAATGAGAAGGAAAGCAAGTAAGTATTAATGAGACAGCATTGACAAAAATTAGTGCAGACATGGAGTGCCAGGAAGTGGTTTTGAAAAGATCTTGGAAAAATGTAAGGGTTGATCGTAAGGAGATGAAAAATATCTGCTGTACTGTAGTATGCTGGTACAGCCCCCCTCTTTCTTTGTCCTGGGAGTAGAATAGTTCCTGTTTTTTCATGTTCCCTGGGCTGTACCTGTGCATCAGGTGTAGAGATGGTACTCGTGTGGGCAACACGGCTTTACTGTGCCAGTCAGTGTGCCCATAAATACCTTGTGTGTCTGAAGTTATGACTTGCAGGTCCCTGCACACCTTTTGGATGGGGGCATTAAAGCCAGTTGCACCCATCCATCATCATCTGACTTTTTTTATGAGTAATTAATACTTTTTCTCTGCTTATTCACAATCCACTTTCTCCAAAACTTGCCTGTTTTAGAGGCCAGACAGTGGATAAACTATTTTCAGCTTTTAGTCTCTCCCTATAGTCTTTTAACCTAGCTGAGAACTTGAAGAACATGTTTCATAAACATAGCAATAGATGCCTTCAAGTTTTGGAAAACAAGTGCTGAATTATGAGCTCAGCAGCAAGTCAGTTGGAGGTTTTGAAAAACAGAATTTGAAAGGAAAGGGAAGAACCCAGCCACTCAGCTTCAACCATGGAGGTATTTCCATTTGCAACCTTGATCAAGGTGAGGGTAGGACTAACTGAAATCAGCAGTTGCAACTCTCAATATTGACCTGCCAATTATCTCTGAATCAGAATTGCTAGTTAAAAAAAAATAAATCCATATTCCATCTTTTAAGTCTTTAATGACAATGGCGTTCATAAAGTAGGAATATTTTTTCAGTAATTCCCCATGGATGCTGTGCACAGGGGTTGTAATATAGGAGCTGTAGGTTGCTTTTCTTTGAGAGAACAGACAAGAAGTGGTATCCTTTTGTTATGTTTACATGACAGTGTGCCAAAGTTACTTACTGTGATTTTAGGGGTTTTTAATGCTGAAGAAATTCACCCATTTGAAAGGTAAATTAAGAGCCCTTGAAGCAAACTGCGATGGAGTCTCCTGAGAACTTTTCTTACCGTCTTCAGAACAAGAATGGTGATACTGTTTATTTTGCAGATTTTCAAAACATAGTTAGGAAACTGTTTTTTTCAGTTGGTTTGAAAAGTCTGCTGTACAGAGCTTGTACTTGTTCATTTTATAGATGGAAACCATCCTTGAAAATTTGTTTAACTTAAATAAAGAAGAACGCTTTATAGATAAGTGTGTGCTGGTTAATACAACTGAGTAAAGCCAGTAAAAGTCTGCCTGGAGCTTGTAGATTGAAGTAGTTTTCAAACACTTCATTTCACTTTGTTACTTCATAAAATTCCTGTTGTAAAAGTGTGGATATATGGGTGTGTATATGTATTTAGGAAAAGATATTTTGTTTGTATTCAATATAACTTTGAGGAAGTTGTCTTATTTTTAGAAGCTGTGTTAGGCTGAGGAGAGGGTTAATGCTGACTGTACAGTCACTTGAAAGTAAATAGTCCAAGCAGTCCCCCTCCTGCCCCTTTAGGCCTGATCTCCTGGACACTTCCACTGTCCCTGTCTCTGCTCCCAGCAATCTCCGTGCCAAGGCCTGCGGCAGCCCCAGCTCTCAGTCCATGGGGTGCCTGTGCTCCTGTGCTCGTGTTGTGTTCCTGCAGCCTCTTGTGCAGGGTGGTCATTCAGGGGTCTGTGCTGCACTAGATGATAGATTTTAAGTACTTTAAAGAAAAATTTTTTTTTTTTTAATAAAGGTATTTTTATGGGGTCTAGTTCAGACAGCCTGCAAATGAACCTGCAGCAGGACAGCTGGGGAGGGAGCAAATCCTCCATGGGAGGTGATGGGCAGCTGTGAAAGGAGAATTTTCCTGCTGCCCTAAGAGGAAGAGGTGCTGCAGCCAGGGCTTGGTCCTTGGTCTCAGCATCCCCACAGCAGAGCTGGGCTGCAGGCTAAGTGGGATGGGGATGGCATGGTGCTCCAGAAATCTCATCTGTCATCTTTTGTCCAGCCTCAGACCTGCCCCAGGTCAGCTTTTGGGGCACATCATTCTTTCCCATTCCATGGCATGCAGGACTAGGCTCTTTGCTCCTGGTCTAAGAAGCTTAGCTTTGTTGTCAGCCCCCAAGAGTGTGATCAGCCAGCAGAACCTGCAGAAGAATTATAGGAAAGATTTCAACACTTCCACTCTTAGTTGTGGTGACAGGAAGGAAAAATTTTACCTGTGAGAAGGGAGAAGTCTTGTGTACAAACTTACTCTCTCTGTGTAGCAGTCAGTGACTTTCAAAGTCTGAATTAAATCAAGGAAACAGATCTTTAATATTTATGTTGGCAAAAATAAAAAGGCCTTGTCAAGCTGCAGTAAACAAAAGGAACAGTTTTGCATCAGCAGATGATATCAGAATTCAAATGAGTACTCTCTATCTTAAATGCCCTTTAACACCTGGGACCTGACAGGTGATACTGAAAGATAATTACAACAGGCTTCTGGCAATAGAAGCTTTTAATCTAATCCAATGTTAAATGGAGGAGTCTGTCTGTTATGTCTCTGCCTGCCTAGAGTCTTGCATGTTTCCTGTGTGTGCTGCTCTTAGTTAACATCTTCTTGTAAGTAGCAGGGCTGAATGAACCATCCAGCAAATTTTGCATTACCAGAACTCCTTGTTGCCTTGTTACCAGAGTACATAGATCTGAAAAAAAGTTTCCCATTCACTTTCTGGAAATTCAGGTCATGCTTTTTAGCAGTTGTTTATGCATGGGTTTACTCTGCTTGCTCGTCACTGTGCATAAAAGCAGATGTGTTCATACCCCCTTTATAAGGGAATGTTTAAACTTTATGAATTAACAAAAGCGTATTTTAAATCCTGAATTTTCAAGAAGAGGCCTGTGTGTGTCTGGAAAGGAAGCCAAACATTGGGAGAGATTAAAAGTCTGTAGCCTGATTGAGGTAAGGATTATTGTGTTTTTTAAAGTGGATCCTACAAAGCATTGCACAGGTCCTGCCATAACCTCAGTGATTTTAAGCTGTTTAATTTTTGTATACAGATGCCAATATTTACTTTGTTTTATGTAGGTTTATTTTTAATGTAGATGTTCTGTAAGATTACGTAGCCCTGAGTAGCATGCAGGCATCATCTGTGTCCTCCTTCAAGCCTGAAACACAATGAATAATTTCATAGCCATAACTTGTTACAGAATGCTCTAGCAAGAGGCTTGTTCCTGTACAGAAGGATTTCAAATGAATGAAGCCACTGAAAAAAGCATCTGGGATAATAAGCCCTGATTACAGAATGAGTACAAATGTCAGGGTTGCATCTTTTGTTGGTCTGCACATTTTATTTACAGCTTAGCATCCAGTAGCTATTTTAAGATCTGCTAGTAATCAAGCTTAAAAATTGGGAATAAAGTCAGTCCACAGATGTTCTCTCTACAGCCCTCCAAGAGGTCTGAATGGGTGCAAAATACCCTTTTGATTTGATTTGATTTCTTGCAGCACAACAGCATGTTGCTGCTCTGTATGCAGGAAGAGTGATTTCAAGATCCTATTGCTACCCAGCAGATGTTTTTAATCCAAGGAATTTTTGAGGGTTTTTTTTAATTGAAAAGGATCTGGAAGTAGCAAATAGCTTTCTGTCAAACCTGTGTTAGTTAAAGGTCACCTTTGGTAATCTGATAAAAAGAGGGTTGGACAATGAGTACCAAGGGTTTGTTGTGCTCTGTTGGTGTGGTGAGCATCACTTCTGCAAAACACTTTTCTCAGCTTTTGTGCCACCTTTCTTCCTGTCCAGCAGGTTGTTTTTGAAGAGAACATGGGACAGATTCCTGGGTGGCAGCTCTGTGCTCAGCTGAACCAGCCTGTTTGTTGCTGCTGAGAGGGAAAGGGATGCTGATCCTGCCTCTCCTCCCTTGGGCTGGTGTTTCTGCCTATTCCATAAAACAATATAGGGAAGGCTGGCAAAAACAACAACAAAAAAAAGAAAAAATAGAAAATGACCAACAACCCAAACATAGGAAATTTTGTTACTTTTGGTAGCTGAAATCCCATTGAGCTAGGCTTAACTATACCATAAAATCAAGCCTTATATTTTCATAAGACAGCCTGAGGTGAGGGATGTTCTGGTTTGCTTTCCAGTTGAGATGATGATGATGATGATGATGATAATAATAACAACAACAACTTATACCAAAACAGCCTTACTGCTGGTACCTAAAGCCAGCAGCACCTGTAGTGTGAAGAGAGGAGGATCAGGGGGAGAGAGAGACAAAAGATTTTAAGTTTTGCCATCAAGGTCTTGGTTTCAGCATTAAGCTAATGTTTGATAGGGCATTTCCTACTAGAAAGGGACATAACACTTTGGCCTAGACAGTCTGGAGCAAGAAAATGCTCCACCTTAGGTGCACCTTGTGCTTGGTGTGCCGTGGAGCACACCATGCTGGTGTCAGGGGCTCTGCCTGCTGGTTTCAGAATTGTGTGAAGGCATTGCTCTTACTTTTCCTGTTGAGTGAGTTGAGACAGGGTGGCATCTTTAGCTCACTGGTGGGGGTCAGGGCTTCTCTCATGGTAGGAGTCTCAAAAGCAAATGACACTGGGATCTTGGTGTCTTGGTAGAAAAGATGAAAAAAAAACTGAAGCAGAAGAGAAAGAGGTGCAAAGTGAGAGGGTGTGGAGAAGCAGATGCAGAGCTGCAGCCCAGAATGTATTTCAAAGTCAGTAAATTCATGGTTTAAGAAAAAAAGTGATTGAGTTCTCCCGTGCCCTACAGCATCAGCTGTAACATCTTCAACACTCATATGTGTGCCAAGTCCTCAGCTTCTGCTTGGATGTGACCTCTGGCAAGAACTCACATGTAAAAGTTTGGGTACAATTTTCAGAAATTTTTAGGCCTGTTAGTTTTTTAAAATAAAACCTAGGAAGTTAAACATCTTGAGAAACAGATGAATTTGAGAATTAAGAAATCTTACTCTTCAGCTGATCTAATTCTCCTTTTGTCAGCTCTTCCAATATAAATTTTAATGAACTACTGCTTCCAGGCTGAATGTGTAGATTCAACTTCCAGCTATTTTGTCTGCTAATTATGTTTAATTTCTTAAAATACTTTTTCATAGAATTAGAGCTTCTGGAATATGATTCTGTCATTTCTTTGCCTTCCCCTTACAGACTGAGCCTCCTAAAGTAGGTGAGAAGCAGGTTTTTCAGATCACACATTGCTGTAGCTGTTCTCTGAGCTGTCTGTCATCAAGGCAGACAGAGGGGTGGTGAGGAATGAGGGTCCTTCTCTCAACTCCAGTAAAAACAGGATGGGGCCCTTATGGTTATTACCTGTGTAAGATTCCCACTGATGCTTCTCACTCATGTTGTCCTTGGGGCTTTGTAAGAAAGACAGCCAGGCAGTGCTCTGAGTGATCCTGAGGGGTGGTACATCTTCCTTGGCTTCCAGCAAATCCAGCATGGCAAGGAATATCAATGTGGGGCCTATAGCTGGGGTTTCTTCTGGGTAAAGTCAATAAGGAGAACACTGCTAGATGTCCAATAGCAGTGTGCAGGCTGCTGGTTGGAACTGATGCTCTTGGAGGCCTGTTAGTTTGCTCAGGGGACATCCCAAAACTTGGTTATCCACCTGGCAACCTCTGTGGTTCTCATTTTACAGAACAGGACTAGACGCTGGAATAGATCAGAGTATTTGCACAGCATACTGGTAAACCTCAGGAGGGAAAATGGAATAAGGGAGGCAGAGATAGCTCAACTACAAGCCAAAGGGTACAGAGTGGATGCCATGGCCCACTTCTTTCCCTGCTAATTTGAAGTCCTTTATCAGCAAGGAGCAAGAGTTGTCTCATTTTGAGCTGGAAAGACATGGTGGCTGTACAGGATCATGAAAAGTAAGGAGTATAGGGATAGGGAGTTAACTCATGGTTGTTCTTCACAAGCAGTGAATGAGAAGGAGAAAAAAAGTTTCCAGGTACCAGGTTTAAGACAAAAGCACTTCATATTGTTGAAAATTACTCCATGGATGTGATAGCCATTTCAGTGGAAAACAGGGCTGCAAAACATGCACATTTATAAACATGCATCAGGAAGTCTCTAAGTCAGAGATGGATGGGAGCTTGAAGGGGAGATGGAGAAAATATTATTTGATCTTGACTCATTCCTTTGGTCTTTCCTTAGGCAATTGATTTCTGGGTTATCAAATCCTTTGGTCCATGCTGGCTCATGGTTTCCAGCTGAAGTGTCTTGAGGCTGGACAAACACATGGATGCAATGAGCACAGCAGGCAAGGAAAGACAGTGCAGCACCAGGAACGTGCCAAGGGGCAATGCCAGGTAAGCACACCCAGAAGGAACAACCAAGCAGTGGATATTTAATGTGGAGAATTCCACCTGGGTAGAGAATTCCGTCTCCAGATCTCATTTCAAATTTTCTTGCTACTTACAAAATGTTGTCCTTAACCTGTGTCATAAAATGTGGAAAGGTTTCTGTTTGATTTTTATATTATAATGGAAAATGGCTGCAGACAGTTTTTAAATTTCAGACTTTCAAGTAGAAAGAGGATATATGGGGGAAAAAATAAGTCTAGAAAGGATTAGGAAATTAATTTTGTATTTTGTTGTGAATAGCAGTTTAGTGCCTTTGGGGATCAAATTCTACATCATTTTAAGAATTTTATTCCTAACTAAAACTGCCACTGATATAAACCCATAGAATATGAATTCTCAATAGTCTATTAGGCAGAAGATGGCATCTTTGACATTCTGGTGTCTCTCCATTGCATAAGTCCCTGAGGACAGTCTGAGAGCTTCTGAAGAAAAACAAATTATACAGAGTTCTGAAAGCATGCCATGGGATTTGCAATTAGCCTGGAGGCAGAGATCTTTGTGCTGCATCTGAATTTTGACCTTTTGTTAGCAGTGTCTGGGGAAAGGCTTGTATGAGCTTCTGAGTACCCTCACCTGGCATAAAGGGGGTCCTGGTTCAAGGTGGGGCACCCAGGGCTCCATTGCTACAGAAATTATGACAAAAAGGGCAAGTGGCTCTTGCCCCTGGGAACTCCTGCACTGTGGGATTTGTTGGAACCAGCCCTGCTGGCTTTGTTAGTGCCTATGCTATAGTACTTCTGTGAATTAAACACTTTCTGGTAAAGAAGCTGAAGATGTGCCCAGCCTGCGTGGAAGACAGCTGAGTGAGCAGGAGTGAGCCCTTGCAGCAAGGACCACTGGATGACTTTCCAGAAAGATTAAAAAAAAAAACCAAAGGGAAAAGCATTCACTTTTTAGATCAGGTCAAATAAAAGGTCATTTCATGGGGGGCACAAAGGGTGGGCCCAAATCCATGTGAGTGGAAGATGACCTTTTAGCCTGCTTGCTTCAGTTCTGGCTTTGCCTGAATACTTGTGTTGGAGGTGGCATCACATAAGCCTTGCTCCCTGTGCCCGCATGGGCCAGAGCAAGAGTAGCCACAACCCCCCCCCATTTCTGTGGTCACCTGTGTATCCCACCCCACTGCTTTTATCTGTGGGAAATGTCCTTCCCTTTCCCAGCAAATGGACTTGGCTTCCCTTCCGGGGAGAATCGGAGTCGTGCATCCCGTTGGCAGCTCCGTTTGCTTTGACTGGGTGCCCTGGAGCACAAGTTTCCTCAGGAAAGCCGGAGATGGCAGCAAGACAAGTTTCCTGCTGGTTCCCTTGTTCCAGTTTCCTCCTTTTGGCAGAAGAGAATTTGATTTTCTTTCTCGCTGTTATTATGGGCTGCGAAGAACAGCTCTTAAATTAGCCCCGAGGAGGTGGAAAGGTAGAGGAATCGCTGTGTGGAGTTTGGTCTGACGCATGTAATAAGCACAAGCTCTACCTGCCTCGACTGATGAACCCTGTCATATGCACAGCCCTCTCCCCAGCTTGTTTTTGTTGTTTTAATTAACTTTTGGCAGCCATGCCAAACGCAACTCCTGCGCCTTTTTCCAACCACTGCTGCAATGCTACAGTGAAGTTCTTTGGCCGCAGCTTGGCTTGGGAGGCTCATGTCCATCCAAGGAACACCCTGTGAAACTCAAGGCCTGTTCAAAGGTGCCTAAAGATCCCACAGTAGTGACTCTTTATCACCTTTTCCTAAAACACTCCTGCATCATCTGCTCCCCACTGCCTTGAGCAGCTCAGAGTCCCACAGCTCTGCAGTTCTTGCCGCTGCTTCAGGACACTTGTGCACTGTTTGGCCAGAGATGCTCCCGTGTAGCAGGACATGGGCCAAAGGGAGCCCTTGCAGAGCACTGTGGGGGCAGCTGGGAAGGGCAGAGTGGGGCTCTTCAGTCACCCCTTGGGGACGAGCACCCGATGGGGGTATGGGTCTGGCATGTGTGCCACTGGCCCTGTTAGCAGAGCCTCTGAAGGCTGTCCCTCTCTGGGGCAGACTTCTCCTCAGCCCCAGGGACTGTGGAGCAGCTGCACTGCTCCAAAGTGAGAGGATGAGCATCCTGCAGCACCTAACTGATGGGGAGGGGAGGGAAGGCAGCACACAAACCCCTTCAGTGCCCTGCAGCATCATGGGGCAAAGCAGGATTTAGGTCACCTGCCTAGGGAGCAGTTTGCTCTCTGCTGACTGCCTCTATCACACAGGCCTGAGGTGCTGACAGGAGGGAAGGGCAACTTTTGAACCCCAAGTGAAAATCCCCAGACTTTGGATAAGGTGTTATGGAGTGCTTTCAGTGAGGGAAGGGAGCTTTGCAACCACTCTTTTTTACAGAAATCTGCCCTAAGAGGATAGAGCTGCTCATGCATTCCTGGGTGCTTCAGCCTTTGCGTAGAGTCCTGGAGAACAGCAGCCACATCAAATCTCATCCACTGCTGATTTTCATTATCCACATGAGAAACTGGGTTAAGCTACCTCAGGCAATAAAATCCTGCAGGCTACAGCGAGGCTGTCATTGCTAGAGAGGCTGTGTCAGCTGGGAAAGGGCACTGCTTTCGTGCAACAATGAACCTCACTGTGTTATAAATAGCTCCTCGTCGTGCGAAAAGAAACAGTGAGAGGAAATTCTTTCCTTCTCTCTGTTCCAGTTTCCTCCCTTTCAGGTAGCATAAAGGTGATTTGGTTATTTGCAGCTCAAAAGCAGAGCCGGTCAGGACCAGTGCCCATCAAGCCAAGGAGACAACAGGTAGGATGAGCACATGGAGAGAACAGTGGTGTCTGGCCGGTCTGGCATGTCTGGTGGTTAAGCCTGATGTGCAGGCATGAGGCTGGGCCCCCACACACAGAGCTGCAGGACAGCATTTCCAGCAGCCCACTTGTGCTTGGCACCTGCTCTCCCTTGCTCAGAGGATGCCTTGTTGTCAGTCCTGCAGGCTGCTCTCTGCGGAAGCAGTCAGGGAAGTGTCCATCCCAGTGCCTTGCAAGCAGCTCATGATATGTGATTTACCACTGGCCTGCTGAACCACCTATAGATGTGTGCTCTATAGATGTTTCCATTGAAATTTGGTGGTGATGTTATTGAAAAAATCACAAGAAACAGATCATATATGGTGGCTTGTGGGAAAAAGTTCCTGAATTTCTTTTCTTTATCACATGAGCAATAGAAAGCTGTTGCTGGCACCCACTGAGTCCACTTGCGTGTCTGTGCTTGGTGTGTGTATGAGTACTTGCCCCATGCCAGGGGGAAGGCAGGTATATTTTATTCAGTGTAAAAGCTTCTAAAATCACTGCAGTGCACCATGCCTTGAAATTGGCTGCTGTTATCCCGGCCAAGAGAATGCTGCTGGATATGGATGAGTTGTTTAAACTATCCATTGGCTGTTTGTTGCACTGGCCAAGACCCATGAGGGCTACAGATGTTTAGCAGCTGATCTGAGTCCTACTGAAGTACCTTCCAGATACTCCAGAGCTTTTTTAGTCCAGGGTCACACACACCAAGCTCCTGACTGCAGTAACAGGTTTTCTTCATTTAAAGTGCAAGTATTTCTTCTATTTTAGTCAGTTTATTAAACCTGACTTGGAGTATTTAATAGCACTGGTTGCTCAGTCTGGCTGCAAACTGTGGGTGATCATCTGTGACCAATTTAGTAAATACTTGACATTATCTGGTGTCTGAAAAGACAAACTCTGTAACTCTGCAGTGGCACTTTTGAAATTGTTTTTCTGAACAGAGCAGTGCTCTACCTGCTTGATATTAATCATGGGATAGGAGAGAAAAAAAAAAAAGGTGATTATCTGACCACAAAAATGCTATGCTGATGTTATGCTGAGCTATTTGTTGGGATGTCCCTCTTCCATCCATCTCAGAAGTAGCTTTGGGGTTTAGGTGGCAGTGAGTTGTTGGACACCGTAGTGGAGAGGACTGCAAAAAGATGAATTGGAGAGACAAGAAGAAGAACAGCACACATACACTGGAGGAGCACTGGCAACTACAGAATTACATTTTGTCTTTGCAAGTGTTGGGTGGAGGCTTTCCTCTGTGGCTGGGTGACGATACAGTTGCTTCTGTTTGGAGACGAGCGTTTTCAGTCCAAATGTCCAAGAGATAACTGTGTCCATTAATTCATGTGTTTGTCTTTATCTCAAGCAGTTCCAACGTTAAAAGGCTGTGGGATACAGACTAGTAGGCAATGAATTTTTACAGTTCCTGAAAGTGACTTTGAATTTATTCTGGTGTGGCTGTCTACAGATGCTGATCTTATTCACAGCACATAAATCTCTCCCCTCCCCGCTTTCCCTCAGAACTTTCCATTTTAGGGGTATTATTATTTGGCATAATTGTACCTGACTGTTTTTAAATTTTGTGTCTGTCCAGGAGAGATGGAAGAGGTTTGCTTTGCTGTTTCCCCAAAGGGTATGAGACAATGCTGCAATCTTAACAATGCCTTGTTGTCCTTGGGGAGTCTGAATCAGGCAGGAGGAGTATTTAACCCTTCTTTTAAGGTTGCAATCCAGCCCTGAGTCAGGGAAGTAGAAAAATGAGCATATTTTGGCTTGCTGCACCTTGGTGTGTTCACATTGCAGTTGGTACCAGCTGCCTCCAGGCCAGTGCAGGGCAAGGGCTGCGCTGAGGGAAGTGAATCTGTCTGCCCAGGGGAGGTGATTCTCATCCAAGTTTGTGGACTGAAAATTCCCCATGAGTCTGAGAACCTGCTCTGCTGCTGCTCTTGCTTCTTGGATGAAGGAAGGACTGCAGGTTCCCAGGCAAAACCTGTGACAGGAAACATGTTCTGCAAAAAATGCTCTGGTAAAACACATGCATTGTCCTATGCCAATATCCCTGGTGAAGGTGTTCCTGGAGAATCCTGTCCTAGCCCCTACCTGGTTAAGTGGGAACATCAGAGTAGTGACAGAGGTTTCTGGCTTCTCAATTCTCATCACCTTTTGCGTATTGATTTCTTAAACTCTCACTCCCAAAGACAAAACCGTGACTGTGCTGTAATCTAAGGAAACTGAAGCACGGAGAGAGTCTCTGAGGAGAGTGGAGCTGGCTTTGCTTTGCAGGGGTCTGATGAGATGCCATTCATTACTTCCCCTAAAGTGCTTTTTCAAGTCTCAGGTGAAGGTGTTTTAGGAGTGTTTGTGCTTTGGCTTAGTGACAGCTGGGGGTGTCCTCTGCAGTGTCTGTAAGGTGGCATTTTCATTCTGTCTGTTCCTCTCTGGGGACTGAGGGGCAAGTGGAACAGGATATTAGAAAACACTGCAAAAGGGAATGTTAAGTTTGGCTTAATTAAAAAAGACCACGTTGTTGGAATTATTAATTGCAAATTCTCTTCAGAATAATTTCATGGGAGATTACTCAGTTACTGAGAGTTACTGCAAAAAGAAGCAATATCTGAATAGATGGCAATGTTGTAAATGACAGCATTGAGGTTATGCGTGTGTGTGTGTCTGTGCCAGTCGGGTCCTGGATTTCATAATTTCACAAATTAAATTCCTTCTTTTATTCAATTAGTGTTTAAAGATGATTTGCATTGCTTATTGCACCTCTGATGGTGTGGCCTGATTACACACAGCATTAGCTCTGGTCACAGCACAGCCAGGGAGCAAAGTGCTGTTCTGCTGGGGTGACTCTCCAGCCATGACAGGGATAAAGGAGAAATTCTCATTTGGTTTATGGCACAGCTGAACATCTTGTCTGGTGTGTAGCTGGTCTCTCTGCACGGGCTTATAATCCTCTCCTTAGGTCCCTCCTGCTGTGTGTGCCTATGGAGTGATGCATGGAGCCACCTGTGCATGGCTGTTCCCGTCTCAGGGAGCTCTGCCACCCGCCAGGACGTGTTCACACCGATCCATCACCCTGATGATGCACCTGCATGTTTCCAGCCCTTGCACTTTTTTGGGATGGGCCAGCCTCTATTCTATGCTGCAGGCAAGCACTGTGGTTTGATGCCTTCTTGCTTTTGGATGTGATGTCTCAAAACAGAAACCTGCAGGTTCTTTCCCTGCTGGTCAGCAATGACTGTTGTGGTGCAATACACAGCAAAGGAGAAAAGGAGTCTGTTTCTTGGAGGAGCTGATTGTGTGCAGGAGCCAGACTGTGTTTAAGATCAGCACATTAAGGTTGTCAATGCAGCTACTTAGATGTTGAAAAGATTTCTGAGATCTTGGCTGGGTTGAACAGCCAGAATCTCTTGTCCTCCCTTTTTTTGGTACCAAGCAACCTCAGAAAAATTGTCCCCTCATAGGGACTGGGTCCATAAAGATATCAAATAGGTCACGGGGCTTGTTGCTGGTTGCTTGTTAATGTTTTGTTTTCCCTGAAAATTTGACTTTTTCTTTGGACAACTTAGGTGCAAACTAAATTTGTGTGGAAAACACAAGATGCTATGAAGAAATACCCCCAGCAAATCAGACACAGCAGCCACCTAACAGATCCTGGACAGAGGTCAGTGTGAAGCCACATTCACACACCTGGGGGACGCTGGGCACCCCAGTCCCAACAGAGCCTTTGCAACCACAGGGAAATGAGGGGCATGGCCCAAGGTGTGGGGACATCTCTATTGTGGTTGTGGCAAAGACTGACTGTAACCCCACTCACGTGTTCTCCTGCAAGGCCTCTGCTCCCCTGGTGGGTTAAGGTTTAAACCATGTCCTAGCAGCTTGTTGACTTGGAGCTGTGAAACAGTGGCCATCTGCAGATCCCACATGTCTGGGTTTGCCTGTAAATGCCACTCATTTGGTGTGCAGGTCATGGGATTGGTGGGTACCACTAGTGGTACAGACAAACCTGGCCAGGAAGAGCCAGAGCAGTGAGGACAAAAGGCTGGTTCTGTTTAGCAGAGGGATTTGAGAGCTGGGACGGCTGCTTGTGTCCTTGTGTGCACCCTGCTCTGTCCTGAGGTGTCTGGGAAGCATTGCTTGGCAGTGTCAGGAGAACATGGGGGGAACAGTGAACCCCTTTCCTTTGCCTGTGTGCAGACTACATTGAAAGGCTTTTTAAATTCAATTCTTTCTGAAGAAAATGCCTTTGTCCCCAGTGGCTGGATAAAGATGGTAGGTTTTTGATTCTAATGGTCTTAGGGAGTGAACCCGTAACTTGCAGTATATTCTCTACATCCTTTCGCCTACACACCCAGAGCATGAGCAAACATCTTCCCCACCTATTTCAGAAAAGAATGAGACAGGAAAAGCAACCAGTAATATATCTGACTGTATTTCAAAGTTGTTGGTTGTAAACAAACTTTGTTGAAGAAATAAAATCACATGACAAGATATCAGAGTGATACTATAAATCCATTTTCTTATTGTTGCCACACTTCACATTTTTGGAACTCGGAATTTAGCTTATGGTGTACAAAACTTGTAAAAATTTATTGCAAGCGTGCCTTTGTGTAGAACAAAACCGGTGTCACAAAAGTAGTTCCCTGTCCCACGCAGAAACACAGTTGTGCGTCTCTTACTGTGAAGAGGTCACACACCTGCATTTCCTGAAAGACTTGGCTGTTATAAAATTGCTCTGATAAGATTTTTTTAAAGAAAAAGAAAAGAAAAAAAAAGAAGCAATTTGCAGTGTATACTACCTCTGGAATTTATGCTTTCAACAGAAATCCTTAGAATTATAAAGAATATGGAACTTTGCAACAGAACCGCAGTTGCTGATGGTGTGAGCACAGCCCCATGGTTTTGAAAGCGTTCAGCCAGCTAAGGCCCATCTTCACATTTGGAACTGTCACTGCATTTGATGGAATGTAAGTTGCACACATTGAAAAGAAATGAAAACAAAATGTCAAGGGGGAGATTCCTTTTCCAGAATCCCCATTGTTCCTGTTTCTACTGTGGCGCTTCCACAGCCTGTAGATTCCATGCTGTGCTGACATGCAGCAGTGCTGTGACTCCAAGGCTGATGACTACTGAACATGTATAGTCTAAGGAAAGGCATGGAGTGAGCCCAGGGGTGTAGCTAAAGCAGGGTTTATGTTACTAAATCAGCTGTGCAGACTGGTTGTGTTAAACATCAGCCTTTTCTTTTAATTCAAAGGCAGCAGGGGAGGGGGATACACATGCTGGAATGATGAGAGTTAGAAGGGATCACCTGGTTCCTCTCCCTCCACATGCCCAACCTCTGAACTTTCCTCTGCCTTCTCAAATCTGCTGTTTCCCTTGAAGTGCTCCTTGTGTCTGTCAGACTACACTGATTAGCCTCATCTTCACAGAATAAGATTAATCTCTGGCATAAACCTGAGTTTTGTTATCTCTAATCTTACCCCCTGACTATGGGGTCAAACTATTTTTTTATTTCAGTGCTAAAATGCCAGACAAAGACTTCGTTTATATCTAGAAGAAAAATCCAGGTTGCCAAAGTAAGTCTGAGAGACCTGCAAACTGTTTTCCATCAAATGAGCAACCATGTTTCATAGAGACATGCAAATTGTTCAGCAGCCACGTTTTGCTAATGCCTTAACACAGATTAGTTGAGAACAAGAGCACAAAGTTACTTTGACACAAGTGGGTTGGGGTTCTGGACAGCTGAACCCAGTGTACTGTGCTTTGCTTTTCAATTTCTAGGTTTTTTTGGGGGAACTAGTGAAAATAGGTCAAAGTGCTCTGAAGTCCAGAGCACACTGTAAATACTTGAAGTGTGAAAGCATTTGCCAGATTGTTCATTTTAGAAACAGAGTTGTCAGAGCTGGGAGCAAACTGCATAGGCCTGACATCTTCCCTTCCCTAGAAAAACTTCCAAGTCCAGCTTGACTATGAAATCTGTTTGTTCAAGGAGCTTGGATCACAAATTGCGATCTTTTCTCTCCCCAGCTCACTCAACCAGTCAGGTCCTGCACGCTGTGGTCCTACAGCACAACATGACAGTCCTCTCCCACTGGGTTCTCCAGCCCCAAGCATTCAAGGTTGTTCAGTTACAGCAAATAATGCTTTCATGGGTAAGATTTTTGCACTACACATCATGTGGACCACCTTGACATCTAATACAAGCAATTATTACTTCAGAAGAGTGATACAAAAGGGAGTTACCACTTAAGGCTTTTTTGTGATACCTAACAGCTGTTCACCAAACCCATCAGAGTGGAAGGGCTTCAGGAAACAAAACAAAACACAAAAAGCTCCCCAAACCCTGTCAAAGGTCCCTCTCTGACAGCAATCCAGAGTTGAGGAATGTTACAGCCATTCCAGGTGGGGCAGTGGGTGTGGTGCTGCTGATACCTGTTTTGGGTCCATCTAAACCTGCCGGGGCAAAGCAGGCAACACCTTCACAGTGATTGCAAGCAGAACAGGCTTCAGAAACAATACCCTGTTTCATCTAAGATCTGCAAAATAGCAGAAAAGGACCAGCAAAGAAACGCTAAAAAAGTAAACTGAAGGGTCAATGCTGTGTTGTCAGCTTTTCCAGACTGACCAAGTACCTGCAGGATGATTTGGATGTGTTCTAAACACATGGAATGAGGGAAGCAAAGGAAAGTGTAGAGCAGGAAACTTCTCCAGGGCTGGATTTCTGAACAGACAGAGCTGTCACTCAAAAGAACTTTTTGTACAAAGCGCAGCTGTTCTCAACTGTTTCCCAACAGTGAGATGATGATACAGGGGTGCTTCCAGTTCATGATGCTTCTGGAAACAAAGGTAGGTTTGGGCAGAATCGTAACAAGAATGAAAACCAAGTAGCACTGGTGACAAGCTTGCATTTGAGCAGAGGATGTGATCTGTTGGTACAAGTATCCTAGTTCACAGCAGGCCAAATATACACCTGTGTTGAACTTAAGAGTTCCTTGCCTCTGTGAAGCATTGCTAACAGGTCTTCGACACTTGAATGTTCTTCTCAGCCAGACTGAAATGAGCTCCTTTCACAACCTACCAATCTTACATCAATCCTAGCATGAAGAAAGTGCCATGGCAAACTCCACAACAGAGATGGGTGGAAGACTTCATATTCCATCTAAGCCTATTCCACCTAAGACCTTTTTCGACTCAGTAATTATTTGTCAGAAATTCACACTGTTTCCTGGACTATTGCAGAGCTTCAGATTTTCCATTTATCTCCTCTAAGTTCCTCTAGGCTGGTTAGGCTCCTACGTTTTATCACATTTTCTCTTACCTTGAATATAACTTGGTTTTGACTCAGGCCAGCTTGTATGAAAGAACCTGTGCTAAGTCCCACAGCCCTTACTTCAGGGGGGGACTGATATTTGGCATACTTTCACTTCTAGTTTGGAAAAGTGCTTTTGAACAAGAACCAAATCACTGAAAACACAGAGCATGGCCTTAATTAGCAGGAGTGCAAACTTCATAGTTTCGTTATCTGTGTTGTGCCTTGGTTTCTGGTAGGCAAGGAGAAGCTTTGATAAGCTAATGATGTCTCACAAGTGCTGAGATTGTTACTTTGCAATCCTTGGAAAGAACCAGGAATGCACAGAAATATCAGTGCAGCATAATCCCCCACTCATCAGTAAAATCAGCTCTAGTACTAGGGGACTAAAGCATGCAAGAATGAGATACTGGAGGCTTCTTTCACTACTAAGCAGCTCAAGACAGACTTCTAAATAAATGTTAGAAAGAAAGTAACATTTTCAGAAAAAGAAAGCAGCCACAGAAATATAGCTGGAGGTAAAGAACGGGAATGCTGCTTTTAAGTTGCTAAATTCATTTTTCTCTAGGAATTACCCAAAGAAAACAAAGCTGTACTTCTATAAATTATGATTCCTGGACTACCTGTATATAGAAGGGTTGGGGATAAAGAATAGAAACAGAAAATGGAAAATGAGATTTCTTTAAAATGTGCCCTAGTGTCAAGTGCACAGATGGGCTGAAGTAAAAAGTGGCAGAACTTCTGCAAGCCCTTGAAGCATTTTTCAACTGAGACAACAGTGGAAACCACTTCACAGTGGCTTCTGAGCTTTAGCAAGTGTTGTATTACACACTAGGAAAATAAACGTTTTTCAAGAATGGATCGTGGCACACGACAGACATTTCTTGAAAGTTCTGTGCATAGAAGGTGGTCAGTATGTCTTACTGATGGTCTCAGTTCTCTGAAACAAAGTTTGCATACTATTGATAAGTCATTGTCAGTTTTCAGAAGTACATGTCAGTGAAAATTCAATTCAGCAGGAGAGAAAGGAACTGTGCTGTGCTCCCTTGGCTACTTCAGTGTAAAACTTTTTTTTTTCCTGAAAATCTTTAGAGACATTCCTCTGTGACCTGGTTGGCATTTCCACTGCATTTTACCTACTGCTAAGTTCTAAGATCTCTTACCCAGATTGTCTTAAGGCTACAAAAAAACCCCCGAAACAACCCAAACTATCATTTCACAAGCTATTGCACAATTAGACACACACACACACTATAACGAGCATCCTTGCACTACTTTGATACTAACTCTTTCTTTTTCCCTCTTTAACTGGGGAGAAGCTTTAATGTTACAAGCAGGTGGGGAACCAAATCTGAGTAAGCCAGTTTGCAGTAAAGGAAATGTTACCACAGGCTGAAGTGCAGTTAACAAACTTTAGCCTTTTAAAAATGATTCTATTTCTTCCTTAATTGCTTTGCCTTGCTTGTAGTAACAGAAAAAGTGCAAGATGCTTTTTCAACAAGGAGAAATCTTAACTTTCCCCAACCCTATCCACTTCCAGTCAATAAAAGGAAAAGATGAGGGGGAAGAGTCATCTGTAGATATTGACTACACTTTGGTGGCTTTTGCTTGTTGGCTTCAAGAGCCAAAATTCAGGCATTTTGTACATATAAATATATATAAATATTTTTGCTTACTTATGGAATGTTTGTGCATGACTAGAACTCCAGTTCAACATGAGGAATGGTTAAGGCTAAGAAAATGAAATTCTTTGCAAAGCTATAATTTTGTCTTCATTTTTCTCCTTTACAAAGGAGACTAAAGCATCTTCCCTGTAATAGTCAGCCACTGTGTAATCCCCCGTCAACACCAATTCTAGGGAAAACTACTCAGGACCTAGTCCCTGAGGCAAAAAGCTAGGACCTCATGATTTGAGCTCAAGTAATCTACATAATTAACAGCATACATTAGTTAAAATTTAAATATTCCAAGGCGTCAGGCCTACTGTTACCTAAAAAAGAAAAGGCATTTTCTGTATGGGATGGCCTAGATTCAGGCCTTTAACATACACGGTTATGTAATGATTGGCCAAGGGCTCCAGATTTATCCCAGGGGTCTACAACATAGCTGGAGAGTGCTCTGCCTACTCCTCAGAAATGCCAAGTGGCTCCAAGGTGGTCATGGAAACCACCCCATCTTTGATGGGGGCATGGGTATCCTGCAAATACTCCAGCATGGCAGGGGAGTGCAAGGAAGCAGCTACTGTTCATTCAAGCTGTCCCACCAGCAACGTTCCAGCCAGACTTCGCCTTACTGCCCCGGTTTTGATGACCATATAAATTTATGGGGTATAATGAGCTAGTAGCTACTCTTCCTGATCCAATATAGGCTGGCATTGTCTGAAGTAGGGAGCAACAAGAACACTCTGTGAAATTTCCTGAAAAAAGAAAACCATAGGTTTATATTGCTCAACATTTATTTCTCATGTTTCAGGCTAGCTGCTCTCTCCCTTTGAATACTTACAAGAATGACAAGAACCAGCTATCACACACAGTCTGAAGAGGGGTGGTCTCAGTTCTCTGCAGGGCCAAGAAATTTTGAACTCCTCCTTGAGTTCCTGTGCAGCTTGGCATTGCCAAGGGCTAGAGTGGTACAAACCCTCCCCTTTCCTTTGTGGCTAGGAGGCCTCAGTGCACAAGGTTTTGTCCTTTCTCCTATGTTTCCTGGGTGGAGACCTTGTGGACTGAGAAGTGAAAAGGATGCTTAGAAATCCTGCTGCTGTTCATTGTGCAGCTGGCAGGCAGAGCAGGGCGTGTGGGACAGGCTCCAGGCTGTAGCACAAGCAGAACCACCATGGAGTTGGCCATCCCCTGCAACGAGGTGAGATCTGCTTCTAGGTCTACTCCAAAAAATAAGACTTTGGTGGAAACAGAAAGGTGTCAGAGCAAGGATACTTCAAGGATACTTCATTCATTACTAACTCCTGCTGGATCCTTCCTCTGTTACTATTTACATGCTATGCATTTGCACGTCACAGAATAATGAAGTCTGAGGAGTTTTCAAATTCATGTTGGTTACCCTCTATTACCTCTTGCCAGACAGGTTCATATACCTGGTAAGATTTACACTGATAAATCAATCACTGGCTCCATTCCTCTTGAATCAACTCGAGTCATTCTTTGGAACTAAAGTAAAACTTTTCAGGCTTGGGGACCTAAAGCCAGCTGGTCCTCTAAGCAACATGGTTTCTGCCCTGTAAGTTAATGCAATTCTGTTTGTGTCCATCACTGCTAACCTTCAGAATACAGTTTTTTGCTGATTGAGTTGTGCACTGAAATCAATAAAGTGTAGAGGGCAGGCTAGTATTTCACCTCAGTATCGATTCCCTCGTTTCAATCATACCTCTCGCTCGTGCCATTGTTTTCTGAAGCTCCAGTGGCCTGCAGATTCCACCAGCACCAAAACGTGGTGCTTCAGCCTCAGGCACCAGCCCACGACGATGCTTGTCCTCTACCACGTTACCCAGAACAGAAGAACTCTTTGGGCTTGCTCTGTTTCAGTGAGGTTTAAGGTCTGGTTGCAACTGGACTTTTTTCTTTTTGTAAGACACAATGCTACGTTATTTTGCTAGACGTGTAATCTGCTTAATTACAACAACTGTGACAAGCCCTGAACTCTACCAAGAAGAATTCCTACGGAACACCCCACAGTGATAATGGGAAACACTTTTCTATTAGTGACTTATTTTTTTCCTCCTAACTGTGTGCCAAATGAAATTCTAAAGTGGACCGAAAAGGTATTGACAGTTACCAAAGAAAAAGCAAGAAATTATTGTTCCTAAAACCTTAACAGTCCATTACATCAGCTTTTTAAGCAACATTCAAGATACAGTTGAAATCAAGAAAAAAGATAGTTTACATATTCTGATTTCTCACCTGTACACTGACCGTGGCAGTTAAGACGTGAGGCAGTATTACTTACTGGTTTACTCACTGTTAATACTTGCAGTATTAATCACTGTTTGTTTGTGTATAAAATGTTTCATCCCGGTTAAAAAAGAAAATCAATGTAATGTACTTGTCATTTTAAATTCACTAATGTATTTGGTTTCTCCTAATTTTCCTGTGTGCTAACTGGGATTAAGCTGTCTTACATTACATTAATAAAAACAAAGGGAAAAAGAAACACTGAAAGAAAAATCGTGACTGGTCCTCAGTTGGTGGCTGCCTGCCTGTGAAGGTTGTGTTTGTCAGCGTGCCTGCTGCAGTGCTGCAGTGCTGAGCTGCTCCTGTGCCACAGGAGGACAGCAGCGACGCCTCGCAGCGCGGCAGGCACGCCCAGCCACAGCCCACGGCGCAGCCTTACTGCGCTTGGCCCACCATTTAGTAACTCCAACTAAGGTGCAGAGTTTCCTGTCATACCTGCCCAGGACTGCTGAGCTGTGCCAGCTTATGGCAGCTCTTGGCCCAAGAGGAACTTTACAAGATGACCCTGTTCAACAAATAGCATTGAGATGATGGGTAACTTCAGTCTGTTTTGGGTGTACAGATTCCCACAGGGCATTCACATACGTAATTTTGTGTCAGCTTTGCCAGTGGCACTTTCTGCACGACATGTTTACATCCAGCTGATACTAGGAACAAAGTCTGCACCTCTCTAGTGGCATCACTTGGCGTTTTTGGATGACAGCACTGGTGGTGTCACAAGTTCCTTGCTTTGCCGCTCCAGGTGTGGTATCTTCTGCTTACCCTCCAGCCCCTGCCTACGCCACCACCAACAAAACATCAATGGGTGGGTGAGGTGTCTTCCAAGCCCAGAAGCTCCTTTACAAGTCTTTCACCAAACTGTGCACGGCTGTACCTTGTCACATGGTAGGCCTCTGACATTTTGTAGAGGATGTAGGCATTATTTATAGCGATGCTGATGGCAAACCAGAACACTTGTTGCCAGGTCTTGTTTGGTTTGTGAGAAATGAAATACCTAAAAAGCCAAAAGAGGAGGGAAAAACATTGTTCAGCCAATCAATTGCAGCTGGGATGCAAGAAATAACCCCAAAAATCCAGCAGTTCCAAAGGAGAAGCAGACCCAGGACTTAATACATGGTTCAAATATCATTTTAAGAGATTTTGTACAGTGTTTTTGACAGTCATTTACAGCTAATTTGCACAATTTTGGGAATTTCTAGTAGGGTCTAAAAGAGCAGACTTCCTTGCTCTCAGAAGCAAACTTCAGCAACATTCTCACCTCTGTATCACTCCATGCAAATACGAGTACTGAAAAAGACTCCTCAAGCTCACCCATGACAAACATCCACGTGATGGCAGCTGTGGGTCTGAATCCCTTCAATTTGTAACTAAAAAAAAGCCTCAGGCACATTACATTACAGTTTTGGGAAGTTTGCTGATGCTTCTCCTCCTGTTTAGTGTGAGCAAAGAATAATTTCTGCTGTTGTCAACAGTAGGTGGGAGGATGTGGGGGTAGAGCCAGAGCGTACAGCACTGGTATGTGGAGCACTGCTCCATAAGGCAGAACTAGAAAGGACTGACATCTTTATATTTAGGTTCTGACTAATTCTAGGACTGCCAGAATATTCGCTCTTCAGTCATAAGATTTCCCACTTTCCTACTTTCATTTTTTTAGTAACATTTTAAAGTAACATTTTAAATACTACCTCAGCTCTTTTCCGCATTGATTTCCTCAGATCAGATCCCAACATTGTTCTCCAGCGACCACCTCCTCCTCTTTCATGTATTCTACCGAAATCTTGCTGCCTTGCCCAGAACTGGCTTGAAAAATCTGTGCTGCTTTTTCTCTCGTCTCAATTTTTAGGGCTTGAAATCTTCTGCACCTCATTGCTATTCCCACAGCTAAGCTTCATCACTGCTATTCTTACTCATTTCTGTTTCTCCCTGCTACATTAAGAGCTAACATTGAGGACACCAACTGGAATTCCGGAGCCAAAAGTTCTACATTCTGCTCTCTGAGATCATGTAGATCAGCTTTACATGCACAACTGAATCTCTTTTTTATTCTGGCTCCAGGCAACACAAAAAACACCAGGACAGATAATCAAGTAAACATCACCTACTGCTAGAGGTGGAGAGCTGAGCTAGCCTGAGAGACTTGTGCGGCTGATAGATCCTTGTTGAATTCTCTATCAGCCTGCTGGATCATCCTCCCATCACTTCCTAAAAGTCATTTACAAGATACTAAGGACCTGTGTCTCAAAAAAATTTTTTTTGACTGGTGGATGGGTAGATAGAGCCAAAACAATACTAGCAATGCAGCTCTTGCTTTGTGCAGAGCCAGCATCTGATCTTTGACTTAAACAGAAGTTTTGTCAGAGACTCAGTGAAAGCAGCATTGGGCCCTCAGATGCAGCTCAACATGGAGAACTCAAAATATTGCAGCAACAGAGAAGGTGTGAAAGAAGTAAACACACACATGCACATCTTGTTACTTACTTGCTGTATTTGTCATCATATTTGCAGATATAGCTAAGGTGAGCAGCAAAGGCTTCAACTGCCAGTGGGCATGGAATTTCTCCGCTTTTTCTCTTAATTATGACTCCTGCATTAATTAGAAACATAATGTTGTAAATGAACATCATAAGTCTAGCAATTGAAAAATACGTTTTCTATATATAGCTTATTATAAAAGAAATCTTATTGACAGTTTTTCCTCTAAAGCTGTAAAGTTATCTGTAACACATGCTAATTTCATTTTTTCCCCATGGGTAGTACATTGAACAAGTGGAATGGGAAGAAGAGGGATCATTTTTCAGTTGGAAATGAAAAGATGTTAGACACAAACATTTTTGCCATACATTCAGAAAAAAACCACATTGCTGTAGTCCCCAAGTACCCCCAAAAGACAGTATTAATCTCTCCTCTTGGTTCACAAGAAGTTGTGGTCACCTCTAGAGAAGTAACTTGCTGTTATATGCTTTGAGTTCTAGAGGTCCCAAATGAGCCCCTTGAAATTAAATCCTTTGCTTATCTCCACCCATGGGAGCTAAGAGCAACATTACCTTCACTTCACTGGAAGCCAATTGACACAGAAAAGAATACACAATAAGGAGCCAAGTGGCTAAACTCACTCAAGACAGAGATGATGCTGGTGGGTGAGCGCAGTCTCTTTGAAATGAAAAGCAGCCTGGTTCCTGCTGTGGGAGCCAGAGCTCAGAAGTACCATTAGGTTGCCCAGTGGAGCTAAGCACACATTTCTCTGCCTGCCAGCACTGCTTCCTGCCCTGCCTGGACAGCTGGCTTGGTAATTCAGCTCATCATGGGGGATGACCACCCTGCCTACTGCAGAAATCTGTGGTAACAGGCCCTCTGCAGTCACCTACCAACCCCTCTCTGCACAGACAAAGATGTGGTGCTAGAGCAGTTCCCTCACATGGTCTATCTCTGACCTGGCCTTATCCAACACTACAGCAGTAATTGTAAGTCCAACGCTCTCCTGAGAAACTCCCCTACCTGTTTTCTGATTTATTGCTCCTATCCTCCTTCCCCCTTCCTGGGTGAAGCTCCTTGTAGGAGGAAAGGGTGAGTAAAACAAACTTATACTATAGGAGTCTGTTCCCTAACTTCTGACTTTATGCCCCTGCAGGGTTCAATGGTCATCTCTCCCGAGTATGGACCATCACTTACTCCCTGGCTATGGCACACTGTCTAGTGAGGCTCCCTTCTCTCTGGTACAACACTATTTTATCCAGGTCTAGAGAAGCACAAGCTTGGTTGCATCCTTTCTCAGCATCATTTCAGTGCAGGTATAATTCTGGGCTTTCTCATTCCTCAAGCTTTCAAGAAAACTTTCATTGCCTTCCTTCTGCCAGCTCTTACAATCAGTCCTAAAATGCTACTCACATTTTGATTACAGACTTCACCATTTCATTCCTTCAGCTGGAAGTCTCATTCCATCCATTATCTCTGTCAAGCCCCCCATGCTGTCCTAGCTGGCAGGCTCTGTTTTGAAGCAAGTATGTGACACATACTAAATGTCATGTTACAGCTGAGCCATGCAGCAATTTATTTGGGGTGTTTAAAGTCTGATTTTACAAGAGTCCAAAATTATATCACCTCTAAATTGTTCAATACACTCTCCTTTCACCTCTGCCTCCTCAAGCTGGGTGTAAATGTAGCCCAAGGACGTGGGGGGGGAAACCAATCAAATAAATAAATCCTTCACTACATTCATGTAATTATTATAGTGTGTTTTTGATTCTTTTAATGAGTCCTACAAATATCTGGCCAGCACGAGGTAAAAAGAACTGATACACCACCAGGCTGCTGCATTAGTGCTGCAAAATCACTTGCCATCTCATCAGGGCAGGTCAGGAAAGGGTAAGTATGTTTCTGGTACAAGTGTTATACAAAAAAAAATCCCTTCTTTCCCCTCTTGCTCTCGTCTCTTTCTTCTTCTGTTCCTTTGGAGGATTTGTATTTCCTTTGCAATTTGCTTTGTATTCATAGTCTTTAGAAGAATACATTGCAGTGACAGTACCATATACTCCCTATCACTTTCTATTATATTTCACATAACATTCCTCTGTTTAGAGAATATAAATAGTTTTATAGGCATATTATTTGTAGCCTTTCCTAGGCTTGTTTTGTAGCTATAGCCCACCTCCCCAGGGAAGACAACTGCCAGAGCTGGGTCATTGCTAGCTGCAGGTCTCTGGGGCATGTGCTCCCGAGCCAGCTGACTCATCGGCACATCCGTTTCCCCTCCTGGTCCTCCCCCAGCATTGCTGTGTTCCCATCCCTGGCAGCACTCCAGGGAACACACCACCTGCACTGCAGCCACAGCCTGCCTTTGCTTCCATGCTGAAGGGGTGCCAACTGCCAGCCTCCATGCTGGCACCATAGAAAGGCATCAGCTTTTGGGTTTGGGGTTCTTTTGCATCAGCTTTTGTGTTGGGGTTTTAACCCTTTTTTCCTTTTAATTGGAATTTTTAAGCTGTATGCTCATCAAGCAAAGCTTTGGAAATACTATCTCAAATGAAACAAGCTGAAAAACTAAGGTTTACATATATTTGTTTCCTCAAAACACCTATCTAGAGTCATGCTTTTTTAAAAATGGGAGACTCATTAATACCAGCACTTGCATCCATCTTGGCAAACACTAAGATTTCATAACTATATAAAATAAGGGACATTGTAACTATATAAAATAAGGGACATTGTATGATTCAAGTGCTATATGGCTTTTTATCAGGACTTTCATTTCTTACAGTTCTTTATCAGATTTTCAGTCAGCACTGTACAAGGTGTGATGTTCAAGGTCTTCCCATCAGGGTCCTCTGGCCCCATTCCCACTCTCACCATATTTGGACACAACCTCCTGATTGTAATCTCATAAAGGACATATGGAAATGAAAAGCTGAAACCCTAAACTTACCCATCCTGAAACTTGCTTCTTAACATTATGCTTCTTTCCCCTGATTTTCCAATTCTGGGCCAATCTCACAAGCTGATTGTTTCAGGACACTAGACTGTTACCAGACATCCCTCACTCCAGCTTTTCCTATGCTAAGAACCACACAGAGACTGATACAACTACATACAATTGTGATGGCTCCACAATGTCTCCCATCTTCTCACAAGCCACTTATGAGACGCTAACATGCCATTTGCAGATCTTTATTCCTTGCATATATGGCCCAAGCTTTGTCTTCTACTCTTAGTTATTGACTGTTTAGCTTTTAAGTGGAGCTAGTTGGTGAACAGCACCTGTGAAAGTTCTCCTCAGAAAAAAGCTACTTCTTAAGAAGATCTTGAGTTCAACAGTTTTTTGCTGAAGATGTTATTCTGGTCATCCTACTGTGCAGCAAGTGAGGTTGCTGCCTGCTCCATCCTGCTACATATGAAAAGTAGAGAAGATTGCAGTTACTTCTGGAACACAATAATGGAGATGCTGAGGAAGTGGGCACCAGATCTAGAGTGAAAGAACTAAAATGCCTTGTTCCACAGGTGGGAAGGTTTGGGCCAGCATGTAGACCCCAATCTGTTTTCACTTCTCTGTAATAGAAGTTCTACAGTTCTTCTGGAATACAGGCACAAGGAAAAATTAAACTCAAGTTAAATCTTTAAGGAAATTAAAAACCCAGCTGGATTTTGTTCTAGGCAGAAACTACACACTTGATAGCAGAGTAAGCAGGACATTTTTGCAAGACTAAAGGAGTGAGACTCATCCTTGAGTGTCTGAGATGATGTACTATGACATGTTGGTTTAAAACATCCATAATAAATAACCTGGTGCATCCAAGAATAGTATTCACAGATCAGCTCTGACAAGTGTACTGCCCTCCTGGTGCCTGTGGCTTGGGTGGGATTTACACTTTAAATACAGGCAAGATTTACCTTCTTGACTTTCCTTTAAATTGCAATAAATTGGTAATTACTAGCTACGTCCACCTCTTTTCTCATCCAAAGTGTTCTCTTGACCATCTCTTGCCTTCTGTTTTCAAGGTTTTCTCTTCATGGCCTCCTCCAGCCCCTACACATTTTTGCCCAGCCAAGTGCAAACACACACCAAGCATCACCAGGCAGTCCCACTGGCACCAGTCTCTGTTCAATTACCCTGCCTGGGTTTTAATCCCCTTTGTCCCTACCTCCTCTCCCACCTAACACATGTGCTCAGCAGGTTTTTGCTACAGGCTTGCCTCAAGGAGCACAGATTTCTCCTCTTCTTCCTCTATATTGACAAGCCTTAGAGAAGACTTTGGTGGTCCAGCTCCTCTCAAGTTGGCTTAAACTATCTTTGCTGCACTGACTTTAGTGATGCCAAATCAGAGGCAGGCAATCTGGTCTCTTGCCTTCCCACCGAGGCTCCATCTGTTCTCAGGTCTCTGCTAGAGACTTTCTTTGCCCAGCATCACTCTTTAAAAAGCCAGTCTCTGCTTTCTGCTCTGGTTCACAGTGAACTATGTCAACTGTCCCAGCCAGCTTTTGGTGAGCAATGTATCAGGAAAGTCTTGTCCATCCCACAGAGAGGTTGTGATCGGTAGACATTAAACTACCTCACACACAAAACCTATAATCCCATCTATGCCCAAACAGACCCAAGGTCAATCACATGCTCACACTTCCATGTGCTGCTTGAAAAGGATGCTGCCAACACAGTCTGGTTTTGCTCCCCTTTCTAACAGGGCAGTTAACTCTGATGTTTACAAACAGAGTATTTTCCTAATATTTATGAATTATAACCAAATGCTCCATGCTAGTCTATAAAAAACAAGTAGCAGTTTGTAGTGATAATTCTCGTCCAGTTAGTGCAGCTGAATAATCTAAATCCAGCAAAGAGCACAAGGAAAACAGTACAAATCCTGATGGTGAATGCCCCTCATGGGGAGCAACACTGCTCCAGAGACTGGCTTCAGAAGGGTCTCCAAAGGGTCATATTTCCTTCACATACATATTTTCAGCATTTGTGCTCAGACACCAGTCCATATGAATCCCCAAGCCCTCACTCTGCTGGTGTGCCCAGCAGAATTCCTCAGGATCAGCCACGCTTTGCTAAGGTTATGAGCCTTCTAGCAAGGCACTGAACAACACACTAAGTCAGCTTCTCAGTTTACCAAACAGTCATTCTAGGCCTTAACTTTGCTTCTGTAACCTGCACATACATGTGAGAGGTGCCTGGGATACAGAAAATGAGTGTAGAAGAAGCCTTTGAAATGGTGGCTTTACATTTAAAGGTTCAGGTTATTCTCATTTGTCTCTGGCAGCTGTACATAAATCTGAATCATAAAAATTGTAAGAAACTGAAATAATATTTTCACTGAAAAACTAATTTTAAGGAGCTAGTCATTCTAGCTAGTCATATTCCATTCTAGCTAGTCATATTCCATTTTACAGAAGTTTCCAAATGTTCTTAAAACCATCTGTATACTTTCAAAAAGCAGAAGATTCAGTAGCAAGAAGCTCTCTGTAATTATTTGAACTATCCAAATTATCTGTTCTGTTTCTTTTCATTGACTGCTAAAAATCAATTTTACACACAACAGGAAACCTTAATCATATTTACTTCTGGCAAAAAGATACTTGTTTGTGACTAAGTTTTTACTAGATAAGAAAAATTAATAGTAGGATCTGCTTGGAGTTCTAAGTACATCGTGATGTTTATTAATTTTTCTGTAGCAGCAATCCTACAAGATGCTTTGCAAATGGGGCTAATATAGTCTTATGCAATAATGACCTTCCCTTCTCTGACCATCAGCAAAGATATAATCTTTATACCTAACAGGATACTGTCTCCACCAACTCAGGCAGAGGAGGCTGCATTAGCAGTAGGCTTTTAACCCGTGTATGGGAAAAAAAGAATAACTCTATGAAGACAGAAAAGGGAAGTAATCACTACAGCTACTGTTTATCTAGGATGTATGATCAATTACGATCAAGCTCTTTGTTCAGGCTTATTACCAAACTCCATGACTCATTTTGGCTTGTGACATAAAGAATGTGCACTTTTGAGATGAGAAGGAGGAACATTGCTTACCTTGTTGAACTGGAGAATAGGCATTGGTCAGGAAGCGAAAGTGCCCTTTATTGTACCAGCAAATCAATGACATGTTTCCCTTCATTCTTATTCTGTACTGTCCTCTGGACTGTGGAGTTTCAGAGTTGCTCAGCATGGATGGAGGTAGGCCTGTACAGTCACTCTTCCTGGTGCTCAGCAACCCACAGCAGTAAATCTCTGCATGTGAACAAACACATTCCCCATCAGCAAGCCAATGCATGGACCCAGAGAGCAAAACCAGCAGGTCTCAATGACCTCCAAAAGAACTTGCCCTACAACCTTCTAGTCCAACAGATACGTCAACAAACTGGTTTTCTTTAATAATGCCAAAGATTTGTGTCCTACATGAACGTCTCTGGAAACTGAGCCAAGTGCAGAAAGTCTGCTCTCTTGATGAAATATATTGACACCTCCTGCACAGTCATGATGAAATGAAAGGAAAAACAACTCAGGGTATCTTCCTAGCAATAACACCTACAATCTATGTAATAGTCTTCACAACATATTTAAAATTGGTCTCAAATAAACCCCAGTGGTGATATGCATTACGAGACAAATCAGAATTTATGATGCAAGAGAGTCTTTGATGTTTAAATAAGAGAATAAATTGTGAAGGCAGCAGGGAGGTAGGGAAAGCTATAGCAGCTTAGATGTTAACTGAAACAAATTCTCCTACATGACTCCTATGATGCTTTTAGTCACAATAGTAACAAACTCTGGTTTAATCTACTGCTTCACTGTTCTTTATTTTCAGCTCACTACTCCTTGCACCTGCATCATCTGGTTTGCTAAGGAAATGCTGCTTAAGTAGCTAAAACCCACTGAAGTTACTGGTTGATTTAACAAACACAAATGCCAAAAGGATGGAGAAGATGGAAATACAAGTTCAGTGAAAACTGATTTTAGGCAAGGAGAAAAACCACACAGTGCCCTATCTGAGCAAGCACTGAACTTGTCTGCACAGACGCCAGAGGCTCTGCAGGTGACAGTCTGCTGCTCACAGCTTCTTGGCCTTTTCATATGTGCAAGAGGCAATGAATAAAATCTAACACCACAAAACACATCTCAATAGAGCCAGGTGGGCACAAAGTTTGGAAACAACACTAATAAAAATGCCTGAATTTGACATTAGGCTGAAAAGAATAACAGTGTGTTTCTGTTAGTCCAAGAGAAACAGATCTTCTCGATCAAATTTTTCCTTGACTCCAGGAAATCTTGGATGGAAATTTCCATGGTCTCCCTCAGTTTTGTGTTAACCCACTTCAGTGGAAAAAAACAATGGGCATGGAAGCAGGTGGCATCTGTGTACATCTTGTGGTGGTTTAATGCTCATCTGTCAGCGAAGTCCGCTTGATCAAATTTTTCATCGTGCTGAATTTTGCATTATATCTTTACAGTGGAAATGCAAAGTCAGAATGCAGTGTCTGGCTTCCCCTAAACATGTTATCTCTGCTCTTGGATTTCCATTTATGTGGCTCTTCTGCCTCTGTCTTTCTGGAAGGACCTAAGCTCTTGAGTGCAGGTGCAGCCCTTGTCCTTGGTTCATACAGTGATTAGCATGCTGAGCATCCCCTCAACAGCTCACAGACACTACAGAAATACTAATAAATTAATTGCATACACTCTTTAATTGTCCCTGTTGCGGTACGCAGATCTACAAGGAGCTATGGCTCTTCCATCAGAAATTTAGGCCACTGATGTCAGAAGAAGGTCAACCAAGCCAGCAACAGGGAAACTCTATTCTCAAGGAGGAAACCTGCACTTCACCAGTTATTTCTAAAGAATGAATTAGTCCCTGGAAATCTGTAAGTTCTTTCCACAAAAAACAATGAGAAAAGCCTGATGACAACAGGCTTACAATCAATATAGAGGGAACCAAACCTCCTGTGGAAGGCTGCTTTCTTAAAAAATTTATTCTGTTGCTAGGATATACCCAAACATTATAGATCATGTACCTGCAAACTTTACCATTAACATAGCAAACTTTTAAAAAGCTTTCTTCTAGCCAATATTAAGATCTTCCTGCTCTGATAACAACCAAACCTAAGGATTTCCTTAGCTGCCTAGAGTTTATTATTCAATGAATTATGATACTTTTTCCAGAAGACTGCAATGGAATAAAACCAAGCTAATAACAACATAATTGTTCCAGAGCTTCAAAATGGCAACAGCCATGAGATCCCATAATAAGTAGTTGTAGCCTTTCCTTTTATTGTAGCAATAAGCCTGCAGAAAGCTTCCAGCAGATGTTCCACTCCTCATACACAATAATGGGAACCATTTTCTCTCTAAGGAACACACTGTGTAGCCTTCCTGCTGTACAGCCTAGGAAAGTGCAGCTCTTCTGCAGGTTTACCAGTGTCTCTCATCATGGATGATACCCTTAATCTACTGTAGAGTTTTTTAAAACCACACAGTTACTATAGCAATAGAAGCAATAAAAATTACACCCATCTGGCTCAATTAAGTTTTTGTGTGTAATTAAATCAGAATCACAACAGGTGTTTGCCACATACACAGGAGTCATTGGAGACAGGTTGTTCTCTGGTCTTCTTAAACTGTAAGTGCAATGCAAATGAATACACCTAAGACAGTTTAGCAAAGAAGAGGAAATGTAGTTTAGTCACCCAAAACTCATTCCCAGAGTCTCCAGCCTTCAGAGAGTTTGTGCTGAAGCTGAAGTTTGTGTTTCACCACATCTTCACTAGTACAATTTGGAAAGGCCATCAGGCTCAAGCTAATTCAGACAAAATTACACATTCTGCAATAATTTATTTTGCATGCAACACTGGGTCAAGTCAGAGGTAGGGCACCTGCGGGGGCTGTTGTGGGGAGGAGAAGTGAGCTTGCTTTAGTCCATGTGCTGGAGTTGCAGGATACTGCAAACTTTGTGGGAATGCCATGGTCAACCAGGCTGGCAGCTCTTTCAGCTTTGCCAACACCAGGCTCTCTGCAGGTCAGAGACAGCTGGTTCAGAACGTGCAAAATGGACTTCTGGGGATCATATGTTTAAGGCAAGGGTGGGACACAAGGCTTTAGGAGGTTCTGTCCTCTATAAAGGACAACACTAATGCTTAGAGAGGGAAAAAGGGACATGCACTATGAATGAATGTCACAGCAAACAGCAGTGACAGCTGTCTGCTCACAAAACAGAGAATCTGGGGCATTTCAGTGCAGGTTTCCAGTTCTATTCAGAGGCCAGAGAAAGAAATTCTTTGTATGTCTCCTGAAAAATAAAAAAGAGGTCTATTCAGGGTTTTGATTTTGAAAGAGATCAAAGTGTTCTGTCTTATTTTCTGAAGTTTTCTCAGCTCTTGGTATCTTCATAAGTCTTAGAATTATGTTCACTGACATTCCTTTATATTACTAGGCATATTATTGTCTACTGTACAGTGAATGTGCTACACCACAGGCTCTCAATAAAGAGCACTGTGTTTTTAACAATAATGCATGTGTGGGTAAGGGTGAGGAAAGTGAAAGATAGGTAAGATTCCACTGAATTTTTATAGGATCACAGGATCCTATGGATTAAAGCATAGTTCAGGTTGAAAAACAACTCAGGAGGTCTCTAGTCCCATCCCCTGCCAGAGCAGGGTCAGTTCTGAGGCCAGACAGTGCTGCCCAGGGCTTTATCTTGTCTGGGCTTGAAAACCTTCAAGGACAGAGATTGCACAACCTGTCTGGGCATCCTGCTTCACTGCACCCAGGAAAAACCTTGCACCTAGTCTGAACACCTTTTGTTTCAGCCTAGATCTGTTGGGTTTTTGTCCTTCCACAATGCAGCACTGTAAAGAGCTGACTCCACTCCCTCAACAGGGATAAGGCATAACAGCATAAGGCTGCTTTATTATCTCCCAAAGCCTCTTTTCAACCTGAACATGAACAGTTCCCTCCCCACAGCAGAGTATATTTATATGCAGAGTATTCTTGTCCTGGGGGCATGCTGTCCAAAACCGTAGGAGGCAATAATCACCTCCCTCGACCTACAAGCTACACTCCTGTTAACACAGCCCAGGGCAGTTTAAACCTTTAGTTCCCTTAAATGTAACTTTTATGTTCCCAGAAAGTTTATGGCTGCCAAGCATGAGCTTATTTAAATCTTTCCCTATTTCTCTACTGATAGTCACAGGAAAAAAAACAAACATGAAAACCCCAAATAACATAAAGAAGTTAAGACCAATACCACTTCCTTTTTGTTTTCAGCTCTCAATGGGATCTTTCTAGTGCTGATCCTGCTCTAGCCCAGAAACCAAATTTTATTGAACAAAAAAAGTAAAGTCATCAGTTTAAGAATGGGTCTTGAACTGTCATGAGCACCTGAGCATGGCTGCTTTTCAATAGGCTCTCATGACACTTCCTGGTCATGGTGTGGCTCTGTTCAGATTTAGCTGGCTAAGCCACACACCAAAAAACCCCAACATTGACTTCATTGCTGAAGGAGACTCTGTGGTAGATCAGGAGAGATTTCTCTGTGAAGTCCAGGCTTCCTTGCTTGCCTCTCCCCAAACGTAGTGCCAATGCTGCAGGATCCCAGCAGGTGCTGGCAGTACGCCCTCTGCTTTGCAGTCATCTGTAAACACCATCTCCCCCAAGGCCCTTACCAACTCCACCACAGCTTGACATCTCAAGCATCTCACCTCTCCCAATGTCTCACAGTCCTTCCAGCTCAACATCCCCCTGCAAAACCTCTGAGCTTGCACCCAGTAGGACATGGCAAATGCAGACAATCCCATCACCCTATTAAACAGAAACACTTTTCTCCCTGTGATCTTTATATAGGAGTGCCATGCTATTTTGCAAAGTCAATAAACCTGCTCTCTTAATCTCCCACCCACCTCATAGCTTCACCCCTAGGACGGTGATAGTGTGTGCCAGATCTGAAATTTAATTCTGGAGGCAGCCGTCAAAGAACATAAAGTCTCATGAAGCTATATAACAAATCATGAACCAAACTGAAATCTCAGTATTGCATTAGCATATTTGATCAGACAGTAAATCAAAATTACATGTTTTAAAAAGACATTACTGAATTTGTCACCTGCTAGAAACCATTAATTTCTATGATCTGTGCAGTGTAAAGCCTATGAATAATTCAACCCTTTGAACAATTTGAATTATCTGCAAGTAATAAACACTTAGCTGGTTTAGTAGCCATTTATGTTTTTACACCAGGGTTACTGACCAACTGGATCACTCCTTTATCCTTCTCTAGCTGAGCATAAAGATGCAACTCAGTCAAGTTGACAGTCTTTACATTTAAACCTTAATATTTAATGTCAAGTACAAGGGGTATATATGTTATCCTCTGTATTTTTTTAAACCCACATTTTGCATCATTGGTTTGGTGGTCTTAAAAATGTAATGCTCATAATCAGCTCCGAAAAGTGATTTAATAAAGATCGGTCCCTGCTCAGAGGAAAAATTCAGTGCACTATAAATATACTTGACTTCTTTCCCAATTGGCTGTTTGCAGCATTTGGGAAACCATGCCTATTTTATGAGAATATGCAGGTATTCCACTGTAGTCAGTGAGCCTCCAGCTTGCCTGAATTAATGCAGGAACTAAGTCCTGCATGGAGCTTAACAGAGACAGCCAGTCTCTGTCTCTGCCAGCACAGTCTGAAGTGCTACACTACAGCACTGGTGCAGCTCACTGGTGTGCTCATTTTAAATGAGAATCAACATATTGTCTCAATTCCCAGTCTTTTCCTCTGCTTTGGGCCACGTTTCATTAATATAATGGTTTATGTGGGTTTAATTTTCTGCAATGCCAAAAAAACCCTTGGACTGCAGTGGTGTGTCAGCAAATGGCCTCGTAGCTGTGACGCATAATGGCAGCCTCCAGCCTCACTGCTGGGAAGGATTTATTCCATGCACCACACATACTCACTGAAGAACAAGACAAGAGTTACATGAAATGACTTAGAACTGACTGGGAGGAGTGCAGGATCCTGTAATTGAAGGGGAGTCACAAGTCCTCAGCATCACTGAAAGCAAAGCAACACGTGGCTTTTCCATGCCTAGGGTGAGAGGGCATTTGACAGAAAGGATGACCTGGGATTGCTTTCTGCACTAGCAAGGGACTTGCTGGGAGAGCTGTATCAATGGACATGCTGCTGGCAAGTGTGCTTTTGCTACTGTAGAGTTTCATTATGCTTTCAAAACTAAAAACTGTCCTATCAAGGTAAGTTGATACTAGCAAAACAAAAACCAAAAAACCAAAACACAAAATGTGAAGAATTTTCTACAGCTTTTGTAATGGCATTAAATGTCATCTAGAGAAAACATATCTTTAACAGGTATTAAACCAAGAAAGACTTCTAAGGCACGTCTGTAAGGATTCATCCCATCCCTCATCATTCACAACAGGAACAGAAAAATCACAGGCAGATAGGAAATCCCTTGAAAACCCAGGCCACATAGGAGATTTGACCTCACATTTCTATGTCAAAGAACAAAAGCAAGGGCTTTAAATAATCTTATTTAAATTTTTTTTTACATCCTCATTTTGAAGATGTAAAAAGGAAGAGTTAAAGAGCAACTTAGAAAGTCTTCTGTATAGTACCTTCTCATGAATAAGAAGTTTTTTTAGAGATGAACAACTTAACTAGGCAAGGAATTGAAATAGCACTGAAGACTTTTGGAAGTTTTTTTCAATTCAGTGGCAGGAGGCCTCCAGGCCTATCACTATTAAACCCCAGTGAGTCACCCAATACACACCTTGCTTCTCAAATTCTTCAAAGAGATTCAGGCTGGTAATGCTTGGGCCTGTGAAGATGATGTAGTTCTTCCCAGAGGCGTTCTGACAAAGGCTTTTGGCCACCATACTGTGAAGCTGTGGTTTGTTCTTCAAAGCATCCAGCCCATCAGCACCACTCCCTTCTTTGAGATGGACATAAATCTTAAATGAGAAACGGTAAGAAAAGTCAGAAGATTATAAGTAATCCAGAGGGAGCAGATACATTTCTCAACATACCCTCACAGCTCAACTTGAGACAAGCTGAGAATCAAGGCAGCAGATACTTTTCATGAAATGCTGACTAAATTCCCTTTCAAAGGGCTGTTGCTTTTAAACCACCTCAGGTTAGCTGGCACAGCTACCATTATAAATACTTCATCCTTCACCTCATCTTAAGGACTTCTGAGGCTCCTGTCACTGTTGTGCAGTTTGAAGAATGTTTGCTTGGCAGGAAAAGACTCCAGTCATAACTGAGATTATGTGTTGTACTGAATCTGCATAGGATTCAATGCTGCCAGCAAAAGGAGAGCATGGGAACTTCAGTTTCAAGAATGGCCAGTATGAGATGAACAGAAGGACATGGCCCATTACTTTCACTGCATTAACATTTGGATTTATTTCCCATTGACAGCAACCACCAGTCTGTGACACAAGTGTATGTGTACCCCCATAAATGAGCAAGAGGCACACCCAACCAGCCAGAACATCCTCATCAAACTCTCCAGGCACACTGCTAGCACTTAGATGCTTTATGTAGATCCTGATTTGGAGACAACCCACCAAAACAGTTTGAACCATGCAGAGGGAGAAAACGTGTAACCCTTTTTTTGTACACACACCTTCTATTTTATTTCACTGACAGTATTTTACAAGCACAACTTTCACCCAAGTTCAACACTTAATAAAGTCAACTAGGCATCCAAACTTCATCTTATTCTAAGAGCCAGCAGAAATAACCTGCTGGAAAGAGAAATGGGAAGAAGCAAACACTGTACTCTGTTACTCAAACAGTACTGTAACACCATGGAACTTGCAAAGATTTAAACACACACAAATGCAAAGTTTTGAAAAAACTTGTCCAGGCCTGCCTCTGTGACTTTGGCTCTGAAATACTCAAATCTTTTATGAAGTACAGAAAATTTTACCTGTTGAATAAAAAGCTGAAACTTGTTCAGTATTCAGGGGCAGGAAAAAGGAATTTTGCCTTGGTTTTTGGAGTGATGTATCCACAACAATTTTGTTTGTTTGAGACTTCAACCATGCAAAATATGCAGCATTACTTTTCTGTATAGCTTATTTCTCTTACCAACAGACACTGTTACAAATGAAAATTCATAGCAATGCTCAGAGAACAAAAGTGCTCATGTTTGCAGTCGTGCTCTCAGTAATTTGTAACTCAATGATCTTACAGTAGAACAAAATTCAATTAAACAGCTTCTCCCTATTTTAGATGGCGCATCTCCCAGCACTGGTATTCTGTGTAATATTCTCTAGCAATTCATCATGGAAGAGATCTCAACATGGTGTGCTATGTTTGAAATCTCTGACAAATTAGACATAATTTGTATTTTGAAGGAAGAACAAAGCACATTTTGTGCTGAAGAACAAAGTTGATGCAGGGATAAATGTACACTAATTCCAAAAAAAGTAGAGTGTATATTAAAAGGAAGTCTTAAATACAGTATTTATCTTTAAAAAAAAGTAAACCCCCATTTTTTGATAGAAACAGCTTCCAGATGAAGACAAAGGCAGCAATGCTTGTAGATTCCCTGATTCTAGTCCACTCACTCTTGAAAGCTGTCAAATTTGTGCTTTCCCCAGTTCTAGGGCTGAGAACTATCTAATTATGATAAGTCATTTAGGTTATTAATCAGGGCTGCAGAGGGCAGCTTAACAGTAAAATGCATTCAAAGAATAGATTGTTCCAAATTTACAGCAAAGGTATTTCATGATTATTGCCAACAAAATTAAGATTAGCTTACTAGTATGTCAGCACAGAGACCACACAGCAAACCCTCAAGATCTACAGACAGGGCAGTCAAAACAGAAGATGGGGACAGATTAGTTTTGACCTAGGATTAGCAGATGAGATGAAAATAAAGCAGGAACCTCTCTATGTCTGTAAAAGTGTCTTACACTTTAGCTCCTCTAATCCAGTAAATTTTAGCCAACTGGGAGTCTCTCCTGCTCCATGCTCACTCTATGTTCCTTGTAGAGTGTTGCCCCTCCAAGGGACAGTCTTCTGGCACTGCTGGTGTGCCAGCTGGTTCCTCACTGTGGGCTGGTTTGTGCCTGCAAGCAGCAACTTTAAAGAGCATGCCCACCATTGAGGTACCACTACTTTCATACTAGAATGCTACACACTTCATAGGTTTTGTTAGCAGAATTCCCTGTGCACCTGGCTGTGAATCTCAAACCCCCTTGCTCTGTTCACCTCCCCAGTGCCCTTTACTCGGATATCCATACCCACTGCTGAACCTTCCCTTCTCCTCCAATGTTAAATATACCCCCTTTCTTATTCCTTGGGCACTTCCTTGCCTATCCAACAACAGCCTTTGTTCTTGGCACAGTTTGTCTTGTTTTGGAGAAGCATCATTCAAAGCTTTATCATGCCTAGCTCTGTTGGGAGGATGGGTGACAGCAGCACAATGTTGGAAGGCATAAAGGCTGCTGAGAAACAGTGGCTGTGCCCAGATAACTGGCAAAGGCATAGCTTCAAATATCTTTCCAAATGCCTAGGATCCCATATGGCCTTTATGTTCTGTTACCCTGTCCTCTCATCCAGCTTATTTCATTCTACCTCAACCCATTAAGATCCCACCTCCTGAAGCCTACAGTATTCCCTCCCTTTTTGTAACGCAATAGAAGTGGTGTTTAAGAGTCAGCAGTCTGCAGAAAAAGCACAAATTGCCAAAAATTGGCTGTTAGGCCTTCAAAGGCACAGTCAGAAACTGCTCCCCCAAAATGTTTGTTAAAGCATTCATTTCTGGTTGTCCCGGGACAGCATTAGAGCTTTGTGCCCTTTCCATGTGCACCAACAGCTAAGGATCATCAGAAGTATGGCCTCAACAACTGTTGTAGGATAACAGATGGGAGATGCTGGCAGCAAATGTCCTCTGCTTCTGTGGGTGACAGCCCAAGCAATGCTTCTGGAATATCTGCAGAGATCGCTTTCCTTGTCTATCTTTTTCTAATGGCTGCTGATATATTTGATCTACAGCACCAAATGGGGTAACTTCTATAGGGGTGACATCACCTGTCTTAGGAGGCAACTACAGGCTGAAGATCTTTAACATGTAGTGCTGGGACAGATATGGAGCTCTCTCTATTCATCCCTCAATTATTCGTTTCTTACCAGAACAGCAACACTCTCAAATCTGCCATCTCTCTATCTATGGCTGCCCTACTGCACCAGATATTTCAACCCAGTATGTTTTCATTACCTTCATGTGGAAGGTTTGTAAGGGCTCACAGAAACTGAGTAAAAAACTGAACGCTTCAGAACAAAAGACTTAAGAACAAAAGCTATGTCTTGACTGCACATTTAAGAGAATGTGCCCTAGAAACTGAAATACTGGCGATTCTGCTCATATTCAAAGCTCAGATGGCATACTGAAAACACTTGTGAATAGCGCATCCCAAATACTCTACCTTCATACATAATTGAAGCACTCCAGGGTACAATTCTCAAATGAAATAAATGACATTTGGAAGGAAAAAAAAAGGGCGGAGGTAGTAACAAACAGAAGGAAGATTTTGAAAGATACATTGTGAAAAAGTATCTCACAAAAGGCAGATCCTAAACAACCACAAAACAGAAGCCATGTTTTTAGACAACATGTTTTTAGATTAGTTATAAAAGCAAGAGAACAAAGAAAAGTATTCAAACTTTTTGGATCCTAAACAGCTATTGAAAAAAAAAATTATCTTTTTCTACAGGCTTCACAGCCAACCACACAACTACTCATTCCTAGCACTACTTTCTAGATCCTGCCTCAATCTGTCTTGCCTTCTCATCCTAAACCTCACCTGTAACTGTTGCCATTACCAACATTGTTGTGAGATTCTCCTCCCCAGTTTCCCCCTAAACCTGCTGCAGTTCATATTCTCCCCTTCTTTAAAGCTCTCTTCCCAGACTTAGCTCTTAGGTCTAGCAGTTGTTGGTGGTGCTCTTACCGAGACCAGGTCTTTTCATGTGTTTGAGCCTCTCTTCCTACTACTCTAAAAGCTACTTTCTAAAGAGTTTTCAAGAACATACAGTTTTCTCAACCTGTTCCCAGCTAGTTTTTGGTGTTCCTTACAAAGCTCTTTCCTTGGTCCCTTTCTTTTCTCCCTCTGCACTCTATTTTTAATTATTTCAATCTACTTTGACATACCAATGCAGCTAACACCTTTGTGTTGAGGACTGAAAAATGTCTGTTTTGCCTGCACATGTTGTTCAAAGTTTCTAAAACTATCTTTGTGAGACTGGCAGAAAGATGCTGGTAGAGATGACAATGCAAGTCTAATATTGCTTAAAGCTCTTTGCTTTTCTTCCCATGATACCCCTTTTCATGTTATTTCTTTATCACTGAGGGCATTACAACATCTTACCTGTATGGCGGACTGACAACCCAGGGATCAAAAAACACAGATTTTGCTCTGTACCTTCTCCCAGGCAGCCACATCCGGGTTAGGCAGATTCATTATCTGTAACAGCTCCTCATAAATCATTTCCTATTCTTTCAAATACCTAAGAACTGCCTGGCTTTCCTCCCAATTGCTGCAATCATCCTTCTTTTCTTTGGCCTTGCTGCAATGTGTCTTGACATCCCGGCAGTGCTCTGCCCCTCAGACCATTTGCCTAACTTTGCTTTGACCACGTCAGCCTTCTGCCAGTTCCCTCTTCTTTGCAGCATCAAATGGAAACAGGGCTGGAAAATGGAGACAGGCCTTTATGGTTTAGACTTCCCTACTGATCTCCTCCTATACCTTGTAAGTGTAGTGATTCCTTCCCGCATTTGCCATGTGAAGCCAAACATCCAACAGCCAGGTCAAACAAGCCCACATGTGCCTCTTTCCATGCTGCCCTTCTCCTGCCTGGTTGGAAATCACCACTAACCTCAGCAGAGCTCTTTCCTTTTGCTTTTCAAAACCCTTCTTAGAAAGGATGCAGTGCCCACAAGGCAATTGCTTAGCAATGCTTCTTAATGCTGCTTTTCCAGGTTCCCTCTTAGTAACTGGCAGCCCAGCTCAGGTCCATGACTGAGGCTTCACTCTGGTGCAACACAGTTGCACAACATTGGCCCAGTTTTTCTAAGAAAAATACCATCGAGCCATGAGAAGGTGTAAGTGAGAAGGTATGTAAGTGATGCAAGGTAAGAACAGTATAAACTATCAGAAGTGCTGTAACTGTTGAGAGAATAACACATAGTACCTCAGGGAGGAAAATACTTACATAAAAAGGGCATGAAATCTTCAGATAAAACCAGTAGATGACAAATCAGTGACATCAGGGAGCCAGCTCATTTCCAAGGAGGAAGCAACAAGGCTGGTGACTACCTGGCATCTAGCAGTGTGTTAGCCTCAGATCTCTGCCACTTGCATTAACCAACAAATACTGGCTAATTTAGCCAATAAATACTGGCTACTCAGCCTGCTTCCAGAGTTCTCCAGGCAGCTGAAATGCATCTAAACTAGAGTGATTTGCTGTGGAAAGCTTAAGCCTCCACCTTGCTAAACTTGCAGGGGCAAAGCTTGTCTTTTTGTTCTGCTTACAGCACAAAGGGATGGGATCCATGAGGGGCGTTCCTATGGCAAACCTATTAAGTGCATAATGCTATGCACTTAATGCTTTTAGCCTCTAATGCTTTTAGCCTCCTTCCCCAGGCAGAGTTGCACTGAGTGAGAACAGCTGCAGAAAAGACACAACTATACAGGTAGTTTTATTGTTATAAACTCCAGGCAGCTCAGATGGGAACTAAAAAATAACTTTCATTCCTCCCTGAAAATAGATACTAGGACTGCATGTAAATTTTGTGAGAGATCTTTGCATTAGGTCACATTTAGGTTTGGTTTTCCTATTCATTTAGAAACATGGAAAGTTTGTAAACTCCATAGAAATGAATAGGGCTGGCCCATCACACATGTGCAAAAATACCTTTCCACTTAATATTGGTGAGCAAGAGGGTAATTGACTTTCAACAGAGATCTGGGATTCTCAGATGCTGATATTACAGAACCGCATGCATTAAAAACCCAGAGTCGGGTGGGAGCCAGAGGAAGAAAGTAGATAGTATTTTCCAGCCACCAGTGACAAATGAAGGTGATCAGATTTCCTGGGATCCCCTCCCAGCCAAAGCCTGACCTTGAGAACCTCCTCAAAGCAGCTGCTACATCTTTGTGTTCCAAATGCAACTGTTCCAGCAACAGCGGCATTATCAGGGCACTGTTTAAAGAAATGCAAGGGCTCAGACTAATCTCTAAACAGAACTTAAACAGGCTGAAACACCAACATTTCTGAGCAGCTTTACTAAACAAATGCACAGATGGCTAACTATCCTGCAACTCTGACCTTGAAAACAAAACTGACTTGAGGTTTATTTACTCCTCCTTTCCCATTGACTGAATACACTTACGTAGTATGTTGTGAAATTATAAATTCTTTGGGGCACAATCTCAGTTTATCTAAATTCTGGAAGTAAATTCTTACTCTGTAAAATCCACAGGGTTATGAAGTATTCAAGCTGGCTCTACCTACCCTGCCTGAAATGAACTACAGCATTTACTACAGAAGCATGATCACATTGTTTGGGGTTTTTTTTGCTGCCACTGAGAGCTCTGCCACTGATCTGTGCAGTGACCTCAGACATCTCCCTTCACTGATTCTGCTGCTCTTTGGGGAGAGAGCCTTTTCTTACCCTTTCAGGCAGGGGCCACCCTGATCCAGGTTTCACTCTTTAAAGATAGCTATGGTGCAAGTTGCTGATTTTTCAGAACATGGGAAGACTCAAGCTGCAGAGACACAGTACTTTTCCTTAATCTGTTCTGACTCATCACTTCATGGTAAGAAGTGGACGGTGGAAACTCAAAGTCAGTCCCAGCACAAGGACCTAAATGACTTCGTAAATCTGAGTAACATATTTCACAGGCATATTAGTGGAAATGAAATGCATTATTGCAAGAATTTTATGCCAGAGAATAAAAGCAAGTGCAGAACCTATACATTTGGGGGCAGGGAGGAGGTGTGGGAAGGAAAAGGTGTCCAATGTAGCCTCAGAAAATAAAATTCATCTCAATGAAGAGGAAACGATATACACATCCATAAAGTAATTTCTTCCTCACCATGATACCAGCTTTTAAAAATGAGTAATTACATTAATGAGCTAATTCCATTACTGCCTATCACAGTGATTGATATTGCCTTAGTGTTCCTTTGTAGTGCTCTCTACCAGCTACATATTGCCCTCCATTTTGTTGATTGATGGCTCTTTGGTCAGGGACTGTGTTAAGGTTACATCTGTGCTATGGGTCTGTGGTTTGGGATGAGGCACCATGGGAATACCTTGTTCTGCCAGCTCTCTGTGTGCTGGGTTCACCAGAAGACTCTGCTTTCTTCTCCTGCAAAATGATTGGAAAACCTTCTTGTGCAGGACAAGCTATGCAAGGACCAGGCATCGCTTACTAACAGTTACTCATAACCATGCTCATTCCTTTTGAGCTACACAAGAAATGCAAAGGGAGAGCACAATATATGCTCTAGGACAAAATAACTAGCCCTGATCAGGTATTTGGGAATTCTCTTCATTTTTAGATGAGCAATATTGCTATATCTAAAATGAGAAAGAGTTGTACCAATCATATTTATGAGCATATTTTATAATCAAGTGTTTCAGATTTTCAGAGAAAAAGAGAGAAATAAAAACTGATAAAAAACTGACACAACTTGTCTGGATTTAAATAGGATGACTTACTCAGCAAATACTCTAAGAAAGACTTCTAAGCTACTGCAATAATTTAAAGTGCAACCAAGACATTAAAATACTGTTTTGAAAAGTGCCTCAGTGTTCAGTAGGGAAATAGAAGTGGTAAGTAGTATATAGGGAAATAGATTGGAGTGAAACAAGGAAAGCAAAGAGAAGGTGGAGCAGAGAGGGACACCTGAAGGCTCGCAAGCTGAGTTTGTTGTTCTCCCTGAATTAGAAAGAAAGAAATGAGAAGGCTGAAACCCTCTCCTGCTGCAGCTGCTGCCACCTTCACGTTCAGTGTCAAGGGCAGATGAAAATGGCAACAGTATCAGGGCAGTTTTGCCATCTACTTTGCCAAAATCAGCTCTACTGGAGCCATTCAGAACCCCCTGAGAGGTTTTGTTCGTGTTCCCAACTGCAGCAGACATATATTTACATTGTTTGAATGATGTGTCCTTCCTGCACGTTCCCACTTGGCCAGCTGACCATGAAGAGATACTCAGCAACAAAGCTATTCACTGCAACAAGATGCTTTGCTTGAGAAATTCTGAAGCAGAGATATAAACTGAAATTGTTCATCCATCTTAAAACAGAGACTTAACTGTCAGGGTGCAGTCAAGTTATCTGTAGTACAGAAGACAGAAAAGTAGTCTAATATTTATACATTATTTATATTATAAATATATAAGCCCTTGCACCTTCTTATATCCACAATAGCATGTGGGTTTCATGCCACTTCTGTTCTGTGAATGGCCTACTGGGCTAGATTTTTAACCAAACACCATTTCCTTAAAAAAGTAAATGACAAGCCACCAAACTGAATTATTTACTCATACTCAGAAATGCAAATCAGAGTTTTGTTCATGAGGACACAAACTGCTGAAACTCCTTTCACTAACCACTGACCTCTGAGCTGCCAACCAGAGTTTACAGAGTAACTCAGCATATGGCATAACCATTTTACATCAGGAAAACAAACCAACCAATCCTTTTCATTGTAGGAAAAGCAGAACATTGGGAAGATTAAAATGTCTCCTCAAATGGAGATTTTTTTTTTTAACATCAGGCTTATCATTCAGGATGGGAGGACCTTGTTTTTGGCCAGGAGCATCACAGCCCTCTTGAGGTTCCTTCCATTCCTGAAAACCAGTCATACTTCTCTCTTCTGTCTGGGCTGGCTCACCTTTTTATAGATACGTATTATTCAGATTTTTGAAACTGAATTAGCCTAATTTATGAAGTGTTGATAGTCTTATTTTACCTTGAATAAAAGGACCTCAATGTCATCATGTGGAAGCAGTGAGGGAGGAAATTCATCCAGACAGTATTACAGAATTTCTGCATGTTTTGAAGTAGGTGCTGTAAGATTTTTCTAACAGTTGACAAAAGACTAGTCAGTCCTTAACCATCAGGCAACAAGTCTTTTCTTCATGATGGCAGCTTCACAAGAGATGGAAGGGAAGGTGTGTACATGAAAGGGAAAACACTGGATTTTTTTCTGGTTTAGATCAGTTTTCTCCTTTTGTTAAACACAGGGAAAAACCCCAAAACCTCTGTTTTAATACTCTAAATAAACCAAATAACCACCAAGTAAGTGCTCTGGATTCTGCAAGACCCCTCATAAGTGTGACACATAAACAAACATAGCATTTCAAGCATATCATAGTTGAAGATGCCCATCCTCCCCAGATTAGGCTTTTCCATTTTAGCATGAAGGTGCATTCCTTTTCACCATTCCCTAAGGCCCTGTTCACCCCATCATTTCAAGATGTTGATAATGACAGCCAAGTCATGGAATGAAAATGGAAGGCAGTTGGTAAAATAATCCTGGACGTCATCTGGATGCAAGTGAAGCATGAGTATCTAATTCATTAAGGGATTGGGAGGATTAGGGTGGTGCTAAGCATCTATTCTGTTTAATTTGACATTCCATTAATTTAGTCTCTCAATGGACACGACAGGAGGTGCAACATAATTATAGCTCAGAATCTGAAACCTCTGGCATGTCTGAAGACTTATTAGTTTTGTGGCAGTTGGTTGGGGGGAGCATGGCAAGAGAGATGAGCAGACTTTGTGTTCGCTGTACCCAGTATGCTTCAGTAATAAACTGCGTGTGGGACTGGTGAAGTTCTCCTTGGAGATCAAAGACACTGCCTCTATCTAGCAAACGACTTTCCAAGAGCCTTGAGAGCAGAAACTTTCAAGGATGCTTCACAAGGTGAATCTAACAAACTGTCAGACAAAACAGCTGCTTTGAAACCTGGATGGAAGATGTATGATCCCAAGTTTCTTCTCAAAATGAACAGCATTGCTGAAAATGCAAACCCCAGTGAGCCTCTTTTCTTTGAGTAGCACAGCTACTCAAACAGTCCTAATGATTCACCAGCCAAATTCTGCTCTGAATGAATGTTCAACCGCAGCAAATCCACAGGCGCTGTTCTGACGTGCATTCAGCCTGAGCAGCATGCACATCCTACCTCTGAACCACCACTCTGGAATATGCGGGACACAACATTTTTCTCAGGAGCTCTTGGGAAAAAGAAATATCAGAAAACATCTGCCCCCTCACCTCGAAGTATTAAAATTAATGACCAGTTTTTTCAAGGGCTCTCAAGATACTCCAGCAACTGGGTAATCTGAGAATTTGAAAAGATGTTCCCAATGCTTTACAACAGTGAAAACAAACCCTTTAACATGTCTCTCACTCCAGCTCACATCTCACCTTGAAGTCACAACAGATTTTATTTCTTTGATAGAGAGGTAGATATGTGAAAAGATAGGTAATAGGAACCCCTACTAATATGCTTCTCACAGAAAAAATGACATCTTGATACCATATTGATTTAGTTTATGGGACACTGCTGGCTATCACAGATGCAGTGTTATACTGAGAGAGAGAAAAGCTGACTCATTAAAAATGACAAGTCACAGCACCTAGACATTTAGATAAACTTAGGATATACAAACAGACAGACCTTTTAACTGCATTTCAATTTAATTAGCTGAGGGCTGGCAGCCAGATGGACAGACACTCTCAGTTAAATTATACAGCAAACAAAGCATCAGGAACTTGTCATCACTGTCCGCCAGGTCTTGTATCCACAGGAGTCAGAGGCCTGCTGCATTCAGATTGCAGCTCCCAGCAAGGTAACAAAGAGAAGTGACTGTTACCTTTGGTCCTGCAACACATTTAAGGGCCTGCTGAAACTGAATCAAGACATTTGAAGAGTTAAAACCCACCTGGCAGATGAAACCAGTGGATGAGCACTGCCGAACCCAGAGACTGAATTTCCGCTTTTTCCTCTTGCGCAGCTCCCTCTCTGTGCAAGTAGCAATGAAAACAGGATCCTCGTCAATCAGGGGCTCATGTAGTACCTGCAAGTGGCAAGAAAGGAGGCAGGGAAAGAAACAGAAGAATACATGATTGCTCAGAAAAAAAGGTGCTTTAACTTGTTTCAGGGAAATACAACCCTTGCACTGTGCTTGAGTGCATCATCCCAAACAAAGAAGCAAACCCACTTTTGCTTAATGCTACCGTCCAACAAAAACCAAAGCCTGGCCAAGCACGCTTCATTGTGGAGAGCTGTTCTACACGTGGTTTGCAAACACTGCAAGGCATGACTCTCACTTCTTACTATCAGCTACAGTTCAACATCCCTCTACAATGATGTGGGGGATGGGGCAGGAAGAGCGGATTGTTAGCAGTATCCTTCTCCAAGCTTCATCATAAGCTTCATCTTGTTTGGCAGAATGTGTTCCACCCAAACATCCCACACAATATGTTGTCAAGTACATTCCTTGGTTACAGCAAAGGGAAACACATATTAAAGAGAGAGAGAAGTTAAGGGAGAAAAAGGTATTTTCTGCTGACACTTAAGGAGGTGGTGAAGAGACAGAAAATATTTTTCCTGGTGGCAGCAGCTTCAGGGGAGTTTCTTTTGCCTCGGGAGCTGAAAAATTTGACTAAAGGAGATAAGGCTAAAGCACCAGAGGTAGGAATAGAAAAAGACAAGGCAGACTGAAGCAAGTAATGAACATCTGTGAAAGTGAAGCAGTCTCTGCATTCTGCATCCAGATGATGTAAGTAGTTCCCTGTTCCTTAGAACTGTTTTGTTACACTTCTCTCCATTAATTCAGCAGCAAAACTGTTAGGTATTACACTGTGGAACTCACCCAGAGAAAAGCACTAGTAGCTCCCCACAGCTCACAGGCAGCTGTGCATAACATACACATACCTGACTGCATGGTGTGCACATTGTCTAGCAAGTCATTTGTGAAAGTACAAAGACTTGCAAACTGTTGAAAGGTCTCAGATGATGAATGACCAAATTCAGACATGTACATCCAAATTAAAGCAAGTCACTGCAGGCTCCCCTCCTGTTATGTGAGGGGAAAGCCGTCCCAGCAGGTCATAATTAACGTCCTTGTAAAGACGTGCAAAATAGTCAGATGGGTTATAATCTAAAGGAGACTGTCCTTTTCCAGTGACCATCCCTCCAGGAGATGGGCTCACATACAGGTATGCAGAGGCTCCCACCCTCGGACCAAGCCTTTCCATGCCTGTGTGCTACTTTTGTACACATCTGCACATAGTCAATGGCAGAAATGAGAACAAAGCTACATTAAACGAGGGAGCTATGCTTGCAGGAGAGATGTGGTGGGTGAGCAGTTAAGCACCAGTGATGAGCAGCTGCTGGCCTCCTGAATACAAGATGTTTGCTGAACATCACTCTGTCAGCCCAGAAGAGGCACCCGTGCCCTCCCCACGCAGTGATGGCTGCACGCTGTCATTTATACACACTCCATTTCTTAATGGCTCATGAAACATTCACAGGACCATCTGAAAGCACTCTTGTGAAATGTTCAAATTATACATCAAAATGCAGATGTGAGCAAGGAGGGCTGCACACAAAGCTATTTGTTCTTACAGCTGCAGCTGCCCTGTTTCTCCACTGAAGCCAAATCTTCTTCCTCTCTCAAGGTCCACACAGAACACAGCCCTTCCTTTCTAAAGGCCGCCTGGGGCATTTCCCACTTCCACCTTAGAGGATTCTGACAGCATTCTGCAAATGTTAAACATACTCTCATTCACTTTTGTCTTTCTGCCTCTCACGTGCAGAGAGGGAAGGAGCACATCCTGTGGGATAGGGTTGGATACACGATTAAGAATTTCTCAGCTTCTAGAAAGGCTCTCTTACCCGACAGATCCCACTGAGTGGTGTGGTTCCACTGTTATAACCTCCCCTGCTGTAGGATGGAGAGCAGCAGAAAGAAAAGGCCACATAAGTGACACCTTAGGACATCTTTTACCCTCTGTCATTAGCTCCTCTCCCTCCTCTGCACCACAGCATCAACTCTCCTCGCAGCAGCACCACTGCATCTTGTTTACCCTTCACACTCTTTCTGCCTTCTATGACACAGTAAAGCCTGTCAGTTTTAAATTTAGAAAGCAAATGTGAATCCTTAAAACCTCCATCTCCTTTTTCTCCCTGCCAATGCTCAGGCCTGCCTTCCCCTAGGACCCAGAGCTTCCCTTCCTTTGTTGACCTGTACTGAACATTTAAGTAATTTCTCTGTAAGGTCCTACTGAGCTGCTGTGAAGAGGGAACAAAAACGTAAACAGACTGGGGCAAGATCTACTGTTGCTGCAAAGACAGAATGTGGACAGGCAAGGAAAATGAAATGAGAACCCTGGAGCTTCCTCTTCCTGTTGCCTTCAGAGGGTGGGGACTAGCTTTGTCATCCTTCCATATGCAACCACTGCTTCAACAGCTGTAAAGAACTTTGCAAGCAGGGCACTATATGGGCTGTGCCTGCTGGTGGAACAGCTGATCCCCATCTTGTTTTCAAAGAGAGCAATTTGTTGTTTCTGGCACTGACGTGATTTTTTTAGAACAAAAGTTAGCCCTCTTGTAACTGGCTCTTCCTATTAGTTTGTTCACCCTCCTGCACTGTCAGTTTCCTCACTCCTCCTGTAATCTCAAATCCATCTATTTGCCAAATCCTTATGCAAAGTGGTATTTGCTCCCTCCCTATTCCCCATTCTTGCTCTTGGTACAATATACACTTTTACGAGAGTGAGCTTACTGACCCTACGGCATATTCTTTCCTGCTTCTCATCTTCCTTGACAAAAATCTACTTTCAGGCTTAATTGACTCCTACATGTATTCTGGGCCGCCTCTTCACCATCTTTTACTCACTCCCCAAGTGCTCCCCTCTTTCTGTTCTGACTTCCTTTGATGTAAGATAGATTGTGGATTTCTTCACAGAAATCATCCCCATTTTCTTCTCACAAATTACCAGTTCTGTTCAGGTCTAAGAAGCTCCTCCTATCTAGTTGCTTTGCTCCCCCACAGCTATCACACTTTTTTATTTTATTTTCTTCCTCTTCTCTATAGTCATCCTTATCCCTGATAGGTCTACCTGCCAAACTTTTGCTCTGTTTTGCCCTGAATATGTATATGCACTCTAAGTGTCGGAGGGGCAACACTCCAAGATGGGACTCCATCAATTGCTCCATCTCACAACATCTTTCACTCACAGAACAAAGCAGATAGCCACCGTGAGGAGTGCCTTTCTTTCTCCTCCAGTTTAGATCATTTCCAATGCTCTTTCCATGCCAAAATTCTACCCATCCTGCTCTCACCAGAGCCCAAACAGGCTTGTAGACAAAGCTCAGAATCACTAAGTCTTTTGTACTTGGAATTCCTGGATTCCATTTACCTAGATAATGAACCAACATATCCTTGAGAAATCTTCCCCTTAGCTCCATGGCCATCCACAAGACAGGCTGTCTCTTCAGCCTGTCTCCTGGAGAAGCTGCCTCAGCTTGCCTTGTTTCTGGTTTTTGGTGGGTACCATCCGGTTGCAGACAGAGTACCCTGGGTAACTGCACCTGTATGCACAGAATCAGTCTTTGCTTCTGTAACAGTAGCTCATGCTTCTGCCTTTTTGCTCCAAAGCTCCTCCTGTCTAATCTAAATTCTCTTGCTGGTATCTCACATCTCTGCTTGCACAACTAGCTGTCAGTTCGGATTTTATTATGCTGCATTTGAGAGCATTTCCCTTCCCTTAAGAACCCCTTAGTATCTCCTTTTTTGGTCATTGCAAACGTCCCTCTCCTCCTGCAGCAGATATCACTGGCCAGTGAATCTGAATGTCAGTCTTTACCTCCTACTTCTTGCAAAGTCTTCTCAGCTAGGCAATGCCTGCACTTTCCACGCTTCTGAGTAAGAGCTCCAAAATGTCACTCATTTTAGAGTAACAACCTATCCAGCTAGACAAGTTTACATCCAAACCCACAACCATCCTGCATCCTGTTGAGTTTTACTCAACACAAGGCAATCTTGCCCTACAGACTGCTGCTGAAAAGCCATTTTCTGAGTCCATCACACTGACCACATTGCTTTTCTTTACTTCTCTCTGATAGTTCTTCTCCAGTGTATCAGACAGATTCTTTTTCTTCTAATTTTCAAAGTCCTACTTGGCCTATCCACATTTTATGGACCCTCCTTGCCATCACTCAAAGTTTAACTCCTACCTCTAATGCCCATTTGCTCAGTCTTCAATCAACCCTCTTAAAAACCAAAAGGGTGTTACAGCACTCCATTACCATTACAGAATTTAAAAATAGCAATGAAGTTTCATCATTTTCTGTTGCCAAACTCTCCCTAAAATCTGGCTTCACCAAAGGATCAACCGGCCAAGAGCTACAGGGTATCAGAAATTTACCTTGCTAATCAATATTCTTATTGCTCCTCTGTCTGTCTTGCTCCATGTCTCATACTTGGCCAGTATTCTCCATATATTTATGCGTTACACACACAGAAGCCCTAAGACAGAATGGTCCTGGTTTGGGACCAGCACCCTGAACTCCGAAATAATCATTTTGAAAACAGGAAATCTGAAATACAGAGGTGCAACATGAACAAGATCTTGTAATTTGGAAATGTCCAATATGAAATGAACATTTAATCATGAGGACACAAAAGAAATTTGACCAGCCTACTTTTGCCCCTCTATGTTTTCAAAGAGACTGTCATCTAAAGCTGTGAGCTCGTTTGAAGAACTATGTTGAAACTGTTTAGCTGTACTCTATGATACCACCAAGACTGAAACACAGACAAGCTGCCTACTAATTGGCCAAAGCTCAGCACCATGCCCTTGGAGCAAGAGGTTGGAGTTCCTTCTCTCTTTTTGCCAGGGGGTTCACTCCTGCTGGAGATAAGAACTTAAGATGATCTTCCCAACTGCTAGTTTACTGGGCAGATGCAAAACTGTTTGGTTCCAAGATACCAAAGAGAAGGTACTTTAGCAGGAGAGGGAAGGAGAGAGTACCTGGAGTTATGCTCCTGACCTCTTCCACACCAGTCAGGGGCAGACAGAGACAGCAATCCTGTCTAGTCGCATCCTGCTGACACACATATAAATACTCAGCAGGCACAGAAGGATATTTGAGCAGTGATGTTATTTTCCCTGAACTCCTCTGGTCTGGAATTCAGTGTATATCCTTGGCAGGTGAGTATCCTTGAATTTGTTGCAGTATACCTCCTGAGCACAGGCAAGGCATCCTCCCTGCCTTCAGGCTTGCAGACAGTAGCACAGCTACAAAGCTAAGCAGCAAAGAAACAACATTTCTTACAGGAACAGACCCAAAACTCCACCTCTTATTGCTCAGGTAGAGGCAGCACTTATTTATACAGAAGATGTTGAGGAGGAATAAGATGCAAAGAACATTCCTGTCATTTTTTACCCAATCTAGGTCAGAACACCATTTTTTTACTTTGGAAACTGAAGCTAGCACTGCTGATGCACAATTATAATGTTCTGAGCTTTCAATTCCTTCACAAGCTGGAGAGTAATTATTTCCTTTTGTTTGCTCAGTATATTTAGCAAAATAATTATAATTCACTAGATTATTTTCTTTGGTTTGGTATATTGGCATAGTTCTCTCTCTCCCTTTTTTTTTTTTCATGGCAACTGTGGTGTTATTTTTACAGGCACATTTGGGGGTCAGGGGGATGGGTCACAGATTAAAGGAAAAAAACCTAAATATTTTCTGACAGAAATTTCAGTCAAAGAAACTTTACTAGCTCTCCAAAAGAAAAGATCAAATCTATATAAGAAATAACTGAGGGCAGATGTTGCACTGCCTGGTGGACATGGCATCTTCCTAACCCATGTTCTGTGAGTCCACACTGACAGAGGAAGAAAGTCAGTAACATGTCTACCTATACGCCCAAACAGCCCTGCTGCATTCAACAGCAAGGAGCCCAAGTGATTCCACTGTTTGATGCCACTTACAAGAAGGTAGCATAAAGCTCGATCACAGATTGTGCGTCAGCAACAAGCCACCCAGGTACCACAAGTCTCACGTTTAAAATACAGGTGTACCTTAAGCAACAAATCCATTTTGAACCTGGGATTTCAGGTATCACCAATTACAGAAACTTGGGGCCCTCTTTCCAACCCGCTTTCAGAGGCAGCACATCTAAAAGCCCATCTAAATGGCTCTTTCCCCTCATATTTTCCATTTGTTTCTGTGCAACTGGGTTGTTATTTTTAATTATTTCTGTTATTTCTCACTGGACCTGGCATTCTGAGTTTGATGTTTACTGCAGTCTGCACTCAAGACAATTTGCAGGGAGAGGTCCTTCCTGCTGCTTTGAGCACATGGGGTCCTCATCTCCTGAGACAGGTAGTGTGCAGCCCTGACTGATGGCACCCCAGAGGATGTGACACGCAAGGTTCCTTCCAGAAGGAGGCCTGGAACATCCCCTGGTAGGCTACCGGAGGTACACTAGGATATTTTTAACAACAGATTCAAAACCTTATTCTTTCTCACAGGGTTATTTTTGAAGCTGTATTTCAGTGCTTTTTGTTCCACTCAATATCAATGAAACATGCTGCATAGAAATCACTGACGTAAACATTGACAAAGGAGCAGAGAAGTGGAGGGGGAAGGAAGAAAACTGGGCTGTCTCTATTTCTTCCCCCTCATATTTTTTTAAGTAGCATCTCCTTACCAAGCTCAGGACAAGAATACATTTTGCTTATGGAGATTTAGCTGTTTGGCCACTGCAAACACAGTGCTGTGATTTTGCCAGTTCAGTTCTCAAGGCTTGCACAGGCTGGAGAATGGGAGAAGGGTTATACATGCAAATCAAATCTTATCCTTTAATGGATTTGTACTCACAGCGTGTCCCACAGCACACCATTATAAGCATTTACATTAGACACACTGATCACATTTCTGAAGCCTTTATCTTCTGCCCATTTAAGTCAGTGGCGATAAGGATTAGATTTCGTACCTTAATGAGAGCTCAGTCCCAACAATTCCGTGTTTCTCGCTGCCTGTTGTGTCTTAATGGAAATGTACCTTGCATGGCTTAGTGAGAACACTCCTCCCTCCTTCCTTCTCCACCTTAACAGCTTTTTAGGCAGCTGTGTTTGGATGAGTTATAAAGGTATGATTTTTATTATCTATAAAATAGAAAAAACCTGTAATCACTCGCCAGTTAGTTTAGACACACTTCAATGGATGTGGTGTATCTATGCCTTCATTAATTTTGTGGAGTGGGCAAAAATGTGATGCTTCAGAATAGAAACAGGAAGAAAAAGAGGACTATGGGCACAACATCCTTTCCAAATGCCCAAGTGAAATATTTATATTCTGGAAACAGAGATGATTGAAAAGTTACTTCAAGCAGTGACATATTTCATGCTTATTCTTTCTTCCTTCCAGACTTCTGAACATGACCAGTAGCAATAGTGCCAAAAGAAGATCATTTATACTGAACAAAGTTTTAATATTGTATGATGAATATTAAGAAAAGATTTTCACCTGCCCCCTGTCCAGTCATGAAGAAGCAGCTGTGCCACTGCACCACACAGCAAGCACCTACTGCTAAGGTCAGGGACAGTCACTCTAGTAAACTCAACTCCTCCATCCAACCCTCAGCCTGCAGCTGGAGCAGCTACCATTTTTCCCTCCAGCCCAGCTGCACCAGCTCAGCCCTTTCTGCCCTTGCACATCCTCAGGGTAGCAAAACCTGGTGGTGCCAGCATCACTGTGAAGCCTCCAGGCTTGCTTAGGCCACTAAAGCAAACAGCTCCAGCTCAGAGAACACCATTCCCACTGACACACGCTTGGTGCCTGCCCTGCAGAGCTGTAGTCAGACACCGGTGAGCACTCACACAGGACAGTGTTTTCTCTCTTGTTCCATGGAGGCACCACAGCATGGCTTCACTGTGAAGCCCCAGCTCTTTCTTCAGGCAGCTGTGCTGTGCACTTCCTGTCACAGCAAGACAACCACGAGTGCAGAGGTCAGACGTTCCCTGCCAACAGGTTAACTCTTACCTGGGCTTGCGAAGGTCTAAAAGCAGAGTCGAAGCCACTCTGCAGAGAGTCCAGAAAAGGCTGGATTTTGTAGAGGCTATGCGTTGTCTGGCTCGAGCGGAAGGCCACAATGTGGAAGTACTTCAGAATCTTCTCAAACCGTGACTGTGTCATGATAAGTGCAATGCTCTTGTTGCTGTAGAAGCCGCTGCTCCAGATGCTGAGAACAGACTCACAGTGGTGGATGCTGGTTGATATCATGTAGCCTAAGAAGGCCTTCATTTCCGTCAAGGTGACATCAATCCAGGCATCGTCACTACCAAACCTCTCCTGGTATTTCTTGGCATACATGTTGGTTTGGACCACCATATTCTTTAGTACATTATCAGGAACAAAGAGCTGAAAAAAGTCCATGGCACTGGCAGTCAGGGGCATTTTTCGTGTTGGACCTAGAATAAAAGAAAAAAGGGAAGATAGGCACACTCCTGATCACCGCCACACCAGAAATTAAAGCATGGTTAACTTTTCCAATGCAAGAAAACAAGGCCAAATGATGGCATGTACCCACTGTCTGACAGACTTCATCAGGAAACTTCCCCCACCCGCACACTTTGTGTCTTCCTCCCATATGATACTATACACTCCGAAAAGTTTCTTCCTTTGCTCTGCACACTCATTAGTTGGTAGCATGCAGGCCTGTCAGACAGCATGCATGCATTTTATTTCTCCACTTACCTCCACTATCTAGAGCTTTTATCCTCAGCAGCTGTTTTGGCCTTTTTCTGGATAGTCTTTTATTTGTCCATATGTGTGTCAAAGCAGTGCCTTCCTCCAAACAGCCCAGAAGGACAGCATGAGTCCTCTAGAGATAGTGCTGCCCACATCCCAGATGACATGATCCCTAGGCTCTAGAATTTGATTCCTCCTTTTCTCCTGTACCTCTAATTCCTGCCCAGTTCACCGTCATTAATTCTGTGACTTGCAAATTTGCCTCTGCTTCACATAGAGTCACATGTCTATGTGTTTTTGAATTTTGAGTCTCTGCCACAACACTGGAGTCTTAATCCTGCACTCTGATATCCCCAAGAAAGCACATTACCAGAACAAGTCACAGCTACCATGTGACTCTTGTCACTGTCCCATGTCACAAGGAATATTTTTAGCACTACAATGCATGCAGTGGTCCTCTTCCTCCCATAATGTAATAATAAGCCTTGCAGTCCTATGCTGTCATTACTCTAGCTTTTCACTGATCTTGTACCTTCTCTGCCAGTTTCAACTATTCCATGGTGGGGGGGAGGCTCTAAAGGTTGGCAGCACTGTATCAGTGTAACAAGGTTAGGCAGTCAGACACCAGATTACATTAAGCTGAATTAGGAACATCAAACCCGCAATACCAGGGATGCAGACACCAGTCTTTACAGCCCCCTCTCCTCTAATCCTTCCCACACACTAACTAAGCTCCATTTTAAAAGTAGTAGTTTTCATTCTTCCACCTCGTGGCAGTGTTTTAGTCACCAGGTAGGGGCAGGGGACATTCTCTATTCTACAGAAGCAGCAGTGAACACCAACACCCCTGAGAGGAGCAGCATGGACAAACCCAACGGACAGGGGAGCACTTCAGAGCGATTCTACATCCCTGTGAAAAAGACAGTGTCATGAGTATAACCTCAAAGCAAGAGCTGCATCCAATAAATACTGCACCTTAGTTCAGCAGCCTTCAGCCTTGGGACTGTCTGAAAAAGACTGTTCCTAACCAAAAGGAAAAGGCACACAGCTTCTCATTTGGAGTTCTGCCTAACAAGAGTGAGTCTTTCTTGCACTACATGGCTGCTTGGATCTCAGCAGCAGCTCTCCCAGCTGGATCAGAGCATTAGATTCACAATTCCACAACCTGCCTCTGCAAAGATCCCCCACCATATGGCTCAGATCACATTCTCCAGCACCCATGTCTCAGTTCACATTCTTGGTTACAGCAACAACTATAGCTTGCAGAAATTTTCCATGAAACAGAACTACAAGGAATTACACAAATACTGTGGTTGGACATGCTTTTAAGCCTTAATGTTTGGCTGAACTCTGGTGAACTCAAGCTACTAGACGGACAGCAAAAATAGCATCAAGACATCGAAACAGTAAACCTTCATATTGCAAAGAATACCAAAAAAGCAAACCACACTGGAATTTTTTTATAAGTGCAGTGGGAAAAAACCAATCTATTTTAAGACCACTTTCCAATTCTAATTTGTGAGATTAAGAAACTTCCAGTTGAAAGCACGTTCCTCTATATTGTAAGACCAGAGTAAAGAGCTCCATACAAACCATGTTTCAGTAAGCACAGAAAAGAAAATGTCAGTTTAAACGATAAAAAGGTTTTCGTCATCAAGTGAAAACTATGGGGCTAGAATAGCTATACTTACTGAACTTTAACCGCTAGTGCAATAATAAAGCTGCTTAACAAAAAATTTTTTCTTTTGATCAGGAGATTGATTTTCTGCTAGCACTGGCTTGACTGTTATAGCTCACAAACAATGTGCTATAAATGATTCTGTATGAAGGACTTAGAGTACCTCACTTCGTTCTTCCCCATAACTTAATCAAGTTTTTATATTCTATATGGCTTTCTGATAACAACACATTGAACAGAGTGTATTCCTAGTTATATACGAAATCCTGAGTAGCTATTGAACTCAACTCCAGTGCTCAGGCAACCTTCCAGGTAGCACATAGTTTTTAAATTCCTGCCTTCAGAAGCAGAAGCTGGGAGTACGGTTTTAAATCGTGGCTGCAGCAAACAAGAATTCATAAAGCATTAAGTCTTAAGAAGTTAAATATGTTCACCTTGAAATTTGTGGATATGGACAATAGGTACATGCTAGACTCCATCTTTACAGAGTCAAGAGCAGTCAGAAGCATAAAAATGTAGTTTTGGTGTAATTAAATTTTCAGTAGCTGCACAAGTTTACCTTGATAAGTGATTATGGAAACCTGACAGGTATACTGGATAGGAAAATCCTTTCTTACCCAGCAGTCCTGTTCCAGCCTAACAGAATCTGCTACCTCCTTTCCTTCCTAAAATAAGTATGCCAGCTTTGTATCCCATTGGTCATGAAGAACCTACACAGCTCTAAAAGAGCAAGCTGAATCACTTTCTGACTCAAACCTCAACATAATTTTTGATTAAATAAAAATATGAAAGCCCCTGTATAATCTCATTGTCTTAAAAAACAGCCTTTATTGGCACAGTGAGCACAACTGATTCATAATTTACTGATATGCAATATAACAAGAGCAACATGTAATTTCAGTAGGAAAAGCACTGAACTTTTAACTTGAATTCAGTTTTGCATAGTTAATGACCAGCCTAAAATATTTAAATATTACTTTCTAAGTATACAAATATATCCCATAGAGAGAGCCAACTGTCTGCATAAGGAACTTAAATAGCTAATTTGTACTTTTAAAGGATTTTTACATTGACTTAAATGGCACTTACCCAGAAAATACTGATAGGAAAAGGGTTCAGTGTGCCATACATGCACCTTTTACCTTTCAAAGCTTTACTCAGTCAAGTGAAAGAGTGGCTTTGCCTGGTTGTCCATTCTCAGAATGATTACACTGTATGTAAATGATGACTGCATGTAAAATTCAGATTTTTCTCTCTCCTCTGCTATAAAGTATATGCACATAGAATGTATTTACTTTCATAGGGTTTTTTGCTTTAAAAGCCAATCAGGGTTCCCAAAAGAAATTATAGAGACAGAGTGCAAAAGCACTCTTGGAGTGTCCAAACATGCAGCCAGACCCAGTATTGCGTGCACACTCAGGACAGGGACAGAGCTGTACTGAGCAACCTCTGACTGGGCAGCACACACACCAGCACCAGCACTTTGGGCTTGCTCTAAGTGACCCTGTAGACCACGGAAAATACCAAACAACTTCTGTTGCAATACAACGTAGACACACAAGCTCTTCTTCCTTCTCACCCTGTCTGCCAGCAAAAACTTGCACATGCAATCCACAGCAACCACCTTGCAAGTCATTACTGCTATTTTGACTAGTTGGTTCCATTTTCTATTTTGCACTCAGAAGGAATGCCTCCCACCAAGAGACATTTCAGTTTGTAAGAATAGTCTGAAAACAAATGAAAAAAACTAAGCAGGAACAGCCATTTGTGTTTCCGTACTGGAGAGCCGACTGTGAGGCGGAGGCTGCCACCTCGCCCTCACACTGTGTGCACTGCAGAGCCCATTTTGGCTCAACTCAGCTCAGGGCAAACTGCAGCAGCCTTGCTGGGTCTGATGTCTAGCAAGAGAGAAGGCTGCACACTCAACTTCTCAGCAAATATATCCACTGCAGAAAGCCCAGAAAGATTTAAGAAAAGTTTCAGGTGAACTCCAGTGTGACCATCCTTTGTGCAGCCCCTGTATGTCCTCCTACATCTCTGGTTTTCTCTCTTGGATGGGTCCCCACCAGTCACATTCTTCCCCTGCTTCAATCCCTTTCCAGTCTTCCTCACTAGTAACATGTTAGGAAAAAAAAATAAAACCCCCAAGTGAATTAACTGCTTTTTTCTTACTGAACTGGTTTGCAGAACTAAGTAACTTGAGTGCATTTTTAACAGGTTCATTTATCCTTTCCCATTTTTTCTGTTCTGATTACCAACCTGTAATTTAGTACCTCAGAGTTCACAGACTCAGAATAAAAGATGGATAAAAGATGGAAAGTTTCAAAATGTACTATAACCTATCAGTGCTTACAACATAGCATACAAATCTTAAGAGGTCAAAAGCATTGTCATTTTGGGCAGGATAAATCAGGTAAGTAAGAAGAAAACAGTGACAGAAAGTTCTCCTTTTGCTTTGCTGTGCAGAGGACTCTGTTCTCATTTAAAGCGTAATCGAGGTTCATGATAAAATATCCTGTTACATTGAAAGGCCCAGGTGTTACCATACGTATGATAATCCAAATTGCATGGTTTGTAAACAAACTTTGTGCAGAGCTAATCACAGCTGACTTCCAAATTAATGCAACTTCATTAGCAACTTGGCAGACCCCAATACTCCCAAATCAGGCACAGGAGTGGTAGAAGTATCAGTTCAAGAATTTAGGAGTAATTTTATTGTCTTCTCCGAGGAAAAATCTCACAATTCATAGCCACCCATGAGAATAGCACATTTAAGTGTATTATATACAGATATATACTTAAGAAAAATCAATCTAGAAACTATTTTTTTTGCCATTGGGAAGTACTTTCTCCTCCAACATACGGCACAGCTTTCAAAAGCAGGGTTTGAAAAGCCAATTAATTCCTTTTTCCTAAGTCTAAGCAATTAAAGACTGTTTTATATTCCTGAGAAGTTACCTTTGCAAAAGTGCACAACATGATTTTTGGGTCTTATTTAGAGAACATAAAAAAATGCTGACAGAAGACTTTGTCAGGAAATACACATCCATCAAAAAAATAACGACATCTTCATGGAAAGTGTCAATTGAGGAAATAGGACAGACAGTTAAAACAATTTCTCATCTTTCTCAATGTGTAGAGAGTAATAAAAAGAGCTAAAAAAATGGCAAGAAAATAAAAAAAGATGTTTTAATATTTCCCAAGTGAGATTTTTCAGAATTTCTGTTTACGCTAAGTTTCCTCACATAACCTTTGGAAGCACTGGAGCTTATCTGGCTTGCCAGAATATCAGTTTTCATATCAGCTCTATCCTTAACATCCTGGAAATGTACCTCAGACCATCCTCAAACCATAGCCAGTTTGACAGCCTTACGACAAGCCTGTCAAGACAGCTTGAAGTAAGTGCACAAAATAGTTCTTTCCTGTGTTTTATTCCAGTCTGTTTCAGCGACTGTTCTGCAAGAACTGGGCAGCAAGTATCCAGGCCTTTAGGATATTATGCTGCATGTCTTTGTTTATCTTCCTTAGAAATAGCTACCAAAGCTTCAGTAACAGGCCTACTTTGCTAAGTCAAAGGCACCATCCTAATTTATAGCAGCTGTAGTTCTGACCAATATTTTAGGGCAAGTAGATGTCTGCATCTGTAGTTTTGGAGCTGACAGCCAATCTGGGAGGAGTCAATAAAAAACCGCCAGCAACTCCCAAGCAGACACTCTTTTGGTTTATAAAGAAGAAACTGGACACATTCCTTCCAAAGAAGGTTCTCTTCTGAGACTATAAGGGCTCTCTCTCAGCAGCCCATGCTTCTGGGTAAGTTTTTACAAGGTCACCTTCCCAGAAATTTACTTTGCACCCTTGCGTGGGCACTCAGCAGCCGCACTTCTGCTCTACATTTGCTTTCAGTAAGTTTGTTCCGAGCTATTTAGCAAAGTGTGATTTGACTGCACTCTTCCAACCTTATAAGTAAGCCTTTGACAATGCCTCCACATCTGCACATAATAACCATAGTCAAAAAAATTGTTCCAAACAGCTTCTGTGAAAGGCCACTTTCTCTTCCCTCCCCGGCATTAAAAAGGATTGTTTTCCTCACAGCGTCAGCAATAAAGCGATCCACACACTGCAGCCTGACTTCTATCCATAGAGAGCATTAAGAGCTGTGTCTAGAAGCAATCCAAGGACAAATGAAAGTGGACTGAAAACCTGCACAGAGCTGCTCTGTGCTGACTCTGGTTCTAAGAGTCCCTGGCCTCCATAGCAAGCAGCACTGAGTTAATGACAAATTAAATAAAGAACTTACTTAGTAAATCAAACAGTAAAATTTAAATTAAACAGTAAAATTTAATGAAGTACTTAGCAAATGAAGGAACTTCCTGCAATTCAGCTTGTTTCCATGCTGTGTACTGGATCCAGACTGTCATTCAGCTGGTTTAAGCAGTCTAGCAAAACCCTTGAGAGTTAAGTCCAGCAGGTCAAACTGGCATAATTCGGGGAGAACTAATATACCTGTTCCACTCAACACAAGACAGCCTTCTCCCTTGATGTGATGGTGACCTTCCAAAGCCCAGGGTGATAAGCAAGGCACCCTGCCCATTCCTCCTCCACACTGCTGTGTGCTAGCTGGCAGTTCAGCCTGGAAAAGGTGAAGAGCTTCAATGCAGCATCAAGACTAAGTGTAAATAATTTTGGACATCACTCTGCCAGACTGCCATGTGTGATCAGACACTGTAGGTACACAATTAAATTTTGGGGCACTTTCAAGGGACCAAGCAGACAGATATTACACCTTGCCCACTGACCAAATATATTTTGTACCACCAATAGCATTGGTCTGAGAACGAGAACATGCCAGACATGTTGTGGCAATCTTCCATGGAAGTGTGGCTTGCAGATTTAAGCCATGGCAAAAAACCTATTTAATTAAGAGAGCATTTCTTTGTGTTTACCATCATGTTTTCAAGATACAAAGCTTTCAAGCTGCGACAAGTACAAAGAATAAAAAGCCCACTGCAGCTGATGTTGACACCTTTAATTATATACTTAATTTCTGTGGTGAGATCTTGCAACCCACCAATCACCATTATCCCAGCATTCAACAGAACCTCCCAAAACACTGGTACAAGGTCTTACGGTTAAAATAATTTCAAAAAACCAAAGACATTAAAGCAGCAGAGTCAATGCTGAAACGGTACCGTATTGTGTCAATTTACATAATTCTTTGCACATTATTTGGCTGTGGGACTGTATATGCTTCTCCTCAGAGGAATTCCTGCTGCAGAAGCTTCCATGGCAATAGTCCACTCCACTCTTTTGCCACTGTAGTTTTCTATTAACATTTCACTGCACTGCTCCTGGCAGCCCAGCTGACACTGAGCATATCTAATAGATTAGAGATGACCATCGATGTGCTGACTTCATACATCATCTGTAATACAGCTTTTAGTAGATCACAGAGCAGCTACACATCTGCCTAGGCACAGCTGTGCACATTTATGAAATAACTGTGCAAAGCAGCATGGATAGTTTTATGTCAGCAAAACTTCCACTACCAGCAGGGTGACCTTCGTAACTAAATCCCAGGAGACTGCTTTGGGATGGTTTCATGGGAGGACCCCTCCTCTGCACTGGCAACTCTAGCAGATGTAATCCCACCATCCCATCTTTCAGTCTCAGGCTCCTGGTCTGTTCTAGTGCACACTGTTCACAAATACCATTACCCACATGCAACTTGTTCCTTTCCAGAAATTTAAAATAAAAATCCAACTGTATAAGCATCAGCAATATTTGATGTGAGGACCCTGCCTTGAAAGGTAGAGGTTTTGTGTTTGAAGGAGGGAAAATAGCCTAATATGTTTTCCAAGCAAATCGTCAGAACATTTAATTTACCTTTCATAAAGAGAAGTCAATAAGCAAATGACCCAATTAATGAGATGTCAAAAGCCTCCACATCAGCTCCTGCCATTTACATACAACACACACATATGCCATTGAAAAATGAACCTCCAGTTTTGGAGCAAGTCTCACAAGGAAATGGCTTTCTGTTTTGTTCCAAATCAGTTATTAAAAAAAAAAATTTAAAAAAAATAGCAACCAGAAATCCAGACAGTTCAGTAAAGCATTAGAAACAACCTTATCATGCAAGAACATTAATTTCAATACAGAACCTCCTAATGATTCATCTCCATCCCACACGAGCTACAGTACTGGTCTCTGCAATTGCTTCCCAGCAGCAACAGGCTCTTCCTTGAGAAGACAAAGAACAGTTGTTAGGGTAAGCACATAGTCCCCAAAGTATTCAAGACTACTTCCTATGAATAAAACTAAGTACCTATTGCAGGACCCACATGGGAGAGGGTGATGAGCAGGGTGATGCTGCAGCCCTGCTAGAAGAGCTCAAAATCCAGAATCTGCCAAGGAGGCTGGTGATAGGAGCTGCATGGGGATAATATTCAGGCTTTTACAAACCTGCTTCTTTTAGGTTGTACCAGCCTCCCTTGGATTTTACTGCGTGCGCATGCATTTCCAGGTGCACGTGCATTTCACCAACCGCCCAGTAAAAAAATTTTTCTCTGTTGTGATCACTCCAGACTAGGAGGCAAAGGAGCTCTTGTCACTCCATATTGCATCTGCATTTGCACACCTGCTTTTAAACTTGGAATTTCCTTGCCTTATATTCTCCATATTCCTCCCCAACGCCCTCAAAAATCTTGGGACAAGCCATATGTTCTCTGCGGCTGCATTAGGCTTGCAGGTAGATGAAAGTCTAAGTATTTTCTTAGGACACCTAAGATGCAAATGGAGGCCACGTATTTGCAATCCTTGCTAGGGTCAGGACTCCTTTACACATGCACAATATCACTTTTTTTGCATTTTTTGTTTTCTTTTCTCTTCTACTCCCACCCCTGTTGTTAGACTGTCTTCTCCATCCTTGTTCTGCCTGGCCTTAGAAGTGACCAGTGGTGCAGGCTGTCTGAACATCTCAACTCAAAACAGGCAAGCAGCTGGAAAGTTCAATAAATGACTTCTGTATACCATGTACATCAACAACCCTAATCCTCTTACCACATGCAGGATACATGACACACTCCACAGCACTCCAAGTGCTTAGGCTTCCTAATAACTCTTATAAACCCGCAATTGGCCAGTTTTAAGAAGTCAGTGCACTTCTTCAACAATTAGGAGTGAAAAAAAAAGGCAGTCACCTGTGAAAAAGATGGGATTTATTACTTGTACTGCCTGTGTTAACTTCAGGGTGATACAAATGTGTTTACAAGCCACTGTATCCCCAGGGAACGCTTTCAGGGAGTTGCATCTGCAGAACGCAAGCCAGAAACACAACCTGGAGCTAACCAGTGCATAAAGTCAGAGTGGGATCCCCAGTGGCACAGCACCACTCACCCTCAGCAGCAGCAGTCCCTCAGCAACACAGCACCACTCCTGCAATCTCCGCCCAGCTACTCCGTGCAGCCTGTGGAACTGCTCAGCTGCCGGCAGGCAGATCCCACCATGGCTGTCAGGGCGCAAGCGGAGCAGGAACTACAGAACTAGGTTTGCAAGGAAAAGCACTGTGTAACTTCAGCCTTTTAGAAGAGATGCTTTGTTACTTGGGAGCCAAAGCCTACCTCTTCAAACACAGGCTTAGTGTGCTGTATTCTGAGATCAGGCAGGGAAAAGACTGGAGCCCACCAGACAGGCATTGCTTACCAGTAGTCACCCAGAACACCAGATCACAGCTACACTTGGAGGTCACCGTGTCCAGACTTCTTGGGGGCTGCCAACATATCAACCAATAAAAGCTGAAAGATCTCATAGGAATTAATCAGAGTAACAACATACTTTAGGTTATAAAAGGAGAAAGTAGCTTGTATTTCCCATTATGGACCTAGCAGCAACAGAGATTCTATACAGCAGATTTTCAAAGAACTTCATGGTGTGTTCACATTAAAAAGAATAATAAAGAAATGGTTGTCGATGATGAAATCATCAACATACTAAGTAGTGAAGTGGAAGACAAAGACAATAAATCTTTCTGCTAAAAAAAATAAAAAAGACCCAAACATCAGTTCTTTTAATCTGCAGGTCTAATTATACAGCACACACCTGCAGGATGAATTTAAATTAGTAACATGGGAATAACTACTGCAAAGCGTGTCCTTTTGTTTGCAAAGTGCCAAGCACTTCACATTAAGCATTGCCACAAAAGCTTTCTGGGCATTATCACAATAGAAATAATAGCTTCCCACTCTGTAACTACCTATTAGGACATTTATAGCTTGAGACCTTGGTGACTGGAGCTTCACATTTCCTAGCTATAGCCTTCCTCTTATAGAAGAACCATGCAGTCTTCACAGTAGGGGTCAGAACAGATCTCTGGATGAATGTACCAGAGCTAAATCCTCCACAATCTGAAAAAAGTCTGCCTAGAACAAAAGCCAGTGACCGATTAGAGGCCATAGGCAAAGTCAATTTGCATGCTTAAGGTAATATTTTACTAACATAGTAATAAGGAAGCTTCCATTATGTTTTTTTGCTGTGTAAATCCTGGCCCCATGTCCTGCTCTGCATGCTCTTATGTACTTACAGGTTGATTTTCTTAAAGTGAGAAGATATAAGCTGCTGTTTTCATATCAGGCTGGCTTATGATTTCACAGTGTGATGGAGTGCATTTACTTGGTGACAAGTAACTGGAGAAGTTTTCATTTAAATAAGGGCTGTGGTTTTTGACTGTTGCTCAGAGAGAAGTGGTGCTTCCCTTCCAAACTGCCTGCCCATCATGCTACCGTAACTATTTCCTGAGTTCAGGAACTGGAAGTCAGCCTCCCTGAATGTTTTACCCTGTGACTGATATGCTCTACTATCTCTGACTAATCATATCATCAGTTTTTCTGGTGTATCATGTCTCAGACTGTCACTGGGACCTATGCCTTGCTTTCCTTTGCTCCATTCTGCACATTCTGAGCCTTCCCTAGCTGCTTGTTGTTATCTGACCTTGACCTTCCCTAGGCTCCACTTCTCTGCTGCTTTCCTCACCCTTCCTCCTGCATTTTTGAGACACTGTCATACCTCGAAGTTTCCCATTCCACAGGCATTTCACCAAAGTGATGAGACTTATGTTAATATTAATTCTTAAGTCTACAACTGCTGCTTCTAAGGTCACACGTTCAGAGACAAGGAATAGCTGTCAGATAGCACAGGTGGGCAGCTGGGCCAGCACTGGTTAGCACCGTGTCCATCTGTACCACATTCAGCTGGAAGTCACAGAATAAAGATCTGTACCTATGCCTGGCCAGCCCGTGGCTGCTCAGAAAGCAAAATCAGATGTTCCAACTCCCTCTGGGTCCTTTTCCACTTATCTCCCTTGCTCCCAGCCACTGACCCATGTGAATTAACACAGTATTGGCATCTACAGTCACACTTCCATAAACCATTTTTCCATTACACTCTTCCTGTCAAAGAATACCTAATTAGCAGGTAAGCACAGACCAAATGCCATAACTACTGGGGAAGGTCTGCCACTCTTTTTCATTTTGAAAATAGTGTAGTGCTACATTAAAGTGTTGAAATTTGTATTCCCTGCCTCTTTTCCTACAATCCACAGGTATGAACACGCCACATCTACACCCCCTTCAATCATTCTCAACATAATGGAAGAAACATTCAAAATCTTAAAGCATGCATTCAAACCTATGGGCTTAAAATCAAAAGACCAGTAAGGTGACATACATATCTCTGTAAATGTACAAATACAGAAATGTAATTTTCTGTATAGCCCAGTCAGCCATGCCATCAAAATCAAATTAATTACACAGTAGAAGTGAAACAATTCACATAGAGCTGCTCTTTCAAGTCCCTTTCTTGCCTTTCCTGCCCTGTCGGTAAGGAAGTACCCAGCATCTGTGTGGGGCACATCGGTGTTTATCCAGCACCACAACATTTTCTACAAGGAAAATTCAATTCTCTAGATGTCTTACAGTCTCCACTTACATAACAACTGAGGGTTATTTAAGCAAGTCACTGTTCTCACAAGGCAGAATGCTTTTTCCTTTTATTGTTACTGACATCCACGCATCTCTGCCTCTTTACCACTGTGTTTTATAAATAGCTGAGATCTTCCTTCACACCCTCACTGAGACGATGCCTCAGCCAGGCGTTCATCCACCAGAAACCCCAGTGTCAACTTGCTTTCTGGAAGAGATCAGCATATGCTGCTGCTCCAGTTAGGGTAACAGCACTGCAGCTCTGGTATCAAGCATGCTTATCTGTTTCCAAAACTTCTTTCATTTTCTGATTTGGTTTTTAAGCACTCTCTGAATATGGAATTCCCCAGGGAAAGGGGTATCTGAGAACCTCCAGTTTTCATTGCTGTCTTGGCCCTGTATGCAGAAAAAGTAAGGCAAATACAGAAGAACATACATCTCCACAGAGAACCTCCTGCTTCCTTAGCTTTCTGGCCCTAACTGCTAAAGTCGAGTTTATATTATAGACAGATGTGCTCCTTTACATGGTTCTTCCAGTTCCTCAGCCATTTGTTGCTATGTTCACAAAGTTCTCCTTTAAACAACATTTCTCTCCATTCATTCTTTATGCTGACTGTCTCATAAAACAGAGACCTATTGTGTCTCATTCAACTCCATCAGCTTATTCCACCACCTTTGATGCAGCTCCTTTCCCACTCACTGTGAATGTCCCTGAATTTTACCTTCCACATCAAGAATTTAGTACATTCCTCCCTTAAGGGCCACATTCTGCTAGGTCCAAAATGCTATAATCCCCATCAATGTTTCAGTGGAGGAGGGGAAAAGCCTTCCGGTTATTAGCAAAGCTGGGCCTGGAGTTTTTACAGCCTTGTGTGATCAAAATCCCAAGCCTGCTAGGTAAGCTAGAATGTTATTTGGGGAGTAGAGAGAAGACAGAGAAAGCAGGCAAACATACTGCTTTTCATCACAGCTACATCTGAGTCTGTTACCACTCCTGGCAGAGAGATTCAAACCACTTTGCAGAAATTCTCTTTCTGGGCCTGGACTGAAGCAGTTTGGCAGAGCTGGACTCAAATGACCACAGTCCTGCTTGCCAAGATCCAGGCACTGTCTGCTTGGCCACACATGAACTGAGCACAGTGGTTTCCAACATGTGCTGCACAAAACAATCTACTGGGGTGCTGGAAGGAAATATTTTTCTATATTGTTAACAAATACTAAACAAAAACAAAATAGTGTTAATTTCATCTTTATCTCATCCTGGTTTATGTTTTTGTGTATGCTTTATAATGTACATAGTGTATCAGTACAGTAGTGCACGTATATAATGTATAAATAAATAAATATACACAGATTGGGGGCCCCCGTTGAAAAAAATTTTACTGATAGCAGTGAATGATCAAAAATTATTGGAGAACACTGCCCTAGAGATCTCCAGTAATTGCCTTCAGGACTAAAGTAGCTTAGCAGACACAGTTCACCCTCTCTTTAGCAGAGAGCTGAATGTGTGCTCAAATCCTATAAGCTTCAGCTAATCTACCTGCAGGTTTTATATCAATATGAAACAAAGTCATTTCCCTTTGTCCCCCTAGACAACTGTCTTCCTGTACAAACAGGGGAGTAATGGTGTCAGTGAGAGGTCCTTCTGCACTGGTATAACAGTTTTCATGTCACTAAAGCAACACATACCATTCAAGTCATATATCACATACCATTAAGGTAGTACCACATATGCACATGCTTATAGGCACCTCTGAATTCAAAGAATAATGTACTATATTAACACCCCCTGACACTCACCTTTGAATTTGCATCACTCACAAATCAAAAGGATGTGTAAGAGCTTTGTGTTTTTCTCTAGCAGAAAAAGGTTTCCAGAGCAGACACTCATTTTGCAGTCAGCCATGCAAATTATTAATCCTAACAGCAAGACTGAGGTTGCAGAATGCATACTGGTAGGAAAAGAGGGGGATGTCTTTTTGCTACAAAAATGCTCTGTAGTCTATTCTGTAGCCCCTTTGTCCTCCCTCCTAGGCCTTACAACCACCACTCAACAGATTTTGGCCACTCTTCACAAACCTTAGCAAGCAAATTGAAACTCACGTTCTTCAGGAAACATGGATTGTTCTATTTGATCATGGGATTTAATGTTAGTTCCTACCACTCAGATCTGATACCAAACTTTCTGCTGTTGTGATGATATGAAGCAAACAGGCTGTACTTTCAATAAACATCAAAAGGGATCTCTTTCAAGGAATTTCTGAGGCCACAGTTTGACAACAGTCATCTCTTCTAGGGTCTTTTCAGCTCCAGCCCAGCAGAAAGCATTTGAGGCAGATACTTACACTACAGTGATCAAATTATTCTTAGGCATCAGTGCAACATTACACTGAAGTACATGTTTCTGAACTGAGATTAAGCATATTTTTCTAGCCCAAGGTTGCTCCAAACAAATTACTTAGTGGTCTAAGTATTATAATGTCAAGTGATACAATTCATAAAAAAACCCAGAAATAACTGCAAAAGAATGAGTAGTGGCAAGTATAGTACAGAGTCCTTGAAGACAGAGGAAAAAAGGTGCTTAAAGACTCTGCTTAGAAAAAGACTTTTTTTTTTACTTGAGTTTAAAAGCTTTCTTACTTTCTCCTCCCTCTTCTAAATGACAAACAAGGCAACTAACAATGGCTCTCTACAGCAGCAGTCAGAGAAAGCAAAACTTAAAATGAATCTGTGTGTTTCCTTTCTTTAGGGAGCATTCAAGCTCCACCAGTATGGAGAACATTGAGTTCAGCTTGTCTCAAAGAGGGAAAGAAAAGCAACAGCTACACCAAAACTGCTTATAAAAACCGTAATATTTTTCTTTCTTTATAGAAACTATCACTTGGTTTTGGTCACATCCTCCTGCCTCTAGAAACAATGTCTGGAGGATAAGGGACTCCAGGATACACTTTGTAAAGTGAGGGAAGAACCAGACACAGGAGACAAACCCCACTCCTGCCCATACAGGTGAGGGAGAAGGGAGAATATTCCTTAAATGCTTGCTGTAAGAATAGGGTCCATTACTCAGTGCATTAGCCTCTAAATCTCCACTGGTCTCTTATACTAGACAGCAGGAGCACAGAAGCATTCACAACTCAGACACAATAAAATGCTAACTCAAAATTCCATGCAAGGGCAGTTGACACCCCGGAAACACAAATTTCATCCGTAAATATTGAATAACCATGGGACAACCAAACCCATAGATAAATGCTACTGTTAGATCTGAACTCAAATTTTGTTGAGCTTCATACTGCATTCCTTTCAGCTTTGCAGTGCTACATTTGATGTGGTGGGTGTGACAGTTCACATATTGTATCTCCCACAAAAGCAGATCTGGAACATCAGCTGTAGCAAGCGTGGGTGAGAAATGCGGTCAGGGGCATCTGGCCATAATTTTGGTATGTCAGAAATACCAGCTGTCACCTTTATGTGACACTAGGAAGGCAAGAACAGGCAGAGTCTGGTTTCACAGGACCTTGTTTCTTGACATCAATCTGCTTTTTCATCACAGGACATGCTGTTGGAGCCTACAGGCTCTTCTCACTACAAATGTGCTGTCTAATAAGGATTGAACTCAAGAGAGCCATCTTTCAGCAAGGGCAATTCAAAAGGCTGTCACCCTATCAACTATTTTCCCGTAAGTCAGCTGGGAACTCACCATCTGGAAGACCTTTACCTTCTCCTCCCACAGGAATGGACTTGGGCACATGGGGCAGAGCAAAGTAGCAAAAAGCCTGGCTTACTGAGAAGCAAAATTTGATGAATCCCTGCCTCTGACTACCTGCAATTTTAACAGGAACAGTGGAGACATGGCATCCAGCAGAGTCCAGAGAACAAAAAAAAAGGAAGTTTCATAATGACTAAGAACACGATGCTAAAATGTGAAGTATTGGTAGAATCTCTATTAACATATAAGACAAACGTTCATTTTTACAGAAGCAGCAGATTATAGGAAGCAAAATAAAATTAGAGAAACTAAATGTTGTAGCAGAGAAGAGCAGATTAAAAAGAGGTTATACTACAGATTAAACGGATTCAGTAGAAACTGAAAGGTTGAAAGTAAAGTTTTGAGCAGCTTTTGTTACACTTATTTCTTGTTCCTTTTCTGATTAAAGAATTGTGCTGAAGGATTCTCTCTCTAGCTGTCCATTTCAGCTTTAAAAAAAAAAAATCTTATCTCCTTTTTATCTTAGGAGGAAAGCTGACATTAGAACAATTGGCAGTGCAGTGCTTGATGTCAAGCTGCTTCAGGTCAATACTCAGACCCCTTCTGAGTCAACCTTTCAGCAAAAGGCCCGAAGAAAAGGCACAGTTTTTATTTTAACATCTCACTCACTCAACTGCAATATATGCCCATAAAATGCTATCAAATGTTTCTGCTTCATCATACAATACAAATGGCTGCTTTTAGAAAAAAACCTAATGCTCACTTAGTTTCATTTCATTGATTCTGGGAGAGACAGCCAGAAGCCAAAAAAAGAAAAAAACAGAGAGAGTTAAAAACTGGTACAATCTCAACAACAGCATTAACTGTGTCAAGTCCATTTCATATTTCTAGAACCATTTCATATTCAGTATCCACTTTGACAGTACCAATGCAAAAATATCCACAGCTGAATATTTTACACCCACCATCTGTCCCAGAAAGCAGTTAGGTGCCTGTACTACTATTTGCCCTTAACACAGTTCAACATATTTCAAATTTATCCGAGTCTAGTGGGATTGCAGGTTTTAGTACTTCTGGCTGTACTCACACCCCTCTTAACAAGAAACAGCCATGCCTTGTACAGAAAGATCCAAAATGCTTTTCAATAAAAGAGGGACGAAGAGGAAGAAGAAGGAAGTGAAGCCAGACCCATTTTCATGACACAGAGATTCACAACAACCTAGGTGTGTTTCAGCTGTTAGGGCAAGGATTTTGGCTTCACTCTGAAGGCAACTAATGAGGTTCATAAGATAGTAAGTTTCAAGAATCTGAGGACAGGACACCAGAAGCTGCAATACCTGTGGCAGAGACAGACACAAAAAATTTTTAATCTTGCCTTTCAGTATATACTTTTGTTTCTAATCCTCAAATACTAGGAGCCCCATAAAAAGAACCTAAGTGAATCCAAGCTCAAGGTAACATATTAAGCTGGGAAAACAAAGACTTTCAAAGAGAAGTAAGAGTCTTGGTGACTTTAACTTGTTGCTCTCATCCCAATACTCCTTAAAGACTGAACAGATTTTGGAGGAAAGAGTAATTAAGGCCATCAAGACAAATGCAGACATTTGTATTACAGACAGGTCACCTTAAAATCATCTTTAGTGGGTAAGCTTCCAAGATATTACTTACAGGAAAGGTGAATTTCTCTGTTCAGTTTCTAGCTAGATAATTGTTAACTGGCAGCAGCACAGATGAATAAGAGTATTAATGTGTCCTCCTTACCCAGATCCATGAATGAGAAAGAAGTTGTCTGGTTGAAAGGAGGTGACTTTGGGAAAGGTATGATTTAGTTTTTTACCAGGACATGAAACTAGAACCAATTATATGCTCAAACACTATCAGGAAATACTGGGCTGATCATCCTACTAGATAGTACCTGAACCGATCAGCCAAAATAAATCTTACAAACCCACATTGAAAGTTTTTTCTCTAATTATCTGCTCAAATCAGACATAATGTCTTACTCTGCAGAAAAGCAATACACAACTGACTTCTAGAACAGTTGTTTTCTAGGTAGCATAAAGCAGATTATTGGTTAACTTTAGTGGAGATACCGACATACTAGTACCTTTGAAAAAGGAATTTTAAGACTTTTCTTGCATACCTGTACAATTTGTCAACAAAGAGTTGATCCCAAACTGGAAAAGGCAAAGAACTATTTCTAGAAGTAGGGGTGTATTCTTGTCAGGAAAGATTGTGAAGAAACATGTTGTTTTCTTATTTTTAGCTTAGGGGGGAAAGAAAGAAAAAAAAGAGCGAAAAAAAGAGAAAGATGAAAAAAAAAACCCACAAGAAAACCAAACAGCAAATGTCTCTAAATATACTTGAGGCAAATATCAGGAAAAAAGAAGACCTAAGTGCCAGTAATAGTCTTTGAAGACAAAACAATTTTGCAATGCTCACAAAGAAGTGAAGAAACAACCTTCTGATACCAAGTCCAATAAACTGAAGCAACATGGAGCAGACTTTCTGTTGTCCTTCCTTGCCAAGACATCTGTTACATGATCACCAGTTATTGCAGGTGTTTGGACTAAGAATTAGCTGGGCCTTTTCCAGACCTGCCCTTGTCTTCTCTATGTATCCATGCACATGGTCTACAGAGGTCTGTGCTGGGATTCAGTTGCAAGGAAGCTCTTTATACCTCAAAAAGCACCATGGACAAAGGCAAATACAAACCCAGGCACCACTGGATGATGCACTGCCTCCAGAGTGTAGCATTGCTGATCGCACAAGTGTTTGGGTAGTCTCATATCAGGCATCCCTAACATAAACAGATTAGTGCTCTTAACATACAGGAGTCTCAGAATAAGTCATTTGAGTAGAGAGACAAGATTAATGGACACACAACTCATTACCATAGAAGTGAATGTGGAAATGACATCCTAAGTAACCATCAAGTGTGACTGGGCCACTTTCTGGGACAAAGGGAAGGAGTTTCACCTTCACAACTCAGGCAGCCCTCTGCGAGCACACAGCTCCTTCCCACAAGCTGCACAGCTTTCTCCCCACTCCAAAGGTTGACATGGGAGATGCAAGTAGCAAATCCTTTGCATAACACTCCAACACTTAATTTGCCACTAAGCAGCTTCCCAGTTTATCTTAACTAATCTAAAACAAGAGAGCTAGAAGGGACCTCAGGAAGTCCTTCAGTCCAAGGCCTCGATCGCCATTCAGCACATACAATAGGTGTCAGTCTGTTACAACGGATGTAACAGGTTAATGACATTTGTTCTTAGGTTTTCAGTGACACATTTGTCTTCTCCAGCACTGCACAGTCTGAGAGATTCTACCATGTCTGATTTAATTATCCATCCACTTATACCCTTTATTCCTTATATTTAGTCTTCAGAGCAGGTATGGCAGATAATTCCCTTTCCTATAATAGCTCTTTTACTTAGCTTAAAACCAGAATACCAGAATAAAAGGCAGCAGAATTAGTAGATTTTCTTCTTCTCAGTCCTTTCTCTTCACACTTAACTATGTGCTGCTCACCTGGTTTGGAGACATAGACTCCCTCCACTAAGTAGCAAAACAGCCTCATTTCAAGTCTTGTACACTCTGTTTGGATGTTTGCCTTTTTACAACAGCATGACACTGAGTCTCATTTGTCTGGGGTTCAGCTCCAACCATCAGTTCCTTTTCCACCTAGACAGTTCTCCCCCTCCATTTTCCACTTCTGCTGTTACTCAGTGCTGCCTTCACACTAAGCACTTCCCTCTTGCACCATGCCTTTGAGTTCCCCGCACCAGGCTCTTTCAGGCTATCAGGAACCTTGGAAATTCTCAGCTTGCTTTTCAGTGTACATGGAGTCACTCCCAACTTCATGTTATCATGTTTAATAAACAAATTCAAGAAGTCCAGCTCCATTCAGGAATCCACTTTCAAGTTCTTATTAAATTAAAAATAAGCATTTAAAATAAAATTAAATTAAAGTGTTCCATCAGAACATTTAAGCTTTTGTCAGATCTTTATGCCACACATATTTGGAGACGCTGGGCCAGACCTATGCTATTCAAATGGAGACAAACAGGCATTTTCAGTAATGACAATTTTAGGGAGAATACCTGATCGGGACTAGATTCAATTGTCTTAATCAGATATTTCTGCATCTGCCTGCTTCTCCCTAGTATGTATTTTAATGTCTGCAAGATTTGTTGCAACAGATGTAATGTAATGCAAAAGCACAATGTGAAACTCAGAGCTAGTACTGCAGAGATGGTTGCTGCCTCGATAATTTGCCTCCAGTTCACAACAGAAAACAAGGCAGTAAGTCTGGCACGGAACACAGTGACCATGGTGGGTTTCCACAAGGCTCAGCTAACTCCTAACTTTGCACAACTGCCCCACGAACCAGAACCACCATAAGTCTGTTTCATACTCAAGAATAAACACCAAAAGTAACCGGAACCAAAGGAACTTGCAGGGCACATCTATGGAACAGAAAGGGAATGACAGGACAGCACAATCTCCCAGTTGCTCTGTGGCAGCAGCCAGGCTCCCCATGGCTGAGGAAAGGGCTGGCTAGCAAAAGCCTGAGCTGTAGGGACTGGGTACAGAGAACCCAGACCCTTTGGGAAGTGGGTCAGAAGAAGGGTTCAACTGAGCACTGACAAATTCCTTCTGAACACTGTTTTTTGGAAGAGCCATTACAGAAAGCCATGGCTTTTGCCACGGAATTTGTTTCAAGGAGCTGCTGCCAGTGCCCCAGGGTCACTGCCATGCCTGACTGTCCCTGCCTGATCCCCCTGACCCAGGGCTCCAGGTCAGTGCCCACCCCAGCAGGGCCAGGCTCCGGCTTGGCCCAGCCCTGCCCTGCCCTGGGCCCACCCACACATCACACCCTGAGCCAGCATCGGCCTCTCGCTCCCATGCCCAGGGCTGCCCCTGTGCCCTTGGCTGCCGCTGTCCTGGCTGGGGTGGCAGGACAGCCCTGGCTGCCAAGCCCTGCTCTGACAGAGCCCCAGGGCAGACCCCACACCACCCGGGGCACCGTGGCAGGGGGCTGCTGTAGGGGTTGGACAAGCCCTCTTAGACCATCTCTGATGTCATTTTCAGTGTGAGTCATTACCCTGTAGTACAGAAGCAGATGAAGAAAGGCCTTTCTTGAGAGGTCATTCCTTATTTATCAACTACAACCCCATCAAGTGGAAAGACCAAGATGTCATTTACTCTAAAACTCATCACTCTTTTCCCAGTGGGGGAGGTCTGTGATACACTTAAAGCCATACCCTTAAAAGAACAAACTGACACTACTTGAAAGAATGTTAGCACCATGAAAATGGCTGCAGATCACTCAAACCCACTCCAAGTCTTTGTTTAATTTCTTTCAATCTTAAAGCAAGTGATAAGAGGGAACCAATGCCAATGTCTCAAGTAGAAACCTTCAAACATTGTATTTTTCTTCATCTCAACCACTAACTGCATAAAAGGACAAGTTTATGAGTAAGGAGTAATTATAATGGCCAAAAAAATGAAAACGTCTTCAGTTTAAGGCAGTCTTCTCATCTAGTGATCCTTTCCAGGTATATAGTCTGGAAAGACAGAGAAAAGGAGGCTCAAGGCAGACATTACTGCTTTCTACGACTACCTGAAAGGGTCAGCCTCTTCTCACAAGTAACAAGTGACAGGATGAGAGGAATCAGCCTCAAGTCACACCAGGGAAGCTTTGGATTGGATATTAGGAAATTTTTTCTTTCACTGAAAGTGTTGCAAAGAATTGGAACAGATGCCCAAGAAAGTGGTGGGGAGTCCCCATCCCTGGAAGCACTCAAAACACCTATGAATACGGCACTTGAGAAGCGGGTTTAGTGGTGAACATGGTGGTGACTCTGGGTTGACAGCTGAATTTGATGATCTTAAAGGTCTTTTCCAATCTTAATGATTCTATGAATCTCTGTGTGTAAGTGCATACATGTATGAGTTTCAAAACACATAGCCTCTTCCAAGTAGTTTTTCTGGGTATGAACAGACAAGAGTACCAGTGCCCAAGCTCTCTGCCAGCAGGGTGCATCCAGCAGCAGGCAGCACCGTGACATCCACGGGAACAGCCACACGCCCACAGCTATGTGCCAACCCTCAGCACTGCACACCTACAGGTGCTCCCCACTCAGAGGGTAGCCAGCATCTACCTTTCCAAAAAAAGCAGAGATGACTACATGCACTGGATAGTCAGACTTTCCACAACAGTGAATTTTGTAAGTAACTTAAAAAGAGAAAATATTCTCATTTTTTGCTTCAATTTAATCTTGCATACACACCCACCTCCCTGCCATATGTAATCAGAAATGAATCACAGTTATAACAGCAGCTGCTTTAAGTCTTTTTTCTGCTTTTTCTTCACTAGAAATAACACTTCCATTTGTGCCCACTGATGGGCTTGCTATCTTTTATGTCAGTCCAGTAATCTTCCTGTCCAACACACAGCTAATTGCCCCCATCCATACAGATATACACAATATTCTCCTTCTTTGTCACCTGTGTATCCTGCTCCAACATGATTTTTGCATCCTTGCCGTGTGCCTCATGGACTACACTTCAACTCGCCCACTTCGCAGCTGCAGTTACACCTTTGTATTGCCTGCTGAGTAGAAGTTGCTTGGTTTTGTTCTTTGTCCTTCTCAATAGCAAGTATAGTCTGTCAATACAGGTGATGCGAGTCCCTCATGTTATCCAAGAAAGCAGAATCAAAAGCATGTTTTCCATCATATTACATTAATACCAGTTGTTTTCTCAGAAAATAAGGAGATAATGTGGGAGTAATTTATGCAGAGTCAAAAGCTATGGAGCTTTCCAAGCCTATTTCCCTGCACTCTCTCAATCAAGGACTCTGGCTTAATTTTTAAAATATCTGCTCAGATATGAGTTTGTTAATTTTCAGACAGAGCCAGTGACTGATGAACATCCTGTTCTTTAATGAATTTGAAGAGGCAGCTTGGATAAGCTCCTAGAAAGGATGTCTTGCTACAAGGAAGTGAGATGTCAAATGATAGTACCCGCACACATTTGTCTTAGCCGTGCATTCCTTTTGAGTCCATCTGTTCTGTTTTCTAATACCATGCCCAATTTCTGGCAGTACTTGAAAGAATGAGGTATTTCAGTGACTATACTCCACTCACCTCTAGTTAGGATGTGTAACTATATTCATGATTGCCTTCCCTTTGGGAAGTATCTTGTATTTCCAAACTGCTAAATCCATCTACTCCAAAATTTGGAAGCTTGAGCACATGAGGGAAGCAAAACACTGAAATAAACACACACAACTAAGAGACAGTTCCAGCTTCCTTTAAGTCTATGGCACCCAGGACAACTTCCTGTGACCTAGCAGTCTATACAGAGTTAGCATGTCAACTCCACTGTTAGCATCCTCATTAGACTGAGCAGAGAGGCCAATTTCCTCTCTAGGTTGACTTAAAGGTATGCAGACATGGAAATTGCTTGTTGTACTGTTTCTGGGATATTGACTAAAGGACATGAGTAGCTGTAGGAACTGATCTACTTCTTTTAAATGACCCCATCAATAGCTCAAGGAGAAAAGATTCATTTTATGCAGGAACAGATCTAGGAGCAAATATGCCTTTTCTCTGTAAAAGGCTAGACAGTGTCTATAGAGAAGGCCTTAATCTGCAGTGTTTATAGATTTTCATGTCCCAAGTACTGAACAAAACACATTATCTTTATAAAAGCAGAGAAAAGAGTGTTTTTTTTTTTTTTCCCTGTGAAGTTATCTAAATACTAGGTTATTCCTCAAATGCATGCTTAGGGCAGAAGTATGGGCAAAAGAGGCAAGGGAACACAGACAGCTAAGTTGCATTAAATATTTTAATCAATAAGGCTGTCATTTGAACTTTGTTCTCTCCAGTGACGATGGAAGCAGGAAAATGTGCTCTGAAGCCATTATAATCTCCTGAAAAGCACATCTAGATTTCATAAGATATATGAGATATTAAGCGTTTGCCTTTGCACAATTCACTTATTTAGCAAAACTTCAAGCCTGTAAGTAATCTTATAAAAGCTTTGCAAAGTAGTAGTGTACATCTTTGAGATGTATTTATCATGTCTTCCTAGAAGTGTTGTGATACTGTCATTATAAGTAATTTCATGCATAGAATGCAAGAACAGATTATATAGATGTGCATTTTTCCCAATATTTTCCATGGTTATGCAAGTCAAAAGCAGATAAGTTCTCTGATGACATAAATAAGAAGAACAAATCATATCAGCACCACTTTATCCACGTACAGTCAGAATTTGGCCCAGATAATTCTGAAGCAGAATCTTCAGAATAGCCATAAGTGACTAAGTAGCTTTCATACTTTTCTTGCTCTAGAATCTTTAAACATTGATATCAATCTAGTAAGACTAAAGCCTTCAGATTCTATTCAGGACTTGGGCCAAGATCTTCACCACTGTTAGGTGGTAGCATGCATATAGCCTGGCCTGACTGAGGAGCTCTTCTTCCAGGTTCCTTGCTGCTGGAATGCTGCCTTCCCATCTCCCTGTCCACGCTCTTGGGAAAAGAAAATACTAAAAACCACTTAAAATATTTGCTTTAACATCTTCAAGGTGACAAGATTGTTAAACACGGTCTTTGCAACTTCCCTCAGAGAGCGTGCTGTTCTACTGGAGCATGTTCTTCAAAGATGGCAACTCATGGCACATTAAGTGTTTCAGAGAAACACACTGGAAATCCAAAAAAAGTTATTTTCACTGTCTAAATGCAACTCAGAGAGGAGCTGCCATGCTCCTTCAGCAAGGAACGTTCTTAACATTTTGTCCTTGGGTCCAGGCTTAAGAACAGAGTTTGGAGGGCACAGAAAATGAAGGGAACAGTACCACTAATTGCCTGCAACTTTGAGGACTTCAGTATTTACTTTTGCTTAGATTTCCCTGCTATTGCTGCCACCCTCAAACATAGCTAACATACCATCCTAACAGTAAGAAGTGCTCTTACATCTGAGGTCAAATCTTCTGGTTGCTGAACTCCATGGATATAGGACACATTGGATCCTAGGAAGAAAATGCCAGCTACCCCAAATCAGGAATATCAAACTGCAGCAATACCAGGATATTTGCATGTTCAAAGACCCCCCATGAACCAAGACAAGAACCAGAAGTGCCTCTATGTATGGCAGAACAGTTCCTGGCCAGATTACTGAGCTAACAAGGGAAAGCACCACCCAGAGCCACCCCTCTCCTACAGGAAGGGCGGGCACACCAGTTAAGACTGAGGCAGGAGCAACCAGAAATTAAGGGCTTGCGTTGAGTTACTGGCACATACTGGTTTGTAATAGTCATTGCTTGCTCTCTCTCTCTCCTTTTCAATTATGCTTTCCCTGTCCTGGCAGCAGTTTGTTCTTTTATTCTTTCCACACTCTAGAACTAGCTCAACAAGCTTAGATCCAACGTTTGATCATGGATGTCATTACCCTTTTAAACACGCATGTTGACCTACCCATGGACTTGCCGTAGCCAAGTGCTCTTTGTGAAGGAAAGGCATTTCAGCAACTGCCCCAAAACCTCCCATCCATTACTGACTTTCCAGTACCTCAGAACTTACATTATTGCTTTGATATTTGTGACAGACACTTGTGTCCTCAACCTGTTTTGATTAGAACTACACAGTGCCACAAGTTACTTGTTTAAAAATCACAATATGGTTGGGGTTTTTTCTCACCAACTAAAAGAATGATTTTGCAGAATAGCTTAACAGGAAATAACACAAAGTGTCAGCAAGCCATCTGTTCTAACCTCTGTGTTAAAGTTAACAGCTATTTTGGATTTCAACAAAAGAAGTCAGCTAAAGCTATTACCATTGGGGGTTTTCTTTTTCCCCAGGGAATCTAAGCACCCACTATTTTTATTAAATGGATCAGGAACAACAGTAACGGGAGATCCCTGAAGAAGTGGCAGAAAACAAAAATCTGGGACACAAACAGCATCGTGTTGCATAGCATTGCCAGTCACTTATCTCCTCACACATAAGTCAAGCCAGACCTTTCCCAATTTGTCAGAACCTGCCACACAAGCAAGGCAGGCATCACCACGCACACATGCAGTGACTGACTACAGATTGAGGACATACTGAACCATCTAACACACTGCCAGCAGCCCCCAGCACATCTGGGTCTTGTGTGTATTTCTGGGATGAAGTATCAGTCATCTTGTCTGTGCTCAGGATTAAGCCTAGGGATGGGTACGATACTTTTTAAAGATGTAAGTTTATACTGAGGCTGGGAAGGGAAAGGTAATTAAGTAATTTATTCAGAAGAGAAAAGGGAAGTGATAGTATTTTCTACTTGCAGTTAAAGAAACCACAAGCATTTTAAGTGCTTTTTTTTTTTAAATTATTTTCATGGGAGTTTTAACTCATTAACTAACTTAAACCTTTTTCTCCTCCACACCTTCCCTTTCATGAAGGGGCAGTCTCCCAAACTACAGAGCGTGACACTAGGTTTGATCCTAGTCTGATTCAAGGATTTATTTCCAGCATCAATGAAGCTGAAGTCTCATGAGACATTTATCTTCTGGCATCAGATGATGTCAAGTGCTTACTGCTAAGCAAACCTTGAGATTTTTGACCAAAAAGTCACACTCTGAAGTTTTGGTGCTGACCAAAAATAATTTTCATTTCAATCTCATGTAAACCTATTCCTTTTAATCTCAGAACCTAGAAGAAAAGATTCTTACATCCAACACATTTGAAGTGAGAATACAGTTTTGTTAGTGCTCTGTCTGACCCTGTATTTCTTGCTTGTACTCCGTAAGGGCTGAAAGACGTGCTGTCACTGCAAGGGACCTCTGTAGAGACCTTTCCTCAGCAGGTATAGATCCAAACTTTTGTGTCAGAATGGTGCCCAATGAAGCAACAATAGTGCCAGCACAAGTATGTTTAGCATGACTCTGATGACAATATCTGCATGGCATAAACCCAATCAAGCTACAAACTAAAACCATAAGAGCTTAGTTATATACTATGCAGTAGTTTCCATAGCCTGGAATTTGAGTAGTGAGAAATAAAAATATAACAGAGGCGACATGTTTCACATGTATCAAATAATGACACTAACTGAACTTCTGCCAAACCAAATTACCATTCTATGAAGAGCATGCGGCATCTATCATCATGATCAACAGAATGAAAGGGCAGAAGCAACCCCTCCATCTATTAGCAGGAGGAAATATTCACAGCAACATCCATATACCTTCCTCAAGAGACATCTGCATTGTTTCTGTCAACCATAAATCAGACTCCTGTATTTCAAAGGAAATATAAATTCCTGAATAAACAGGTCATCCACTCAATTTCTTTCCAAACCAGTACAAAAACACTAATCCCAATTCTGTCGGTGTTAAAAAGGATGTTACTATAAAGTAACCATATGAAGAAATAAGCCATCAAAGGCAGAGAAATTCAATTATAATCGATGCTGAAATAGCATCACATCATTAAGCTTATAGTTCAGAACCTCATCTTAAATATGCCTATGAATAAGAACCTTCAATAAAACGTAGGGGTTCTTTACAGAGGCACATACCAGTGATTTTTTAAACATTGTACAGGGTCCTCCAGCTATTTCTAGAGGCAAACACAGCTTCTATTTGCACATTTGTCTGAAGCACAACTGAACTTTCTCTGGGCTTCAGTGCTAGCTCCACCTTCCTCCCCAACCATCCCAAGCTGCTTCCTCAGATAGGAAGCCTGTCCCACTGCACAAATTTCAACACACTACACCAAGTGCAGCAGAACTCTTTGGCATTTACTTTTAACAGCAAAATGAAGGAATTAAAGACTACTGAAACAAAGACAAGCAGCCTTAGGACAGACAAACTGTCAACTCAACTGACATCAATCATCACATCCTATTCTGAGCTGCACATGTTGAATTTCACATCCCAGCTATTCATAACCATCCACTTTTTTTTTTTTCCAATGCCTTGCTGCTCTGCTACACCATCAACTTGGCTGTCGAGGCCTGTGGACATATTATAACATATGTTATAATGGCTCCCTCGGCAAACCAGCGGTGCAATTTGCCACATAAGCCAGTCCACGGAGATCTCCGTGCTGTGCACTGCTGCTGTAGGTCGCGCTGTGTCATTTCGCCACTCTCCTGGTATTCGTTCTGGCCAAAAGCCACGCAAGAAGGGTTAAGTTTAGGCACGGCTGCAAAGAAAACCTTGCAGCCAGGGGGAATCCCAGTCCCAATCCCAGAGCCCTACAGCACAGCGCAGGGCAGGCGACCCGCCGCGCCCTGGCAAGCAGCTTTCCCCACCTGTGAGTGGGGACGAGGCACACCACGGCGGGGGCCTGAGCACCCACCCTGCGCCGGGCAGTGCCCGGCCGCCTCCCGCGGGGCACCCTGCGCTGCCGGCGCTCGGGGCACCGCCACAGCCCCGCCGGGAAGGGGATGCCTGTGACTAAGCACACGCGGCCTCCCCTCGCCCTCCCGCTCACCGCCTCGGCCCGGCTCTCCAGCACCGCCGCGCCCGGCCCTGGGCAGCGGCGGCCGGACAGCGGGGCCGCTCCCGGGA
>VZRZ01008641.1:2132079-2177685 GCA_013398175.1 Climacteris rufus
CCGGGAGGGCGTCTCTGCGCCCGGTTCCGCTCCCGCTCCAGCGCCCGGCCCCGGCCCCGGCCCCAGTCACGCCCCCCGGTCCCGGCCGGAGCTGTCCGCCGCCGCGGTGCTGGAGCCGCGCAGGACAGCGGCAGGAGCGCTGGCCTCGGTGTCTGCGGGTCCGTCAGTAGCGCCCGCGGTGCGGGGACAGGGTGAAGAGCTGCCGCGGGCTGGGAGGAGGAAGGCCCTGCGGCGTTGCCCCTGTGTGTCCGAGCCCGACGACGTGGCCCGGGCCACACAGCTCGCCACGCAGGACAGCGTGAGCAGTCGGGCCCTTAGGCGCTGGCCCGAAGTAGGACACAGAGCTCCAGCGCCGGGGCAGCTCTTGAAGGAAAGTGGGGAAGGTGCCGGAGCACGAGGCTGTGGGACACCTGGCACCAGGTGCTTGCTGGCTGCAGGGCCTAACAGCCGGCTGGGGCTCCGGGGAGGCTTTGCACTGGCCTGGGGGGACACACATGCTCCTGCCCGTCCAGCTCTCGGCAGGGTGTGGGGCTCAGTGCTTCCAGTTCATGGTTTGGTTTCTCAAGGGGGTACAGGGTGAAGTAACCATTCTTCCAAAGTTGCCACCAATTTAAAAGCAGTATCGTAGCACAAGAAAAATGAGGGAAGTGGGAACACCCGTGCCATGACTGGGTTAGTTAAACACGATTAAGAAGTATCCCTGGAGTAATCTAAGGATTTCATACAGCAGCTGATGCCCCTGGTTGTGCAGCAGTCAGAATGGTCTGTCTGATGTTACAGGAAGGTTTCAAATCTCTGATCAAGGTTTACTATTTGCTATTGGGCATCCTGCTGTGCTGGTTACGGTACAAACACTCATTAGGACGATAGTCCTTCCGTCCCTTCTTGTCAACAGCAATAGCAGCTATCGAGCCTACCCTTTCACAGTAATCCCTTCAAAATAAAGTCATCGGATTCTGTGGACTGATCGTATGCAACTGGGAGGTGGCATATTATTTGCATTTTTTGATGCAAACTTTCAGTGTCGGTCGATCTGAAGATCTGTTAGTGCTACAGATTTAACAATTTTTGTAACAATGTTTCTGTCTTTAAAAAAAGAAACATTAATGCCCTTCTGATGATCCTCAAGGACTCTAGTGCAACATGGAAAATTATAAAAGCTGGACTGTGTAGGTATTTAAAAACCCAATCTTATGTTCTATTCTGATATTTTTAATTGCAGTGGCTTCATTAAAACTTTAAAGTCCTATATAATGTATACACACCAATCCAGAGAAAAGAATCCATCTCCTGTGCATCCCTAAGTAAACAGGAAAGCCCAGTGTCTTTTGAGGCGTGATATTTAAGTTGCATTTCTACTTTGAAAAATGTCAACAGTATTTTATTGATTGTATTAAAAAATTACTAAGTTTATATACAAATGGATTTTTTTTTTTTTTAATTGCAAGCTCTGCCAACTTAGCCTGTAAGTTGAGCATTCAACTGCATTCATTTCACCTCACTGGTCATCAAAAATCGTAGTTCTGTAGGCCAAGCTATCCTTTTAATCGATCCATGCCACCCTGTGTCTTCAGAATACCCTGATGGGAAGGCATGACTAGATATGCAGAACTTTTCTTGCTGGTAATGATGAGTGACCATCTTGAACCTCATGAATCCAGTTTGCTGGGTTGGCATGTAGAAAACCAAATGCTCTTCTTCACAAATGTTGTCTTTTTTATATGTAGTTCCCATGAAACAAAAAAGTAGGGATGCCCTTTGTTGACCTTCTCACACAGTGGTTTTTAAGACTGAACAAAAGCCTCTTTAAATATGTTAACAGGTTCTTTATACTAGAGACATTGAAATAAACTTTTAATTTGTGTGAGGATGGAGCTGTCCATTTAGATGATGTAGACTTCACTTCAGCATCCAGATTCTATGGAATGTCCACGGACACTCAAATGTGTTCATATTTGCTGGGGTTTTTTTGTGAAACAGCTGGAAGGACTGCTCCAAAGCCCAGAACAGAAAGGGAAAGTTTATCAGAATGGGCTCTGAGTAAAAAAATCCATGGGAACAGTCCAGAGGCTGAAGAAACCCACATAGCTCTCTCTGGCTGCTGGCTGCAGCAAAGACAATGTCACCCAGCTCTTGGATGCTTTATGCCAAAAACCGGCTCCCATCACAGCTGGCTGATGCACACTGCCTAAACCTTCCCTTCCAATGGCAAAAACGTCAGTTTTCATTTTTTTAAGAGAGTGCTGGTCACAAGAGCTCTGGGAGGAGACCACTGCATCGACGGGAAGAGATGGGACTGATCCTTTCATCTACGAATCCAACCTGACATTTTAATGACGGAGTCTCCTGCCGTACACACACGTGCAGTTTTTGTTGATGGAACTTTCCCCTCTTTCAGCTTAGTCTATACAGAGACAAGCCCCTCTTCTGCCTGTGCCACAAGCAGAGAAACTGCTTTAGTCTCTCATGCCTGCACGGGAAGGTAAGATCACTTTTCTGAGACAGGACTGTAGAGGCTCCCACACAGGGCTGCATGCCTAAGGCTTAGGCTTGCCTTATGGTCTAAGACTTAGCTTTTCATGTGTTCCCCTCAGACTAGCCAGAGAAACTGCTGATTGGATTACCAAAACCCAAACTGAGGGTTCTGGATTGTGTAAATTGCCATGTATGACATGCTAGTAGTCTTTTGATCCTAAATGATTGCAAAGGTGCAGAGGTATGATGGGAGGTTCTAAAAATGATTACATCTGTCCACTGGGTTTTTATGAGCAGTCAAGAAAACTGTCACCAGTGGTAGTTTGCAGTTGAAAGATCTAATTATATAAACCTAATGGAACGTTATAAACATAGTTGTGTTTTCTCCTTAACCACTTAAACTTTTGTTTAGCTGCTAGAAAACACTGTGAGAGTAAATGGACTTTTGTAGCCATGGCAACCTGTGGATCCACTTTTAATTTCTCTACAGGGAAAATGTTTGGGTTTTTCTCCTTGAAGTTTTCTGGTTTTATTGCAACAGCAAAGATGCCTTCTCTGCACTCCTGACCCTGCCAATCTTCAAGATTAAGACTATGAAAGTGGGAAATCCTGTGTTTCTCACTTCTCAGTAACTTATTCTTCACAGTCAGCTCTTTGAGGAAGGGTCTTGTGCCATCTTGCACTGTATTTTACATTAGATCTGACAGAATATTGACATTTCTGTCTCCTACCTAAGCTTTCTCACTTCCCATTGATTTCACAGTAGACCTAAGCCCTCGTGTGTTCCTGGTCCTTTCACAGCACAAGTACATCGAGATGGAATAATATTTAATCAGATTGCAAAATTATTCTTTTCTAATCCCTTGTTCTGAATGTGCAGCCCAGAATCTGAATTTCAATCTGTCTTCCATCCCCATGCCCCACTAAAAGGAGTCTGTAGAGTCAGAGTTGAGTTGTTTATCCAGCATGAGGCCAATAGGCTTCAGTTCCCTCTTCCATTATTGCACTGCCTAAAGTGAGCAGGAAAACTTGGGAAAAAGGCTTCATCAAGACTGAAAACAATAATGACTTGGAGCCAGTGGACTGTTTCCTCCCAAGCCCTTGAGAAGAGGGCAGGGAGGGACTGTCCCATCCCTGCGAGAGACCATGGATCAGGCTCATTCTCAAGTACATGACCATTTGATGTCCTTACTTTGCAGGGAAGAAATCTATATGATCACAACCAGTTCTGTTACAGTGCTCTCCACACCCTTCCTCACAGCCTTCTGTTATGTGCCTTGCTGCATGGCACAGGCAAAAGCAGCTTGGTAGGGATTGATTGGCCACTGTACTGCCCTGCATAATATACTGCTCCGTGCAGGTTGTTGTGGAGCTCTTTCTCATCCTCCACACAACTCCCCCACTGGAAGCAACATTGATCATAGATAGGGTTGGTTTTTTTAAATTTTAGATTCACCAAGTATTTACAGCATATGGAATGTTGGATACAATAAAAATGCTTGTCTGGGTACTTCCTTTTTGCTTTCTGTTTTCCAACTGCTTTGTATTTTTTGAACCCTGTATTTTTTGGACTGATATTTAGCATTTCCCAAATATGATTTAACCCAAAACTCAAAGAGAAAAGCAAGCTGCTCTTTTCACAAGAGACAAAGGGAACAAATATATTTTTTCATATAGTATAAAAGGGAGAGGTGATTTTTGACACTTCTAATACTGAAACAAGAGTCGATTGAAATTTAAAATTTAGCAGAGAAATTTCAGTGCTTCAGTGGTGAACACTTTTGATTTTCAGCTTAAGAGCCTTTGGGAACCATATTTTGTGCATGTACAGTACATTTTTAGCAAAAGCTGTATTATGAAAAATCTCACCTGAGCTCCAAAGGGAAAAGCAAGGTGTGTTGCTCATGCATGCATGGAAAATGAGTTGTTTAAACAATAATCTATGGAGGGCCCATAGAGTGTGCAGCAATGGTCTGCAGAAGCCCTGCCTTGCTCTCTGGCACGGGCGTGAATCAGAAGAGAAGTGCAGCAGGCCAGAAGCACAGAGCTGTGCTGTCACTCAAAACCAGAGTGCTGTAAGGCTGCACTTATTTTTCCATTGAAAACCACACAGTTTAGAAATGCACTTTTAGAAGGGCTGACCCCATGCACACAGTTCATGGTAAGACCTGATCCAGTAAGGCAGAACCTCAGGGGAGCACTATTAAAGGCTGCAGTCCTTAAGCCAGTGCTCTACATCCTGTGTTCCCTGCAGTGTAAATCATGTTTAACTTTTGATCAACAAGGGAGTTGAACCTAGAAAGGCCCTGGGACCAGTAGTGTGGTACCATGTGGAGGCTCTTTGTTCAGCTAGTTAATTATATGAAAACACACTAAAGGATTATTAATTTTGCAGGGCTCAATGTTCAAAGTTAGTGATAGGAACTTTTACTCCTTAGGACTTCAAACTCACAGTCAGGACTGTGAGAATAGCCCTCATGATGCAAATCACACATGCAAACCTACCTGTATTTCTACCATCTACAACCCTGTTTGCTGCAAATTATAATTTCAGATCTTAACCTGTATTTGTTCATTAGCTCAGTAAAAACATAAGATCTTTTTCAGGGAAGGCCACATTGCGACAACACATGAAGGAAGGAAGTGACTAGAGACTGGGATCCCATCCATCTTGTTCCTAGTTTGCTGTCTTGCATGGCATTTGTGTTGCCATGACCATCCTTGCTTTATCACTACTGGTCTGCAGATTCCCAAGTTCTCTTTCTTGAGATCTTCCTTGAAGGAAGCTTCAGCTGCCAAGTCAGGTGCCTGCCTCCCTGCCTGAGTGCATGGGTACAGCCATATTCTGTCTATTTGCTCCACAGACTACTCCAGCATCTTCCCATTGCAGCTCAACCTGGAGGGTTTTTCAGCTGCAGAATGTGCTCATTTTTTCTGTGTATCAGCTTGTAAATTTGCCTTTCCAACACAGAAGTAAAGTGGTAAAATCATTAAAGAGTGCAAACATTAATTTTTGATAATAAATATCTGATAGTTAATGATTAACTAAAAATAGCCATATTCATATTATTATTAAACCAGTAAATTTTAGAGTAATACTATAATAAAATGTTACTGATAGAAGGCTCCAAATATACGCTACCATTATGAAGGCCTCTTCTTGGAGACAGAAAACATAACCCATGAGTAGATAGATGAGTCACTGTGCCCAAAACCAGTCCCTCAAGTTGTTTATCTTTGTGTCTACCACCCCTTTCTTTTTCAATGGGGAAATGCATTCTGGTTTCTAGCATTTTTTTTCTGAAATGCCCTTTAAAGCCACCAGGAAATACAGCACCCATCTGGCAGATGCCAAGATGCATTGATTAGTTATCTAAATAGGCTCCAACCCGTCCATAACTTATGCTAAACCTTCTCATAAGGGATTGTTTCTTTCCTCTATTTTTTTTCGTGCCAGTAACTTGTCAGACAATTTTAATCCTATTGAAATAGGTAGTTATTGCAAAGCAGTACAGGTTAGCAAAGAGAATTTAGACTCACACTCAGTTGCATTTCATCAGACACCAAACAGGTTCATTTATGTTTCGATTAAAAGCAGCCCCCTTCATCACATTTTTTATGGGATTCAATATCTCTCCAGAGGGGGAAAAATGGCTGAAAGGCAAAATATCTTCTGTAGAGGGTGATTTGAATTGCTTAAGGATCTGGAATGGAATCACACCTTTCCACAGAAACAGAATAACGTTAGTCATAGAGTGGCAGATGTCTGTTAGTCACCATTAAATTAGGAGAGTTTGCCCACTCTGTTCAATCAATGCAAACATAAGATAGATTAGTTCCCAATTACTCATGGCAAAAGAAGTCTTTCAAAAGTCAAACTGTGATCATAAAAGGAGGCAATACTGAAAATATGTGAAGGGACAGGGAAGAAGAGTGACAGACTATTTTCATTAACAAAAATAATTGTTAATCTCAAAAATACTTTCTGTTTGACATCTGTCCCTCCTCCATGGGAAATAATTTCTTTTTCTGAGCAAAGGCTGAATGTTCAGCCATCACAAAATAAGTGGGTTTTGCTCTTGAGGGTAATTGAACAGCTGCAGCAGTGATTGGAACATACAAACACTTCCCAGCTCTCAGGATTTGGCCCATCAAGTGGTCCTTTCAGGGCACGTCATTGGCTGCTGGCTCAGCACACACTGAATTTTTGTTCTGAGATGCACCACTGAAAGCTACCAATTCCAGAAGCTGAGGTCTCTAAATAGCTTGTAATGTTGTTAGAAAAAGGATATTTAAAAGACATCTGGAAAAAAATATTTGTGATCCTCTGTCAGGAATGGTTTATTTGCACGCCAGTTTTTCTCCAAATATGCAGTCAGGATTTAAAAGAGGAACATTTCCAAAGTGCGTTGTCAAGATAAAAATCAGATTTTTTGATACTGTAGGATGGAGAAAATTGTTAACTGATATGCATTTTTAGAAGCTCCCTCTATGTAGCACAGGAAGTAATTTTACAAAAATGAAAAAAATACTACAAATCAGCTTTCATGTCAGACTTATGTTCCCCCTTTGGTGTTTTTGCTTTTGTGTAGTTTAGATGGTTTGGTTAATGGCTGTTACTTTCATTCAGATGGGCATGCCCTGACAAACTCCCTTCTTTTTTCATCATTTGGTGACCTTATTGTGTGTTGGGTTGATTACATTTGAAGAGAAGCTTAACATTTTATTTAAAAAGCCTGTTCCAACAAACTTAAGAAAATGTGAGAACACTGTTATGTGATGGAATCCTATTCTGAGCCTTCTTTTTTTTTTTTTCCAGGGAGATGATGTACTCTGAGAGACATTAAAGCAGTGCTGGTGACCAGATGCAGCAACCTCAAGCCGGAACGCCACTCTTCCATGTGTGCTGTGTTATTGCTGCCTGGTGGATCAGTGAATGGATCACCATTGCAGAGAGCTGCTGGCAGTGCCCCAGCTATTGCATTGTTTTCTTCCTGACAGGACCAACCTAGAGATTAAATGCAGCGTATGGGCTATAAAGCCACTGTTTCTTCTTGCATCCCAGTTTATTGCAGCACATTGTCCCGTGGTGTGAAGATCCTTGCTGTTCACTGGGACCTCATGGCAGAGCAGTCCATTCCTGAGACCTTGGAACATCTCCTAGTGCCTTTGCTTGGAGATTGCTCTTCTTAAATCATCTGAGTCTACTTGTAGAAATCAATTCTGTCTTTGTGCTCATTCTGTCGCTGGTCAGACACTCAAATTGTAGTTTGTCTGAAGATTTACCACTGTTTTTCCATCAGAGCATTGTCCAGCTATCAGAACTCTACAAAAATCTGGCAGAGCATGTTGGCCTGGATTTGAACAGGCACCTTTTATTACATCAGGGCATCAGGCTTCCCCATTGTCTGCTTTCTCCAAAGAGGGACAAAGAAACCACAACATTTTTCATGTTCTTTTTTATATATAGGTAAAAAAAAATTTGCTAGGTGAACAGTGTTTTGCTGAGATTGTTTTTTTGGCAAAGCTATGTATGCTGAAAGCTGCAGAATGTTCATGGAAATTCATCTGCGACTGTAAATCTGTCAGTGCTTCGTGTGTCATGTCCTAGTCTGCTTAATTTCATGAAGTAGATGGAAAACCACAGTGGGTAAAGGCTTCGTAAACTTTGGAGGGACACTGATATTTGTCCAATACTTAATTATTACTCTTTCAAAGTTGCTCTGTAACATGGAGTCTAGTATAAAAGAAAAAGAAAGAAGAGAAACACTTCTGAATGCCAGTTTAGTTATTGAAGCATAAGATAGATATTATGCAAAATATTCCAGCTGCTTGCTATCACATTGTTCATTTGTGCACTGCAGTGTCTGCCTAACTTTTCCTCACTTGGGCCACCTTCCTTTTCAAAGTGTTTTATGTGTAAGATTAGTCCCTGGAGGAGACTGCACAAACAACCTAAGGAAATACAGTGTTATTCTCCCGGTTTATACAACATCTTCATTCTTCTTCATCTTCTCCGTTTTATGCAACTATTGTCTGGGAAATCTGCTGTCACAGATGAGAGCTTCCTTTGCTGTCTGTAGGCTGAGGACACACTGGTTCCCTGCATTTCCTTTACACACAGCCCAGCATTGGTTTGTCTCCCATTTGGCCCACCTGTCTCATCAGGACCAGTAGGTTTTTTTGTCACTGATTAAGCATAGGCTCATGGACTTCATCTTCCTTGTAAAGGTTCCCCTGGTTGAATATTTGATTTTAGGAGTCTTTTCTCGTGGTGGCTCACTCTTTCTGTTTTGTTTTGTTGGGATTTTTAAAAAATCTTCTTAAGCCTATGCTCAAAATACAGAAAAAGAATTGCAAATTAATATCACTCCCTGGTATGTGTTTGGAGAGCAATGGGGAATCAGGAGCTGACTGACTCAAATGACACAAAAATATCTTATAGGTTTTTTGATTTATAGTAATTACTCTTAAAAAAATGTTGCACGTCTTGATTTCCCCTCTGGTTGTCCTTATTAGTGGATTGCTACAATTGCAGAGGGAACATTCTCTTCTGGTTATGATTCCTTATCCATTAAAGTGGGGAAATCATGCTGCTCTGTAGACTCAGACTTCCTTTACAAGTTGTACTGTGTAGTAGCTTGTTCTTCTCACAGGCATGTACTGATTAGCCATTGAGACACCAAGAAATGTCCCTGGGTAACTCTGTACCTGCCATGCCCAGGGTTCTGTTTTCCTACATAATCCATGTCATTGCCTTCCAGAAAGAAGGCAAAATCTGATTCATGATTTCTTCCCATCCTCAGTTACTGCTGCTGGGTGTCTGCTCTGACATCTGTCTTCTCCAGGAAAACTTCTCATCCGCTTTTGCATCCCGGATATCTTCAACCCCTTGAACAGCTACTAACAAGGTGATACCCCAGGAACACATTGATAGTATTATAGCCCTATCCCAAAGACAATCAGTCTTAGCAGTACTTAAAGGCTGGTATGTAAATTGCATTTCTCTGGAGTCTTGAACTTCTTAGTAAAGTAGGCATGTGCTGCAGGCAGCTGCAGTACAAGACAAACCAATTTATTTTGTGTAGATTAATAATTTGATACAATTATTTTCCAAGGACACTTATTGGTTATTTTTGAATGTTCAGTCATTTCATAGCCTCAAATATACTGTATGATGAAAGTAGCTGGATTTATACTTCTAAGTCATCTTTGTTTAATTTCAACTCCTTTTTTTTCCAAGCAGAGACTCTACAAAGATGAGCAGAGGTCAAATCATCAGCTGTTGGCTGTAACACTGTCCCCTTTCTTCTAGTTCAGTGAGTTTAAATCCCATAAATCTCCTTGATCTTGAAATACACAAAAGCACACTGACAGCTAAAAGAAAAACTTGAGCATTTAGCTGTCTTGGAAATGTACTTCCAAATGTATATTCTGCAAGACTTATCTTGCAAAGCTTATTAAACAGATGTGTTCAGTACTGGGCACCTTTTGTTTGGTGGTTTAAGTAAAGAGACCTAGAATCCACTGAGAGAAAATAATAAGTAAAGACTACTGACAAAATAGCTGACTGTATATATGCACTTCTTTAGGAATAAGGGCTTATATATGAATTTCTGTCATTGTGGAAAAGCACAGCATCACAGAGTTGTTAGCGCTGGAAGGGGCCTCTGGAGACCATCCAGTCCCATCCACCTGCCAAGGCAGGGTCACCTGGAGCAGGTGACACAGGAAGGCGTCCAGGTGGGTTTTGAATGTCTGCAGATGGAGAGTCCACGAGCTCCCTGGGCAGCCTGTGCCAGTGCTCTGCCACCCTCAACGTAAAGAAATTTTCCCTCATGTTGAGGTGAAACTTTCTGTGTTTTAGTTTATGGCCATTGCTCTGTCCTGGGACACCACCGAAAAGAGTCTGGCACCAATGCACTCATATATTAAGGAAGATCTGTCTACTTCTTCATCACATAAACATATTTATAATTTGCTATGTCAATGAATGGTTGCTTGTTCATGAGGATATGTGTTTGCTGCAGGTACTGAGATCAACCAAGATGTTAGGCCAGATAATCTAGGGCAGTAACTGTGATTCAATAATATTCAGCCCTGTTAGCCTTACCTGGCCATAAGAAATCTACTGAGCATGTCGGGGAAGCCTCCATTTGTCAGTGCTTGCACTTGCAGTTTTTCCTTTCCTCCACCTTGTGCACAGAATGGGAAGCAGCACAAAAATGCCGGCTCACCAGGCTCGCAGCCTGGATCCCATGAGGCGCTGACAAGATCCACCTTATCTGTGCCCTTTTCTCCTTCACAAAGGCTCTGCCACGTTCTTTGAGAAAGACACTTCAGACACAGCAGAGAGCCAGCTGCTGGCTTGATGAGTTGTTCCAGCAGTGACAGCCAGCTCAGAGTGACTTGATGGATGCCCAATAACGTTAATTAAGCGATCAGTGCTGTCACTGTTGATGGGTGTGTCAGGCTGCTTGACAGAGCGCCAGATGCCATGCTCAGATGCCACATGAACATACTGTCACCAGACAGATGCTGGGCCACATGTTTGCACCTCTCCGGCATGAGCATGAAGCCTCCTTTCCACGAAAGATCTTCTGGTCAGGATTTCAGATATCTCCATCACTTTCATCCCTTTTCTGCATTAACTCAGAAGAAAAACTCATTCCATTGATTGATGCTGAATGCAGAGTGTGTCCATCCATCTCTTATTTCTTTCTCATATTTCTGTTTTCATATTGATCTCTGCTACCACAAGAAAATCTGTGAGATGTAGCCATGATATGATGAAGCTGGAAGATACAGTCACATTCCTTCATCCCTGAAGGCATTCTCAGCAATCTGCAAATGCTAAAAAAAGATGAAACCTTAGGAAAATCAGTTGATGTTTCAGTTCAGGTTATGACACATACACTAAAAGTATAAGGCTTATCATGACATATTTTCAGGACAAATTAATACCCAGGAATTCCTATGAAAGAGGTGAAGAATATGGGAGGATTACAGTGGGAAAGGTGACCTGTGGGAGGGGAAGAAGAAAAGGAGTCCCAGAAAGAGGGAAGGAAAGAAAATAAGAATGATAATGCTTAGGAATTTTCACAGACAGATGTAACTACACCTCTCAGTCTAATGGTCTTGGTAGGCTTTTTTTCCAATCACTCCTCCTTTTTGAGCAAACTTGTACTTTCAGCTTTCTCAACACCCTTTGCAGCGTGCTGTGGCAAGGAATTCCACAATTTAAGAACAGCTTATGAAGTATTTCCTTTTTTTTAACTTGTCATCACCTGATCATTTCATTTGATGTCCCTCAGTTCTTGTACTGTGATAAACGGTCAACAATTATTTCTCATTAATCTTCTCTGTGACAATCATAAATTTACATATATAGGGTTTTAAAAATATTATTTAACGTAATTTTGTACTTTTTCTAGTTTTACCATATTCTTTTAAACACTGATTAATCAAAACTCCATGAAGTTTTCTAGATGTGAGTGCATTGCAGACTTTGGCAATGACTTAGTGATGTTTTCTGTTTTCTACTCCTTTCTTACTAGTTTTTAGCCTTCTGCTTTCTTATTTCTTGGATGCTGAATAGTGAACTGATGTTTTCTGAAATTAGTCAGGAAAATATCCAGTTTCTCTTTCATGGATAATAGTTGCTGATTAGAGCAAAATGAGGTGCAGAACTTCAGAGCTGAGCTGCTTTAATCTTATGCATAAACAAAGACAAAAGTGTGGAAAAGGAAACAAGGGTTCATATATTCATAGGAAGATAAATAATACAGACTTTTTCTTCCTCAGCCCATCTTCAGGAAGGACAGGTAACTGTATGAGGAAGCTCCAGAGAACCAAGATGCAGTGAGAGGTAAGAGATGACCAAGATGTGGACCGTACAACCTCTCTTTTCTCATTTGTATGAAACTGACATTATCAATGAGGAATAACAGCATTCAGTGTAATTCTTGACAAGGACGGAAAATAATCGAAATGCCACAATTGTGAAAATGGCATTTCAGTCCAGACAGGAGGAGATGAAAAGGGGAGAGAAGAAATAATGTAGCTATTCAGCACACAACTACACCAGGGACCAATTGTCAGGGGGGCCCAGGTGCAGCCTAGGAAGGTGGAGGAAGGAAGGGGAGAATGTCAGCAGCTGGTGGGACAAACAACCTCATTTCAAGGAGGCAGCCCTGCTGCCTGTTCTGAGCACACAGTACCACTAACAATAAATGCAAAACTGGAAGACAAGTCCCAAGCTTCCTTTCTGTTATTTTCTGAATTGTGAAAAGAAGAAAATAATTATTTTGGTTAAGATGTTCCCTGTGTTTGTTGATGGCAAGGTTCTTTACATGTAACATACCAATTTACAGCAATTCTTGCCTTAAGAGGCTTCCAGCAGTTCTGTCTTACAATCTTTCATGTGAAAATTCATGTGCTCCAAGCATTATTACTCTTTCTTCCACTTAGGGGATTATGGTGCACACGTTTGCTTTACGCTCTATGAATAGTTTAGTTGTTTCAGTCCCTTACAGGGAGATGACCATGATCAAAAAGATATTTATATTTCCCTGTTCACCCCAAGAATGTCTAAATTTACCTGTTTTACCCTGATTGGTCTAGTAAAAATTGTTACTAGGTAGAATGAGCACTAGACAGTTTCTCCCTCTTTAGTTATAATTCTGATTTGTCCTCATTTATTATTTTTAATTAACTAACTGATTTGGTTTCAGTCAGTTACTCTTGGTTACTTTGAGATCTAAGGGAAAAAATCTTTAAAACCTGAAGAAAAATGAACAGTTTTATGGAAGTAAATGTTTGGTTTTTTGGTTTTTTTTTTTTTTTCCAGATATCTTTGCCTTAAAATAATTGTTTAGCATAATATGGCAATTTCCAGAATGGTCAAGTCAGTGAATTAAAAAGGAAATATTCAGGAAATGTGATAAATGTACTCATTAGCAGAATTAAAAAGCATATTAAAAGCAGACTTAAACGAGGGAAGGGAGCCAGCACTGAAGAAAATAATAGCACCTTTGGAATCTGGTTTATTCTGTCCCTTTATATAAACAGGTCAGAGTGGAAAGAAGCAGCTTCTTCCAAACAAAAGCAAACACCACATTGTTTTCCAGAAAAATGCAGAATCTCAGAGGGTTTGCCAAGGGTTTGGAGAGTGTCTGACTTGTTCCACACTTCACTGGAGGTCTGGCACAGAGATGATGAATGGCCCTCACAGTCCCCTGGTGGTGTCCCCGGGCACCAGAGGCAGAAAATCTCAGAAGAGAAAAACCTATTGTGTCTTGCTGGCAATTTCCCCCCTTTCCATCTGGTGAGAACAACACAGACAACTTGGTGGATCTTGTCTGTAAGCATTGAGAAGCACTAGTCTGTACTGGTGTAGCATTACATGCAGCTGGCCATGGCTGGGAGCTTCTCCTTGGGCCTCAGCTGCACTGGGCTGGTGTGTGCTCAGCTCTGACAGTCCTGAGGCTGCACAGCCCACCCAACAGAGACATTTGGTACAGGCTACAGCATCCAGAAAACCTGAGTGTTTCTGCTTCCTGTATATATATATATATATCTATACACACACACACACACACACACACACACACACACATATATATATATATATATATACACATATATATACTTGTTGGATAAGTCTGATCTGGTAACCTGGCTAGCTTCCATATTTAACTGATGTTAACTTTCTAATATCTTGGAGCACTAGTCACATACATACTATTACAAATGGCAGTGAAACAGCAGAAAAAGTCTTCTGCCTCCTTCTCCTTCAGTGCCTGGGGTCAGACTCTGTCTTGTGTCCAGACTGAGAGGCTGTTACACTTCCAGAAGCTCCCCTATGCAGGCAGAGACCCTGCAGAAATTACGAAGTCTCTTGGGCCTCTATGAATTGGAGTGCATAAAATAAAATGCTAGGGAAAATCTAAAGTTCAATGCTTTCTTTTCCTTAAGACAGTTCTGTTTCCAGTTCACTTGTTATTTGAATCACGCTCCGACTACTTTTAAAATCACCTCTTGCAACCTCATCTCTTATTCTGATTTCAGTCATCTTCTAAGTCAAATAAAAGCTAGTGGCTGCTGTTTCAGGAACTCACAACCCTAATTGCTGTCCCTAATAGTGAGGAGCTTGGCTTTTTTTTCCACATGGATACACTTGGAAATCACAGCACACTTACATAAAATAGTTATTATCTTGGAAAGACGTGATCTCTCAAGAAGTCATGTCAAAGACTTAATCAGTGTAAGAAATCACATCATCTTGAATTGCTCTTCAGTGGGGCAAAAGTTTCTTCTAGGCCAGCCCAGGAAAAAATGTCAAATCAGACAAGGGTTGTATTAATTTTATTTGGCAGTTCTCTGAAGAACGCAAAAAGAAGTAGATCTCTGCTCTATATTTATTTTATTGGAAGGAGTAGGAAGCTTGTCACAGATCAAAGTCCTCCAGCTGCTCTCTTGGGAAGGCACCACTCCTTCTGCTGGCTCTATGGAGCTGTAAGAGCACTGGGCATACAAGTGAGAATAAATAATAGATAATAATTAGTTGGGATTACTTTCAGTATTCATCTGTTTGCATAGTATAAACTAAACTTTCAGCTGTCATCAAACAGTAACCAAAGTGTTATTTAAAAATGCCTGCTGGAAACACAGCTGCAAAATTACCTATATGCCCATTTTCCCTAAAAATGTGATGTCCCCCACCTCAAAATTCACAGAAATTCTGTGCCAATTTCTTTCACATGTTTAGTAGGGGACAGACATAAATAGCTTGGGTTTATCTTGTTTCGATAATTTAACTTAGGCTGCATTGTTTTAATTCACATAATTTTGATTCTTATTAAAATATTAATACTATGCTATATTTATCAGTACATGTACTAAATATAATTATATTTTGTGTTTAGACTTTATTAAATGTTTCAGTAGAACCAGAATAAAGTATTTAACATTTAAATTAATTTAAATTCAGAATTTAAGCTTTTATTATTTTAAGCAAATTTAATTTTTTTTGGATACAAAATACAACCTCTTTTTGCGACTTTTTACTCCCTACTAAATGATATTGAAGACCAGGGCAATTTTTATCATGCATCCTTTCTGCAGATGTTGGGAACTTTTGGAAAAACTGCTTCTTCTGAATTAAGACTTTACATTTAGGACCCTGATCTCCTGAGGAGACTCTCCCTGTGACAGAGGCCCCTTCTAGGCTAAAGCCACTTACAGTAACAAAAATTGTTAGTATTTATTTTTAATTTGTTCATTACAAATCTCTTTGACTTGCACGTCTGTCGTTTTGAAGACTGGGCTCAGATGCCATAATAAAGAGAAATACAGTCCTATACACCTACAGCTGTCTCTTTCCCTCCCCAACACTGGTGATGTTTTCCACATTCCAAGAGTTATCATGTGCCACAGAATAAAATATCAGATTTCCAGTCCCTATACCCTGTACACCATCTCTGTTAGTCCATTTATTTTTAAAATTATTTCCACTTCCATTTCAGATTTGAAGACAGCTAGACCCTTTATTTCCTATCCTTTTCTATGGCTATAATTGAAAACTGGAACTCACTTCTTTGCTCAACTCCAAGAATGCTGAATCCTGAAAGAATGGAAATTAAACTGCAAAGAAATTTCTGTATATGGTCACCTTATTTAACAGGGATTCAGCTTTTTAATAATCCATAGTGTGATTAGATACTTAAGGAGCAAGGAAAATGTGAAAAGGCAAACAAAAATTCATAGAGACCAATTACCAAAATGAAACAGCCTAATGCACCCTAAGATGAATGATGCTTACTTAACAATCAGGCAGAATTTGACCTATATTGGAAACAGAAGGCATTATAGTGATTATGTTGGAATAATGTCAGAAAGCAGCTTTGCTGCATTATTAAGCTTGAAAGAATCAGCTGCCACTATGAAATGCATTGCTAAACAGACAAGGACAGTAACAAATTACACAAAGGAAAGTGAGGGAGTTGAGAGGCCATTTTCTCACTGCACTGTCATTGTGCAGGCACTGATCATCCCTCTTGCTGAGGACAGTCCAGGGAGGCAGGGAATACCTGTACTCCCAGGAAACCAAACCAAGCCTTGTCACAAGGACAGTGTGGAAGGATCATATCTGATCCTATTGAAACCCAGATAGCAGCTGGAAAATCAATGCAGTTAACAGGATACTGCAGCTGGATCAAGGTCCTTTGGGAACAGGTGAGTCCTTTTCACCTGCAGGGACAGTCTGTGATTTACTGTTTGCCTTCTTGCTGTTTCTAACAAAGCAAACAATTGAATGAAGGTTATTTTTGTTAAAGATCCTGAGAATACAAACATACAAATATACTCCTAACACTAAATATACTATATAAGGTGCCAGGGTGAGAAGGGCATTTACAAGTGAAGATTATTTCAGTCTTAGTTATGTATGCCTTTCTTACCCCCACAATGTAAGAGGAGCTGCTCAGTTGTGATTAAAATTAGTTTTTAAGCTAAGAGAAATGAATACTCCCTTGTAGGTCATAGCAGGAACATTTATGTCACTGTCATCTATGCTTGCTATGTATGTGTCTGTATTTTAAAAGCTGGTATTCTCAGGACCAAGAGGTGCTAAACCAAGAAACAACGATGGAAGAACATGCCCCAGGCCACCTTTTGCATCTAGAAGACAGATGCAAATTATGGTAACTAATTCGTGGGGGATTCAATGTGCCAGTGTGCACAAGGGAGTGGAAGTGACCTGATGCTACCTTGGAAAAAAAGATGACTTGAATGGCACAAACTGATCTTCTAATTGCCAAGATGAGGCTGCACATCAACATAAAAAATAACTTGCTATTGATGGATCATATGTATTCAGTGAGAGATCTTTTGGAGGCACTATACAATATAAGCACAGATGTTAACATTTAACAGTAGAACTTGAGACTGATCTTGAGTCTTTCAACTGCAGAAATTTCCCTGGTGCTAATTTTTGCTGGAGGGTTGAGAACAGCCTATAGAATTCACACTGGAATTTTTAGACCTTTACTGTGTTTTCATAACTACAGGCCTGTTCCTTTCTGTTAGTGAGGCTCTCATGGGCTTGATTCACCATCTGTAATTTCCTCATGGTGCTGAACTTTTAAGACATTGGTTTCTTTCACAACTTAATCAGGGTCTTTTGGAAAAAAAACAGTACAAATATTAGCCACTGTTTTGAAACTAACTTACGTTCTAAATGCAGATATACTGACCCAGATTTTTATTAGGAAAAGCCAAGCAAATAAAATAATTCATTTTTTCTATAGACCTGGGATTTGGTGGGTTTGGGAGTTGCTTATTTATTTCTTTGGGATTTTAAGAAAGAAACTTAAAGAAATTCAATTTTTGCCAATTTTTTTGTTTCAAAACCTTAGAAATATTTCTCCCCAGTTTTCACAATTATCTTACTCAAACTACTGACAGTGTTTCAGCATGAGGAAATTCTCTAAACATAATGGAAATATGCTGTAATTAGAAAAACAGGTTTGTTAAAACTTTTATTATCACTTTTGAGAACTTTTAAGGATAAAAAGAAAGGTCAGAACTGATACTTTCCTGCGAAAGGTTTTAGCTTGAATGAATCAGCATTATTCCTTAGGAAACCAGCTTGCTGAAAATTACCTCGAAGGTCCAAAGCTCCATTCAAAGCTGATGATTATGCATCACAGGTATCATCCAACATGACTCTTTGATGCAAACATTTTATCATCTTCAACCAAGAGTAAATTTGACCTGAGAACTCTTTAGGAAAGTTTACTTCCACATATTCCTTTACCTAAATGCATACATTTTCACTGATAAAAAACTGTCTAAGGAACTCCATTATATGTTAGAAATATATTTTTGTTACTTAATTCAAAAAAGCACGGTTTGGATCAACAAATTTGATGGAGGGAGAGGTGTTGAAGTCTGATTTCTCAGCCTTATCCCAATCTGACTTTTTGATTTTAAACTTAAACAGAATTTCTTGGGCTTTCTGACTTCTTCAACTGTATGTAGTTTAAGAGAAATCAATTTAGAAGCTATATGCATGAATTACTCAGCAGTGGTCAGAAAAGAACTTGCCTTTTTGTACTTGGTTGAGTCCAAACATCTCTTTTAAGTGCTAAAGCATTAATTCTATTTGGAGGTGAATTAGATCAGTTTTTAGAAAATGCCAGTAGTTTCCAGTGGAAACATTCCAATTGAAAAAAGCTGGTTTATTAATCATTTTAGGTTGATCCAAATTTGGACTGATCAGGCATGCAGCTCTGTGAAATGCTAGATGTGAAGGTGATCCCTCTTTTGATGAAAAATATCCCTGGGATCATAGCAACATACAGGAAGACAAATAGTAAGGAACCCAGCCTTTGGAGGGAAGGGAGGCAGTCAGGAATCACAACCAGAGCTGCTCCTGCCTCTGACTCTGGCACATTCAGGGTCCTGTCCTTGTTTGTAAAACCAGAAACACAGAATGATTTTTCTGTTCCTTGGGTGAGTACTGAGGTTAGTTTATGGACATTTATTAAACATTTAGAGTTCCCCAGTGCAGAGACTGCTATAGCTCAATATTTTATAAAAACTACAGACAAAGGTCGTTGCAAGGTAACATAATCTTCATCAAGGGCAGTATTTTAAAAAAACCAATTCATTATTTTTTTTTAATCTCAACATCAAGAAGAACAATCCTTTAATGTAGCTTTTCAATGGGCTTTACAGGTAATATTTTTCCAGATACTATACCTGAAAGCGGAACATTTGAAACTCACTAACCAGAACTTTTCCTATATTGACTTTTTGTTCATTTCTTTGAAAGGCACATATGTGGCATACCATGAAGTGTTAAGTCAAACCTGCAACAGACATTGTAGTCTGTGATCCTCTCTAGTGCATTTCTCAAGAATGTGTGGGAAAGAGTTGGCCATGTCCTGTAGCAAACAGACCAGTGTTGTCCTTGGGTTACAATGAAATTAATTTTATCATCTGCAGATGTGGCCCCCTGTTTTGAAGTACATGCTAGCAAGGAGAGTGAGCTCTGCATCTCTGATTGTACACCTTTAATGCTCCTTACCAATATCTTCAGTTGGCCATCAACCTTTCTATACATGTTAAAGCACCCAAGTCATTTAGTGTAGAGTATGCAAAAAAGATGTCCTTCAGTCATTTTAAGACTAGAAATCTCTTCCTCCCTTCAAGATACAATACAGAGGCAAAGCTGATTTCACCTCAGTTTGATGTTAGGTATATTTGACGTATCTGTCAAAAGCACATGTCCTATTTCATTACTTTCCTCCTTCAGCTTCTCCCTTAACTCTGCATGTTTAAGGAGAACATGGAGGAAAAACTCAGTTCACAATGTCTTTTAAATTCTTTGCTTCTAAGCTGTTTTGAGGACTGTAATTTGGTGAAGAAAACTGATCATGCTGAGCTATAGATCTATGTTTTTTCATTTGAGGAATCACGAAAGGATGTTCACACCAGAAGCCTCTGAAAAAAACACTCCAGCAACAACTGCTTGGCATCTGTCTGAAAAGACACTGATGCTGTGAATGGATGAAAGGCATTACAGCTTGAGGTGCACACCAGGTGGATTTGTATTGCATAACTTGGAGTTGTTAGTTAATAATTTCCTGCATGACAGAGAAAATGCTGGAAAATATTAGGAATGGTGTCATGCTTGTCTCCAGTGCACAGAAGCAGCTTACACGTTTTTGCTTCAAACAAGGATTCAGAGATCAGTGTTGCTGCCCATCAGTCTGCTGACCTACTATGATTTATGCTTGGGTTCAGCTCAAGTGCTGATCCCAAAAGCCACTCCCCTCCTGTAATGGCCATGCACGGACAACACAGCACATGACCCAACCCAGAGCCTATTTACTTGGGGCAACAGTAGCCTGGGGAATGGCTGGCAGGAGAGGTGTTTGGTAGTGGAGCTGTCAGTCCCAATGCCAGTGGTGATCCCAAAGTCTCCCCTGGAAGTTTGCTATTGAAAATGGGGCAAGGCTCTTTGTAAGGTAACACCAATTAGTTGTGTTCCCAGGTGCACAGAGAAGGCTGGGTCCTGCAACGAGTTCTGGGCCAGTGACAGAGTAGGCTCCTACAAAGTAAAAGGCCCTGACAACAGGCTCTCAGGCAGCCTGGGGGACAGGCATGGGCCTATTCAGGGTGCTGCTGCAGCTCCCAGCCTTTTCCTTCCCATCTACTGCACATGAATGAGTCCCAGAGGCTCAAACAGAGCTGGAGCCTTTTCCTCCCCGGAGTCAGACGATGACAGTTTCCACCCCTCAGTGGCCTCTACGGGGGCAGGAACATACCTACATTTTCAACAGATACCAGAAAAATGCATCAGAAATATTCCATGAGATGTGCTCAAAATATTTGTCTGCATATAGGGACCAAAATGATGATGAGTCATAATCCCCAAAATTTGGGTGTTTTTTTACCTTTTTATATAGATAACATTTACTCCTAGTCCCTTGTATTCTTAGGAGGGGTTGCTGCAGAAACATTAATACCAAAGCTAAATGCTAACTATGAACAATATTCCTGAGTGCAGCAACTAAGGTGGGGAGAGAGGGGCTTTTACAACCTTCACCCTGTTTTCCTGCTGCTGAAGTGGCCATGGGTGTGCTCAGTCCCCCACATAATTCAGAGCAGCTCATGGGCTGCCCTACCTTTCCCCTTCTTTGGATCATCCCAATTCTCCCATGGGCACCACTTCTTCAGCGAGCAGCCCTGGCAGAGGCATCCTTTGGTGACAGCCACCCCCGGCCATGAGGAGGGCAATGGCTGAGCTTCCTCCCGCCCGCGTTCCCCAGGCAGGGCCCCGGCTGAGCCGCGCTGGCTGCAGCCCCCGGGATGCCATTACTGGCCTGGCTGACTGGCTGCTGTTAGTGTGACTGAGAGGAGCAACTCCAGCCAGTGAAAGGCATTAGCAGAGGTCATTAATGAGAGGTTCTGGGTATTCTTAGAAAATCGCAGCATTAGTGGGATGATTTGAAATATTTATTAACGTGGGGAATTATGTCAGTTTGCAGATTTCTCTCATTATCCTACTTTTTTTTTTTTTTTAGCTTGTTGCAAGGGTACCAAGCGGGCCTGTGAGGAATCCAGCAGTGGTCTCTTCAATCATGGAAAGTGCTTTTAGAAAACATTATGGTAATACTCAGCTAAATGCTGTCTGTACCCCCCCACCAAAAAAAAAAAAAAAAAGGAAAAATCACAATGAAGAAAACAAGAAAGTAGCACAGAGAGAAGAGTGTTCACCACAGGAAACAGGCTTCTTCACTCCATTTGCAAATGTTTTTTGAATGCAGAATCAAGATGGCTTTGAACAACAAAATTCAGATGGTGAACAGTCCCCAGGCTTGAAGAAATAAGGGGCTAATCACATGAGAAGGCAAAATCATTGTTTTCATCAGGTTTCCTTTTGCTTGCCAGGCATGTTTCAAAAGAAAGCACGCAAGCGTGGTTAAGGAACCAGTATTTGGGACAAATTTTGACCTAGTTTTCAAAATAAATATCTAATATTCATTTGCAGTTCCTTTGTAGGCGCTGATGAGTGGATGTCACAACATTTGAATACTCTCTTTAGAGACAGTAAACTGATTTTCAAATGCTCTTCCTAACTACTTTATTTCACATCATTTGGAGCCATGACATCCTCTGTAGACGCTAGTGATGCCTGCCAACAGCCATAGGCTGTAAAAGTAGAGAAAATATGCAGAATCAAGGTAGAGGAGGGGCTTTCAATATATGTTCTCATAGTTCGTGTAGACTCTGACTCACAGCAGAGAACTGCTACCAGAAAAATCATCTTTGAGCCTTATATACCCACTCACATCTCCAGCTGAGCACTAGCTCACTCAAAGCCAGTCTGAGCACTGATGGGTGAGAATTCTTGTTTATATTGTTGTTACGGCAGTGGAGAGGTTGTTAAAGTTACCTGATGAAAGGGAAAATGATGATAGCTTTCAAATTGAAGGTGAGAAGAATGTAGGTGATTGGCATAAACAGGCAAAAGAGCATTTGTCATTCGTGTACAATGCCAGGCAGAAATTGCTGTGTGGGTGTGTAGCTTTGCATATGCTTGTTGTGGTTGACTTAGCTTAAGTCAATAATTCTGCTGAGATAAGTACCTGAAATGCCAGAGGCAAATCAATGAAGGAAAAGGCAGATATCTAAACTCCAGAATCAAAATAAATCCCCAGAGTAATACCTGCACAATCTAGAAAGAAATTGACAGGTTTGAACAGACTTTGACTTACACTGAAAACCCATAAAAATGTAAGAATTTACTGCATGATAAAAACAAACAAAGGATTTTGATATTATTGTTGTTTTTAGCAATCAACTTTATGATTAATCATTTATCTTCCCTGTATCTGTAAAAAACAAGGGTAATAGGGAATGAAGAGAGATGTAAATAATTATATAAACATGGACTTTAGAAATTTACTCTTAAACCTGACAGAGTCATTGTTTTTGTCAGTAAGGGAACACACTGAAGAAGGAAGCCTATCTGGTAATAATAACAAAAAAAAAATAATAACAACAATAATAAGATGAAACAAATTTAAATTAAGGCACACACACTCTAAAAGGTATATTGACCATATGAATCATTGAGGGAACTCTGAGGTGCTCAAAGCCACAGGAAAAATGTAGGCTCAGGATTATACCATGCAACTCTGATACTACATGGCAGTTTCCCACTAATGCAAGGGAAAGCATTTCATTCTTGATAAGCAGAATGCATTCTATGTTCGTAGCTGGAGTCAACACAAGGACTTAATTAACATTCATGTTTACTGTGCACATCCCAAAATTCGATCAAAACAAATAGAAAATAACTTTAAAACCTTAATTTCAGGTACTGTTTACATATCTGTATATGTGACTTATAAATGCTTTGCTCAGCCACCCACTTCAGTTAGAGAAGAAACAAAGACAGCATTGGTAAGATTTTTTCCCAAAGTTATATGTTATTGTCTATAGAGGTGCAGAAGTTTCACACTACTCTCTCATTATTTAACTAGGATTTCTCGTGTGACGAAGCACTCATTGGCAGGAATAAAGATTAATAAAACCTGCCCCTGAAAGACCTTCATGGTATTGACAGATGGATTTTATTCTTGCACAGTTTATTAAGAATACCAGATACCTGAAACTGGAGCATGGTTGCCCAGATTTCATTTATATATATATATATATATATGTATATATATAGTAACATGGTAAGTGCATGTTCCTAGAAGGATATCACTTTTGGAAGTCAATTTCTAGAGAAATTATTTCTTTGTATAAATGCAAAATGTACTGTACTTCTTCATTTTTTGCCATCATAATTATTGTTACTTTGCTTCTTGTTAATGAAAATCCTCTCCAGAGAGTTTCTTACTGGAGCATTCATGCACAGGGAAACTACTACACTATTATTCTTTTTCTTTTTTTAATTGTACTTTTTGTGCTGTTGTCCCACTGCAGATTTTTTGCAGGGTATGAGGAATTAAGGGTTTTTTTGATACTAAACAAATTAGTCATAGGGTACCTTGCTTTCTTATTGTAGGGAGAGCTGAAAGACACCACTGGGGAACATGCAAAGTAATAGTGAAGCTCATCACTTCCTTCAAGGAGCTCTGGAAGTGGGTTCTTATGCTTTCTGGAAATATGTAAGGTTTCTCAGGTTTCTCCTTTCTTTGGTTAAAACTTTATTTTTAATCCTTATGCAAAAAAAGATATTTCAAAACTGCTGTTGCCGTTGTCCTTCTGCGCAGCATCTTAAGAAGACCTTTCTCTGAGTGGTCTCTGGGAACAACACTCAAGTGTCTACATGGAGTTCAACTGAAATTCATCTTAAAATGCCCATAACTTTGAAGGAAAAATGATGCCTTCCCCAGAATTTTAAAATGCTACAGAAAGCCACCAACTCATCTAAAAAGAAATGGACATTTCCACCTTTTAAAGGGCTAGAGAGCAACAAGAAACATTCCCCCAAACGGATGTTTTCAGAAGCCCCAGGTTGTGGCAATGCCACTTGGAGAAGGTGTCAGCAGTCCCAGAGATGAAGGTGGACCCTGATAACTTAGGTTATTATGCTGAAGAACAAGTGTAGGTACTGAAGAAGCTCTGTCTAAAGACAGCTGCTCTCTGTCCTGCCTTGGATGGCCCCTGCAGCATTTCATGCATGTCCAGTGAGACACTGGTGGCTTGGTAGATTCCCAGAATTCCAGTATGAGAAAAGAGACTTACAGCTGTGCTCATAAAATGAAACTGCAGCTGAGACGAGAGGAAAAGTGCAATAAAAAATGAGGACAAGTTGTAAGCCCTCAGAAAACTAATTGGCACCACAGCCAACTTCATTCACTAAAGCATGGGCATAAAACCAAATTGCTTTCTCATCATGAAAATACTGAGAATTTTTTTAACAGCATTCTTCCAGGCTTTCATCCCTTCTATTACTTTTCCCCTGCGGTTTTATTATTTTCTTCTGTCTGATCATTGACTTTTTGTTCCCCCTTTTCTCTCTTAGTTCTAGCATTTTTGCTTTTCTATACCCCTTTTTTGAAACAAACACTTAAACTCAACATTTATTTTCCCCCACTTTAAATAGTCACTGTTTAAAGCATCTCTTCTCCCTCTGCTAGTTTGGCTCTCTCACCTTCTGCCTTCACCACTAATTCACACCCTCCCACACCTACCCAAACACAAAGTTTTTGCCTGGAAATTGTGAATGAAGGGGCAATGGGCGGGAATGAAAGGGTATTCCCAGAATGGAGTCTTCAACTTCAGTCATCAGATTCCCAAGGAAAACTGATGAGCAAATGTGTTGGGATAAAGGCAGAGAAGATGGCAAGGAAGTTTTTGACGGTCTTTATACTAAACTGGAAAGCTGGCGACAAAGATGTTCAAGACGAAGGTGTTGCATGGAAATACAACTAACTTTTCCAGTGTCTAACTTTTCCAGCTAATAATCCTCTGGGAGTTTACAATAGTCTGAGCAGAAGACACACAGACACACACTGTACCCTCTCTGACTTGGAATTTTTTTCTTTCATTGTTATCTGAGATTTTAATTAAAGTCATCCAAACTGAAAGAGTTTTTGGCTCTGTGCATGGCATAACAAAAGTCACCACTAACACAGCACAGCAACACATCATAACTAACTCTGTCTTTTCACACAACAAAAACATTTCTTCAGTGGTGAAGCAGGTACATTTCTGTGAGGAAACATAAGAAGACTCTACAAAGAAATGCTATCTCTTTTCCCTGTAATTCTGTTGGTCACATAACTACACATACAGAAGGAATTTTCTGACCTGTGGTCAAAACCCTGTCTCAGTCAACTAGAACATGTACACCTTTTAATAAACTCAAGTTCCCAGTCTGCCGTTGCTTTGCTTCAAATAGATCATGTAGTATTTTTGTTTCCTTGCCTTTTTAAAAATATGTATTAACACTGCAGAAGGAGCAGTTGGAAATGGAAGCTTGGGGAATAAAAATACATTTGATAAAATACCACCATTTTATTACTGAGAAGGACAACTTGGTGGCACCAGGCTCCATGTACCCTTACAAAGATGGATTGGGCATGCAGCACATACAAGAAGAAAGGCTGGGGAATGAAAAGGCAACGCCAAATATTTTATAAAACAAATTTTCAATCTCTCTCTCAAAATGATATGACATACAAATCTGCTGGATCAGAGGTAAGCAGTGGCATAAAGAGTAAATAGAGTGGAAGATCTCACCAAGAAAATTTGTGTGTCTTCAGTCATTAGTGCAAGCCCATTGAAAATGGGTTTGCTGGTGGACTTTGAATGAAGTTTTTCTTCCTACCCAGTCAGTCTTTGGCTTCTCTGCTGGCACCTTTCATCCCTAACAGACTGAAGCAAAACCACTTTCATGCTCTGTCTCCTCAAGATTGGAAAGGGAACAAACTAAGAACTATTTCTTGTCTGAATTAATTGCCAGCCAAAGAAGAACAGTTTCCAATACGACATTTTAGGACAAAATGCCATCTGTACACACTAGCAGTCTTGGTCCTGATAACTGGCCCAGGCATGGATCAGCCACCCAGAGGAAATTCTCTGTTCTGTTATTTGAATGACTGCTTGTAAATAGAGGCTCATACTGTAGTCAGATGGGCCACAAAATGCTAGTAAGTCCTAAGCAGCACAGCCTTGATCTGGATTTAAAATGACAGTCAAATAGGAATGAGACATACAGCGTCTCCCTCAAGTAATCTAATCCTTTTTCTGTGACATGATTTTAATATAATTCTTTGCATTCATATAGCATGGCTTTGTCTGAATTAACTTCCTGAGCAAGACCTGATATGGGCTGATCATTTACTCTCTCCAACTGATTTTCTCTCAGACAGACCTCATTTTAGGTTTCCCTAATATTTCTGCAGCTGTTCTGTCGTGACCTTCAGCATCTTTAGCTCCCTCCAGCTGACCCAGATGCTTTGCTTCTGTAATCTGAATCCCCAGTTCTCAGAGGCTGCTGCTGCTCCACTGCTCCTTTCTGAGCTTACAGTAAGCACTCACAGGAAGCTCTTAGACAAATACAGTCATCATGGCATGGAAAAGAAGTCATTCTTGCCTTTAAAATCTGCTAATGACATGGAAGAAAGAAGATATTAATAAATGGTCACTTTTCATAAAGAAGGGAAATTACTACTGAGAATCCCAAAGGTTATGTGCTTGGACTTATGAAACAGTTACAGATAACAAGCAAGGAAGGTGCATGTGTAGGTGAAAAACCTTTTGTGATGATTAAAAATGGTTTAGTAAAATCAGTTCTAAAGCTGACTGCAAAAAGTGTCAGAGGGATTTCACAATGCTGAATAGCTGTGAGATAAAATAGCAGGTGAAACATAAAGTTAAGACCATTGTATCACACACAGGAAAAACATTTCTAAGTATACATAAAAGTGAATGGGATCTAATTTAGATACTGACATTGGGGGGAAAAAAAGAATGGAAATCACAAATAGAAACCATCATTAATTTGATTAATACAGTGTGCCCACGCTTTTTCAGAGAATTTATTTTTTCCAGAAAAGATGTGGACAAAGGAAAGTCTGTTCAAAGCTATGGAAATAGCTCAGAGCATTTTAACTTGGAAAAGAGATGACTGAGGGAAAATAGATCAAGGTTTATGAAATGATAATGGTTTGGAAAAGGACAACATATCTTCACTGCTTCTTATAATGAAAGAATTAAAGTGCACAAGACCAAAATAGCCAGTAGCAAATATAAAAAATTCAAAAATAAGTGCTTTTTTGCACAGCAGGTAGTTAAACCATGTAACTCTTTGCCACAGGTGTTGAGCAGACAGAAGCAAGAATGGGTTTAAAAACCCCTGCAGATATATTCATGAATGTGGAAGTTTGCCCCGGTTAAATCTTGGAGGTGAAAAAAATCTCCCAGTCCAAAACCCTCCAGCTCTTGATGCTGAGGCATTAATAAATAAAGATTGTTTCATATTTGCCCTTTTTCTCAATTTCTTCTTCTAAGAAGCTGGTATTGGTCAGTATCAGAGACATGATGTCGAGTTAGAGTTGTCTTTGTTCTGACTCAGTACAGGCATCCTCCTGTAATTAAGGGTAAAAGGCTATACAGAAACTGTTGATCAAAAACATCTTTATGATGAGAATGGAGAGAAGCAAACACAACTTCCAGCTCAGGTACTTTCAGTAAACTATTGAAACGGCCTCCAAAGAAACAGCAGCAATGATATTTTGAAGTGCAGAAAGTGCATTTCTAGTGCAGAACCCCCCCAGTCAAAAATCTAGGCAAGGAGGAGTCTTGTTTAGATCTTCTGTTGCCCAGATACTTGGTTGCAGAGTTAACAAAAACACCTCTGTGAGCCATCCTGCTCAGGGCAATTTTGTGAACCAGCTTCCATGGTCAAATACTCTGCTGCATGGGGGAGGAGCTGATGATGATTTCAAATGAGCTATAAATAAACTGAAGGACATTAAATAAACAAGTCACATAGAATCATACAACAGTTTGGGTTGGAAAGGACCTTTAAAGGTCATCTAGTCCAACCCCTCTGCAATGAGCAGGGACATCATCTGATCTGGTTGTTCAGAGCCACATAGAATCTGACCTTGAATGTTACCGGGTGTGGGGCATCTACCACCTCCCTTGGGAACCTGTTTCAGTGTTTTGCCACCCTTATTGTAAAAAGTCTTCCTTATATCTAGTTTAAATTGATGCTCTTTTAGTTTAAAACCATTGCCCCCTGTCCTGTCACAGCAGGCCCTGCTAAAAAGTCCCTCTCCAGGTGTCTTGTGGCCATCTTTAGGGACAGGCAGGCTGCTTTTAGGGTATTCCCAGACCCTTCTCTTCTCCAGGCTGAACAACTCTCTCAGCCCTTCTCCATAGCAGAGGTGCTCCAGTTTCTGATTGTTTCTGTGGCCCTCCTCTGGGCTTGCTCTAACAGGTCCATGTCCTCGTTGTGCTGAGGATCCCAGACCTGAAGACAGTACTCCAGTGGGTTGTCACAAGAACAGACTAGAGGGCCAGAATCCCCTCCCTCGCCCTGCTGGCCATGCTGCTTTGGATGCAGCCCAGGATACAACTGGCTTTTCTGGGCTTTTCTGAGTGCACATTGCCAGGTCATGTCCAGTCTCTCATCCACCAGCACCCCAAGTCCTTGATGGATGTGATTGAGATTAGCAATTCTGAGGAACAACAACAACTTCTTGTGGGGGAAAAGTAGAGCACACACAATGATGCTTTTGCTAACAGGCCAGGCTTTGTATCAGGTGTAGAAAGCAGATGGCAACAGAAGGAAAACTGAGCTACACGTAGTTGTTGCCATAGGCATGTTCTGAATGCAACGAGACAAAACTGCCATAAGAGACAGGCCAAAAGCTGTTTATATAACTACATGGAGAAGAAAAAGGAAGCAAAAGATGATCCAAACAGGATGCTGCATTTCAGGACATAGGGTGGGAAGTGTTAGTCACAGCATTAGGCATGCATGTCTTTAATCCAACAAGAGGAACTGTCTGTGTGAAGGCATTGGCTTCACTTTCTAAAACTGTCTGGTACACTGTGTTTTGAAAAGGTGCAGTGAAAGTTCATTAAATGAAATTTTGAATGATGGGGCCTGCCATGTCAGATGGAAATGTTAATCTTTCCCTTTGCTACTGAATCACAATGAACAATCTCTCTGAAATTCTGCAGTCTGGAAATTTCATCAACTACCCTCTTATGAAAACAATATCCAGATCAGTTCTTTTCACCCAAAGTGGTAGGAAGCCACAACTTTTTCTGGAAGCAATGCTATCAGAAGCTTGGAAATTGATGAGGTTTGCAAGTGCCCAAAAATAATAAAAAATGCAAAAGTAAATGACAGGTAAATTCAGACAATCAAAGTAACAGATTAATGGTTTTAAGTCATCTATTTCAAACATTTAATTTCCCAAAGTTTAGTATTGAATCAAGATTTGAAGGCAAGAGCTACAAAAATTGTTCAAAATCTGACAACTCTTACTGCTCCTATTGCTAACAAAAATTTCAGCTTGGGGTATGGTTACAGACCAGCATTCTGAATCCAGCTAAAACAAACTTACTGATTTTTCAGCTTTATTTAGCTGATTTGGTAGAACTGGAAATGCTAAGTATACAATGAATGCTTCACTGCTGCAAGTGGTATTAAAAATGTGACTTTGACAAAGTCAAAAAGAAAATATTTTCTACTGCATACAAGGACAAACCTAATTATTTTTTTTTAATTCCAGTTGCAGAAAAATTCCTTGAGAATGCAAAACGAGAGAAAAGCTCAGCAGCTCTTCAGGTTCAGAAGTCATGCTTAGAAAAAGTACGGCTTTAGTGAGTTTGTTTGTGTCATGACTGTTTTCCTTCATTGTTAATAAAATTGAGATGTGAGTGTCTCTTCCCAAGGCAGTGTGTCCTTTATACACTTATATGATCCATTGTGTTGGTTTGGGCTGTGGTAGAGTTAATTTTCTTCACAGCGGCTAGTACAGGGCTGTGTTTTGGATCTGTGCTGAACACAGGGCTGATAGTATAGAGATGTGTTTGTTATTGCCAAGCAGGGCTTGCACAAAGCCAAGGCCTTTTCTGCTTTTTATATCGCCATGCTGTCAACAAGGCTGGGAGTGAATGGGAGGCTGGGAGGAGACACAGCCAGGACAGGTGACCCAAACTGACCAAAGGGATATTCCAGACCATATGACATCATGGTCTGTATATAAAGTGGGAGGAAGAAGGAGAAAGGGGATCCAGGAGATGGCTGAACACCCCTCTGCCCATGGGAAGCAGTGAATTAATTCCTTGTTTTGCCTTGATTGCATGCATGGCTTTTGCTTTTCCTATTAAACTGTCTTCATCTCAACCCATGAGTTTTTTAGCTCTTATCCTTTCTATTCTCTCCCTGGTGGGGGAGTGAGTGAGTGGCTGTGTAGGGCTTGGTGGCAGGCTGGGGTTAAACCACGAGAGCCATAAACACTTCAGAGAAGTGAGGACCAGTCCCTAAAAGCATTGTGGCTTTTCTCTGGACTGTGTGCCTCAACTGGTCCATTGGGCACTCTCTGTTCACTGGAACTGAGGTCTGAGTCTGTCACAGGTTGCAGAGCTGAAGTTACCCAGCTAAAGCAGGTCACTGATCACAGACCCCAGGGGAAGGTATTTTTGTTATTTCCTTTCTGCAGAGGGAGCTGAAGCTAAGGGATGTGGGCAGCATTTACAGAAGCAGGAGTGATCCATCCCTCACAACAAACCAAGAGTGAACATGACTGAAATGAAGGATGAGTGTGAGCCTCAATGAACTTAAACATACATGGGGATAAGGGTTAAGGGAAGGAATGGAGAGGCTCAGGGTAGAGTGACAGTTTTTACACAATTTATCCTTCTGCACAGAAGAGATGGGATCTGAGCCATTGGCAGGTGAAGTCAGAAGGCACTTTTGTAGCAATGGTCTCAAAGCACAAAGGAACAGTTACCTCGAAAAGTTAACGTGCAAAGACTGGCTGCCTCCTCAACAAAAGATGTGCCACTGTATTTGCAGCTCCCAACATTGATTACAGCTGCCTCTTGCAAGGATCAAAACACATATAGACATTTAGTCTCTCCCCTTCATTACCAGCAAAGCTGTTCACCTTTGCTCTCCTCATTTTCAGAAAAACAGATGTGATATACTGCACTGCCTTGCAAAACTGAGAAGTTGTCACATCCCATCACAGAAACAGTGAGCTCTTAAAATGGATAGGTCACTGAATGAGACTGAAGTTTCCAAGGACAGTGAATAGCTACCCAGGTTAAAAAAAACAGGCAGTGTTTTGGTTTTTTTGCTTATGTCAATAGCAACATATATCATAATCCATTAAAAAGGCTTTTCTAGACAGCTCTGGTTTGCAAGATGCCATTCTGGAATTTACTGTTCCAGATGGAGAACATCAGAGAAAGCTTCCCTGGGGTTTCTTTTCTGTTATTGAGTATTTGGCTGGCTTAAAAAAAAAAAAAAAAGAAAGAAATCTATTTGTGGCAGTCACCCAGCAAGGCATGTTTCATCCTAAACAGCTAAAGAGTTATATAATTACAGTCAACAGAAAGTAGTCTTATCTGGGGAGTGTCAGGCAGACTTACTTACAGGCAGTGATAGGAACTCAGTCCCTGACACAATATGCTCTTTCATGTTTCTTCTCCTTTTCATTGTTTTTTCTGTGTAACTTTGTGCCCTGATTTTACACAGGTTGTATTAGTTCAGTATTAGTCTTCTGTAAAATCAGTGTAGCCTCTGAATTAAAAATATAGATTAAAAGGAAAAAGAAGGGGTTTGCCAACATAATATTAATGACTTGTCAAGACAGCTAAGCTTGGCATACGATGGCAGCTTTCTTTGGCTATCCAAAATAATTTCCACGGTAAGTGGCTTCTTTCTCACATTTCTGAAGGTTGTATCCCCAATCCAGTACTATACAACTGACGATTTATATTTCTCATAAAAGTGAGGTAACTACAGGAAAAACAGTGCCTAAGGCACACTGGGAAAAAAAAAAAAAAAGCCTATAACATAGCTACCAGAACTTTCTTAAGCCTCTTCATTAAAAATAAAGAGGTGAGGGTACTGTAACAAATCATTCAAATCAGTAAAGCCCAGGCTTCTCACAAACTGCAAAGTCATTGCAATAGGCAATGAATGGAGAAGATATTTCCCTAGGTGATTGTGAAATAACTTATACAATACAATCTGCAGCGATTGTGGAGGACGTGTTTTTAGCAGCTACATTGTCCTAAAGGGACACTAAAGAGCTGCAGCTCTGGATTTTGGCATGCTACCCTTTGGATTTGGAACTATGTGTGCCTTGACTTGAAAGGTTATGCCCTCTGCCTTTGAGAAGAGTGGGAAATCATAACAACCAGGACAGGGGCTCAGGTATTCCTTAAGCTCTTTTTCCGGGTGGCTTTGTGAGGGATTAATCGACTAGACAGGGCAGAGCATGGCTGGTGGGAGTGCCTGTGCAAGTAGGCTTTGCCTGGCTGTTTGCTGGTGTCATCTGCAAGCTCTGCACACCTTCACTGCCAAGTCCTGCATATGGAGCAGCCATCCAAGGCAGAAACACCTGCACACGCAAAAGGCATGCTGCCACCCACCTCCCATGCAAGGAGAGGAGCCTTGCAGGTCCTAGGAAACAGAGGAACTATATGGCAAACAATTCTAAACCTTTCCCTCTCTGTGAAACAGAAAGAAGTCCAGACTATTTGTCTGCTGGTCAAAGATATCATCTGTAATGACTGAGAGCTAATGCACAGAATCTGTATTGAGATAAGAAGACACAGTTTTTGTATCAGCTCATCACATAAAAGAGAGCAAAAAATAAAAGAAATAGTAGTGGGTAGTTGTTGCCCTGATTTTTGCAGTTCTGGGTGTTATCATTCTTTTGTAACTGGTTCATAGACATTCTTTGTAAACATAGCCATGTTATTGTAATGGTATCTTTTTATTTACATTCCTTTCTCCTGGGCACAGAAGTCTGATGGACATTTCCTTTGACCAGTGTGATTGAGGGGAGGCTCTTTGTCTCCTCCAATCCACATTGATTTACCAACACACTTGTTCCTTGATCTCAACAGGTGTCTGTCTCCTTCTTTAGTGTCATTACTGTGACAGGTAGTGACTTCTTGTAGTAACAAAATTATGCTAAGGCAATAAAAGATACAGGTGTAAGAAAGTGCTGTCTTAGCAATGAATGGATGAATAATCTCCACAGCTGTGCTTTCAAAAACTTCCTATCCAGTTATTTTACAGAAGTCTTTATAAGAACACAGAAACCTGTTCTGGGTAGATATAGGTCCTAGGGTAGTATGACAGTTTACAACAGCCACAGGACCAAAAACAACACCAAACAACAGGGCAGTCACAGTTACATTGTCTGTGATACTCTTATGGGTTCAGCTTATGGGCCCTACTTTCCTGAACATCTATCTGCATTTGTGCCTTGCTATTCTGCTCACAGCAGTCATTAAGCCTTAGTTTAAGGAGAGGAGAGAGTGGAAGACCGTGGCCTTTATCATCCACAGATGAACAATGCTCTCCATGGGAAAGTCTCAAGTTGGGAATCAATTAAAATTTTGTGGTTTTGAGTGATGTGGTGAGAGAAGAGATTGAGAAAGGGGATAACAGCCCAGTCCACCTTTCGTGTTCCCTCAGATCTAGTGGGAGCTCCAAGCCCTTTCATGCCTGCAGAAATTGTGACTTGTGTTGACACTTCAGAGTGGGATCCTCCGATGCTCTGTTGTTGGCAGACTTCTTCACAGTGGCTTGACTTCCTCCTAGCTTGTTGACTAGTTTCTACATTGTGCTCTCTGCAGCTTAATCACATGCTGTCAGACACTAATGGGGATGCTAATGAACTAATTATCACTTATTGGTAGCTGATCTTCCCGGGAATGCAAGTGGAGATGCTCTTCACATACGTCACTGGGACAGGCTCTGCTCCCAGTCTAATCAGAGACTTTCACCTGTTGTTTTTTTCTTTTTGGCAAAAGCAAAGTTGGGAATGGACACACTGCACAGTCCTTCTCACATCACAGATCTCAAGAATGTGCATCCATCAATGGGACATGCAGTGGTGGGGAAGAGAAACAGAGGATCAGCCACTTGAGAATAGCCATGCATATTCCATAAATCATCCTAAGAAGTTAGGCTTGATCCCTGTGGTAGCAAGTTTTAGAGATATTCCTCTTGTCTATTGGCCACAGCAAGAATAAGGAACCAAATGCTTGATACATTAGATACAACAGACAAATCAATTGATTCAGGGTTTTAGGCAAAGACATAGCTTGTCCAAAAAAAAAGCAAAAATTGCAATGGATATTATCTTCAAGGGAGTACTGGTACTGCTGTAATAAGACATGTTTACGAGACACTCTGGATGTTAAAAATAAAAGAGCTCTGGCTAATTCAGAAATTAAGAAACATGCACAAGGCCTTCAAATGAACTGTATCTCTGCAAAGTTAAAAATCAGCATATGGGACAGAGGCGCCAAATTCCAATGTGTGATCTGTGCTGTGGAACAAGATACCAGATATGCCAACCTCCAGTTCTTGATATGCTATTTCTGTCTATAGCAGAAATGGAGATATTTCCCTTGGTTAAAATGGATTTTAAATCTGGCCCAGGATCCATTAGGATATCTAGGATATTCTCCTGGGAATGTTAAACTGAAGAATTGGAAGGGGAGAGTGGAGAGGACAGGGAGGAAAAATTCTTGGAAAACACATAAAAGCAGGGCTGGAGGGAGAGACAATTAGTACAAGTCACAATATGTATGTAGGCAAGAGATACACTACACAGAATAAGTGGAAAAAACTACATAATGAAATAAGAGAATATTTCAATTCACCTCTTTCTGAGAATGTCAGAGAGACAAGGCATTAGTCTTGCTTAAACTGTCTTCTGATTGTAGAATGGAAGCATGCTGTATGTATGCCCCCACTTCAGGGAACAGCCAAAGAATGACTATATGGGCTTTGCATGGTTTGAACAACCGATGGTTTGCTAAGAAATACGGGAGATACCCATCCAGCTCTGTATTAGCTTTCAGGTCAGGGGAGACAGAAAAAAAAGTGGTGAGTTTTGGTGCAGTTGCCACTTCTTTTCAGTGTTATGCAGTTCTGCATAACAGTCCTAGACAAGACTGCAATTTGTTAAAAATGTGCTCCTGTCTCCTATGTCGCAGTGTCCTATCAATCATCACAGCAGCTGGGATTTCTGCATGCAGGCACAGCCACTGCCATGTCAGAGGTTTGCCATATGACTTTGAGGAAAGGACAGTCCAAAAACAAGGATGCTTTTAAGGGGATTATACATAAACTTCAGGAATTGTTACTTTAAAAACAACCCTAGTTATCTGCAAAGAAGGGGTGTAAATACAATGAAAATAGTAAATAATATTTTAGACAGCAGATTTCAATATTACTAAATAAAATTCTATTTTTCCTATGATTAGATTTTTTACTGAATTATTTTGTTAGTGGAATAAAATGGGGAGGTAGGGAATTTGTAAAGCTGCATGATACTGGAGATCAGTTCTTCAATCTACCATTTGCTTCATGCAGAGACATACACAGATAACATTACAATTTCTGTGCCTTGGTTTCTCTAAGGAATAGAGAATAAAATAAACATATTTCTATTAATAACATTGTGGTTTCTTTACAGGAGTGAGATGAGGCTTAAATAACACTAAGAGTTTTCAGATCTACTGACAGTAAAAAAAAATTTGAGTGTTGTGTGTTGTTGTTACAGTAAATGCATTTCTACAGAAGATAATAAACAAGCTGAGATAAAACAGTAAATTTTAAGACTCTTGAATGAATGACCTGACTTCTCTAGATACAATTCCATCCAAAGAAGTTGGGGCTGAGGTTTTTTTGTTTCTCTTGAGTTAGTATCACTTCTCATCTTTGCTGCCGCACATGTTATACCCAGTCCATTATGTGCATGGACAAAGGAGTGAGGGGAGTGGGGGGAGCTGCACTGCCTCATTCCATGTCACACAAGCCAACTTCATGCCAGCTGAGTTATCTGAGCTGGTGATGTCCTTTCATCTGCAATAGGAAATCTGTGTTTCCTCTCTGCATTGAAGCTGTGAAGAGAAATAACTGTGGAAAGGTTCCAAAGGGCAGGATTGTGTAGCTTTTATTCCCTTGTTGCATAACACGTTATGTGAGTGTCTGAAAAACCAAGTTAAGACTTATCTTGAATTTAATGATGCAATTGCCCCATTCCATAGCAAACTGCAGGAATCACTAATTACATCTCTTGGAGGCCAAGCTATTCAGCTTACATCAAAAGAGAGACTGGAAAAATAATTACTGTTAACAAGTGAACTGAAACTATTATGCAAACTTCCCCAGTGAGCAGAAGCTGCAAGCCATAATCTGAATGAAACGGAGGATAATAAACAGCAAATGTTGTTAGAGCATGTGGACCTTCCTGTGCCCTCTTTTAGAAACAGCAACAAAACCAACCAAACAACCAAACAACCAATCTGAGAGGTCAATGCAAAAAATGCAAGCACGGATTTATGTTCTAGGGTCACAAAGACAAACTGGGATGCTGATGAGACACTGCTCTCTGCAAAGCGTCTGAGTTGAATTATTGCCATCATCCAATGGAAAACCACTTCAAAGTCTGCTTTCCCTTTTCCACTCTATCTGCTTTCAGCTGGCCCTGTCAGCTCAGATGTTGTGAAGAAAATTCTCCTCCTTCTCTGGTGAGAAGTGAATATATGCTGTAAAGACTGGCTTGAAATAAAACTGGGCCATCTACCAAACTTGGATTCAGAGCTTTCAGTTGTCCTAAAATAAGCACATTTACCTTTACCCACATGTTGAGAGCTCATCTCATGGCTGTTTTCAGCCTTTCCATCTCTCCCATGTTCTCTTTGCTCACCTCCAGTGCCCACCCCACACTGTACCCTGCTTTCCAAGCCTCACCAGGGCTCTTACAGGGCAGTGCTGATCCTAACATGGGCTCAGTGTTTGCACGGGGCACTGCAGAAGAGATCTGGGAGCTGCAAACCCACCACCTCCCACAGGAACACATCTGTTGCTTCAGCATCACTACTAACTTGTGCTACAGTTCACATCAAGTTGTCTTTCCTTCAAAGGGAAAGAGATCTTCAATTATCTTCAGTTAAATCCTCCACAGCAGTGGCTGCTGCAGAGGGCTGGTTTGATAGGATACAGGCATATGGCAGGGTCCTTATAAGCACATGGCTATGACAGTGACTGGACCTGACTGAGGCTGAATCTAACTGTAAGCCTGTCTTGGTCTTTTGTTTCATTAATGAGTGCATCGCAATCACTTTTTTTTGGGATAAGAAGAGATTTTTTTGACATCTCAGGTTGCTAATCTGCTTTGAGTTATCCGAGTCCTTTTGAGTATTATATAGAGAAAGATTTCAGTAGAGTATCTTTCAGGGATTTAATAAATATTCTTATTTTTTAGACATCATCAAAGATAGAATGTGAGGCCAGCTGAGCTGTCAATCAGGCTTTCTGTAGCAACTGCTATCATCTTAAAAAACCCCAAAACTGAATTAGAAACACTTCTAATTTAAAGAGGGAACTAGAGAAAACATTTTAGGAGATGGATGTTGCAGAATGTGAGAGAGCTGGAACAGAAAAGCAGAACTGAAATTTTACCTGCCATACTTTATGGGACAACGAGAGAAAATAGCAGTGAGTTTTATTTGTAGCAAGGTGACCTATGGTGCTTTCACGGTTGAACTCACAACTTGCACAAAATAGTCATGGTTTAGGGTCTGTGAGTCAGAAATAAATTTAAGCCCTGTATTTTTTATACTGCCAGCAGCACTCATTTCTTTCTTCTGTATTCTCCTGTCCTTGTTGAGTGTGACACTTAGAGTCTGTGATCTGCAGGACTTTAGAGAAGAGAGACAGGTGTGATGATAGCTTTAGTCTATTTATATCTACTCAAAGAGTACCTCAACCTTGAAAATTCTCCCAGGCTCTTTTCTCTCTTTATCAAAAAATGTCGTTGCTGTGGATGGCAAATACCCAGTTGGGAATCACTTACTTTAGCCACATGAAATACAGCTTATGAGACTGCAGATGGATACAAAACCAATCAGGCAGTGGAGGTACATCTAGAGATACCTGGTCAAGCAGAATCAAGCTGTGAATGCCAAGGGAAACTGTCATTGCAGAGCACCAGATGACTCAGCACTGCCAAAAATGTCAAAGGCAACAATTTAGAGGTGAGCTTCAGAAAGGCTTAAAGTATTACAGCCCATTGTCTTCCTCATGAGTCTCTCCCATAGTTGAAGCAGAAACTATTCCTTCCCTTGAGTTCAATCCACTTTCTTCAGCCTTCCCAGGTGTCCTGTAACTCTTCCAGGTTCATTTCCTGTGATTTCATTACTTCAAATGCTTCACACAGCAGTCTTGGGCATCTTAGCAGCATCTGTATATAGGTTTATTGAATAAGATCAGACCACTCTGGTTCCTTTGTTATTTTCCTTCCTCTGTTTTTGCTCTTTTTCTCTCCTTACCTGAGAAGCAAATATTCTAAAATGCAAAGTAACATTCAGTATACTCTGGAGCTTCCTCAATGCCAGAACCTTTTAAAGACAGCAACCCAGAGAACACTCTCAAAAACACCTGTCAGCCAACCTCTGGGTTGCACCCTGTATTTGGGAGGTGTGAAACTCTGATCTCAGCCTGAGAAGTTCTCCTCTCTTTCTTTAATTGTCGATCAAATACTTATGCCTGGTCCCCTGTACATGCACCCAAGGATTCATCCAACTACTGAAAACAGTTTTGTCCATTCTGTCATTTGGTTATGGCAAAGAGAAGTGAAAGAGGAACTCAAGGAAACAAGTGCTGTATTCTGAGACTTATAATAAAGATTAGCAGCAAGCAGCATGTGTGGGAGCACTGAGAGTAGCTGACATAAACACCTCCCTCACACTGGCAGTTCCCCCACAGTGGGGTGACCCACGGGTAGTGGCTCTGTCAGTTTAGAGAAAGGCCACAGGTAATGTTGTGTGCACCTCAGCACCCTGCCCCCATCTTTACATTTAGCATGAGTCTGGGGAACCCCAGCAGAAAACTCCATATATCCAGTGCCCCTCACGCAAGATTTGCAGAATAGGACACAAGTATTTACTCAGGAAGTGGAGAATGGCCAGTAACCTTGATCAGTAAGAGAGGAATATGAGTTCTTCACAGCAAAAGATATTTAGCACTCCTATTTCTAATCAATCTCCATCACACTTTTTTTTCAATATCTCACAAGAACTATATATTCAAATATATCAGACAAGATGCAAACACAGTTTTTACATTTGAAGAACTGCGACAGGCTGGGCATTGCCTTCCTGGCACAAAGATTCTTTTGGTGTTTTTTATAACAAATGGTGAACACTTCATCAAGGCAAATTCTTTTAATCTGTATAAAGAAGTCATATATTGCCTTTAGTCTTCCCCGTGACAAATTTAAGCTTATTTGAGCTCTTTGTGTTCTTTATTGCTCAGCAATCATCCTGCTGTGAAGGGATGGACTTAATGACCAATCAGGTAATTTCTATTGCTAATTTCTTTGCTTATATCTCAGGAGGGTGCATGCTAAAAATTCTTTTTAATAAAAAGAACTTCCTTAACCTAGTGCATATAATTACACCACTGGTAAAGAACAGATATGTCCTACTTTCTAAATAAATGACTCATGATTGTGCCTGCCTTGTTTTTCAGATGCTGAATGTGATCCATCTTGTAGGGATCTGATTCAAAAGAAGCCTCAAGCATGGCTTTCAAATATGCAGTCCCTTCAAAATCTTATAAGCTATCTAAACCAGAAGCTCCATAAAACTATTTGATTGAAATTTTAATCTGAAATTACAATATCTTTCTGTATTGTACCTGATGCCAGAGGAAAACTTTTTTTATCAAAGGCACTTGGCTGCACAAGTGTCGTGACAAGAGCCATTCGTTGACTTGAGGTGGCAGAGGACAAGCAGAAAATGGTGGAATCAACAGAAAATATGAGCTCGTGTCCAGTCATTTATTGCCATGTGTAAATTATTCGGTAGCCTAAGTGAGAGTCTCAAAAAACTAGCTAAGGACAGAATGAGGATTGAAAATCACAGCCTTGTGGGTTTTTTTTTTTTTTTTCCCTGCTCTATCTGTACAGCATTAGACAAAGGCAGTGACTCACAGCCTTATGTGTAGTTCAGGATGCCATATGTCTCAGATATGGTCTCTTTCCACTCAAAAACTTTTCTTGGGCAGAGTGAAAGGATCTCTCACATTTGCCTAGGATTTCTGGGCAGCTGCCACTATTTCTCACTAGCTCCAACCAGACTATTGTATGTCTGGAGCAATGGGATATTTTCTCAGAGCATCAGTAGATCAGATTTGTAGTGCCTGGTCTGCAGGACCAACACATGAACATGTGGATGTTTTAGCACATGTTCTCATGACCTGGACCCTTCTCAGGAGCACCAGCTGATGAGCACATCTATACACATTCAGGAGAGTGTGATGTATCATAGAAGCATTGAATACTCTATATGGCTTGTAGCAATTAGCTGAGTCTTAAAACTTAAGGAGCATCACAAGTGTTAATGTAACAAAGCCAATACAGAGCCAGTAAAACTTTCTCAGCTGATTAAAAAGGTTGGTTCCCCATGACTGATCATGCTAGCACTCACCTACTTGTGTGTTAACTGGAAACCACAGTATGACAAATATGAAAAAGGAATGAGAACTACATCATTTCTATGTGTTTTTGAAACTGTCAAGATGTGCAGATTTTTTCACAAATATTTGAATAAGGGACAGAGGAGAGAGTGCACATGAATCTGTGATCTGCACAGCACTTGAATTAACAGCTGCTCGAACCTGGTCAAGACATCATGCACATTACCAACAGAGAAAGTCTATCAGACACATTACAAAATGATGGAAAAACCCAGACCATTCTCTTTCAAAATCACCTTGTCATGGTACAGGAGAGCTTTGTGTGGAGAGATGTCATGGCAAGTTAATGAGAAGCGTCTGCTCTGACACCTGCTGTCCTAAACAAGTTGACATGCTGTAATCCTTGAGCAGTCCTGGGGTGGAGCCGGGGAGAAGGCTGAGGGCTGGCTGGGGAGGCACATGGCACCCACGGGGCAGCCGCCTCAGGGAACGGGCTCTGCCAGGGGAAGCCAGGTAGTGTCTCACTGGCCCGCTTCCCTGGGAGCTCTGCCAGCAGCACACAGCTTTAAATCCACTCTCCACTGATACACAGCCCTCCCCTGCTGATCCTATTTACTTTTTGGGCTGGCTCCCGGCACTAGCAGTCGTGAGAGATTGCCAGCGTTTCATGATGCTGCTCCCACTCCCACAGGAGAAGCTGGGAGCCAGAGGAAGACGGGGTGATGAGCAGATCTTCGCTTCTTTGGCATACAGCAAAAAAACTGTGGGGTTGTCAGGGACAGGAAGGATCTTGCCAGGAGGGGAGTAAAAAGATTTTTCATTCCTTATTTCCACTTTGTTTCTGATCACTTGCTCTGTTACAGGCTGAAGTGCCAGTGTGTACTTCAGCCCAGAAAATGGGAGGCTGAGACAGAGCCTGATCTCACTCGTTGCTAAGAGAGTAACCTAATTTGCAGCAGATGGTGTTTATTGTTACTTCCCATCTGCATGAGGATTAAGAATTCTTCTCAGAAAAAAATGATGCAGCATGACAGCATCCTGGTAAAAACAGGCAAAGTTAATTCTAATCAAATACAGCTTTTCTCCTAAAAGACAGGTTTTTCTGAGCCTTTGGGTAAGCTTAACTTAAATAAAGTTTAGGATTATTATTTTCAGGAGTTTTTTTACTTAATTTCTTATTTTTTTAATTTTTAGTTTAGGATATTATTTTTTAAAATAATAGTGTCACTTAAAGTTTCTAGCTGCGCAGAGTCATTTTAAAAAATACACAGGAATGCAGACAAGTGAAGAGTAAGAACATTGCCTCTGATCAAAATGTAACTTAATGTCAGAGCTGAGATTTTAAGTTTCAGCTCCCCAAGGCCTTAGACCTGGATGCAATCCCACTAAGGAACTGGTAACACATCTTGTGGTATCTGTCCTTGGCCCTAGCACTGATGAAAGAGAGCTGTGGGTATGCTGTCTGCGAATGATCAGTCCCTTAAAAGCACAGATGTCTCTCTTACATTCAGCTCCCATTGACTGATGGTGCCTCATGGCTCTGCATGTCTTTTTGTACACACTAAGAAATTGAACTTTTATTCTATTCATACAGTCCATTTGAAGTCATAAGAGGTGTATCAAGGTGGTTAGTACATTGATCCTTATCAAAGTCTGCCTGAGGTTTTTTGTAACTCATACTGTAAAGTTGACACATTGAATATACTGCCACTACCACTTTCAGTTGTGCCTGGGTTTTAATAAGCACAAACACATTTGCATGACTACAACCTAGAAACCAGGATGAAACTTTAAAATAGAAATGAAAGGAAGGAACTGGCAATGGACAGATAAAAAAATAACAGTATTCAAAGCAGAGATAGCAAAAAACCCCCAAAGACTTGATCAAATATCTGTTTATGAATAAGGGCAACTTGCCTTAACATTTGGGCCACTCCCCAGACTGCAATGCTTACACTGTATTTGTAGTGTTGCTTTACTTCTGCTCTCTGTATTCTTGCTCATAGATTCATTTTTTGATTGGCATGCCCTCTTTTCCTTCCTGCAGTTTATGTCCTAGAAGAAAAAGGCAGAGTCTGGGTATTTTTCTGCAATTTCTAGAAATCAGGCATCCCCCGGCAGATGGCTGGTGATGCATGAGAAGACTGCTTTTGTCAGGAAATTCATGGCATTCCAGTCAACAGGAATGTGTCTGGGGCCAGTGGACCTGACCAAACACCTGCCTGGGCTGCAGCAGACAGCGTCCCTTGCACGGTGGCTGCTGGGAATGTACAGTTGATCTGTACATTCACAGCAAATCTGGAGCAGCTGGGGCACGTCTGAGATCTGGCACATGCGCTGCATAAATAGAAATCGCTCTCGAGGATTTCTTGAAAAGAAGTCTGGAAGTCCAGCACACATCTCTAACAGGTATTGTAGTAGTTGCTAATTTAATGCAAAAATCATGATGGCATTTAGTAATTTGGTTTATTGGGTTCTTGAGATTTGCAGTGTAAAAGGCACAGCAGTGGTGGCTCTTATATGGTGATGTTGGCCAGAAAATGCTTTGCCATCCTAAAGTACATTTACTAAAATCCTCAGATGTGTATTTTTCCTCTTAATTGTTTTATACAATAATGGCACATCTGAGCCTTTTTCATTATTTCCTCTCTTGTGGTGTTACAAGGTGGGCTCCACATGTATCAGTACACACTTATGTGCAATATCCATTATATATACACCACAACTTACACATACATTTTCCCCTGCAGAGTTTCTCTTCCAGCTTGGTTATCTTAACTGAGCTGTACAAGAAGCTTTGCAGGTTTTGTTCCACAGAATCTTATAAAAGAGAATTTGTATGCTACCTAAAAAAATCATAAAGTTCAACAAAACTTGGTAAACCAAGCCAGATCTATGCTTACTGCACACTAATAAAATTCGCTCCCATTTCAGCTAGAAATGCTTCTCCTCCAAATCTTGTGTTCCTTAAATAATTTTTTACCCTTTGGAAAAAGTGCACAGATTTCTATGTTTCTGTGAACCATTAGTGACATCCAGTGGCTAAAATGCTAAAAATTCGTAATTCCTATTGTCAAGGGACACCTAAATTTCCATTTCTTTCTCTGAGAGATACCTTTTAGAAAAAGGAGAAAGATGAAAAATTGTGTTCCCCGGCTCTTCCACAACACATTGTGGATTTGATTAAATCTCACTGAACTTGCAACATTCCATTGTTATCTCTCCTTTGCAATAACTGTAAGAAACTGTAGAGCTCCCTTAAGGAACCATAGAGCTCCCTTAGGAAACCAAATGGCTGAAACCATGCTATCTCCAATCAAAACACAGGTACATATCACATTGCAAAACAAACAAACACATGAAAATGCTGAGAAATATAAACCATACAGATGAGGGTTTCCCTAGGTAGTGTTCCAGGAAGGTACATGCCCAGCAGAATGAGACATGCTGAAGAAACAATAGAGAATGAAAGAAAAGGAACAGCAGTGATCTTCTGGACAGTCACAGTGTTGTGTACTAAAGGGCTAAAGCACTAAAGGACTAAAGAATGGCTTGGGTTGGAAAGGACCTTTAAAAATCATCTAGTTCAACTCCCCTGCCATGGGCTGGGACATCTGTCACTAGGTAAGGCTGCTCAAAGCCCCATCCAGCCTGACCTTGAACACTTCCAATGCTGGGACATCCACAACTTCTCTGGACAACCTGTTCCTTTATCTCACCACCCTAATTGTAAAAAATTTTCTTATATGCAATCAAAATCAAATCTCAGTTTAAAACCATTGCTCCTTGTCCTGACACTACAGGCCTTGGTAAAAAGTATCTCTCTATCTTTCTTATAAGTCATCTGTACATACGAAAAGGCTAAAATAAGGTATCACAGACCTTTCTCTTCTCCAGGCTGAAAATCCTCGATTCTCTCACCCTTTCTTCCTATGAGAGGTGTCCCAGCCCTATGATAATTTTCATGGCCCTGCTTGTGAATAATGTAACCTTGACCAAAAGCTTAACAGACTTTTTTGGGCAGAGCACTGGCTAAAGAAGATCTTGCTCTGTAAACTAACACGTGCTGTTGTTTGCATATCCGTGTCTTGTAATAAGTACATTATCAAAGCAATAAACACCTCTGCCATTTGTTTCATGTCCTGATGGAAATAAATTGATAATCCCTGAATTTTGGGTAAGAGTCTGCTGAATCAGGTATATGCAGGTAGCTCCAGTTTTGCTACTACTGTAATGCCTGGGATATCTCTGAACTCCAATTAGCCAGCCAACGACTCAACAACTGAGAAGAAATTTTCATTTAACTCCAAATAATTAAGTTCCATTTTGAGAGCTTTCTTCACTATCATTGTCAGCATGTCAGGAGGAGCTGAGGGTGGAAAACTACAGCC
>VZRZ01008641.1:2177760-2230839 GCA_013398175.1 Climacteris rufus
CCCTTCCCCTTCCCCTTCCTCTTCCCCTTCCCCTCCCCTCTTGCCTCTCTCCTTTCTCACGTCTCTGTTCTCAATATATCTTTGATATAAAGTATCAATCTGTACTTACCCCATCAGGGCAAGGAGACAATTCTAAAACATTTTGAGATGATGTATGTTCAGACCAGGTTTTAAGTTGGCTACTTTCATACTGCAGTTCTACATTTTACGTACATGCTCTATAGATCTTGCAGTATGTGCCATAGAAGCACAGAATAGCCCAGGTTGGAAAAGACCTCCAGAGATCATCTGGTCCAACTTTTCATGAGAAGGGGAGCCTTGGTAAAATTATCTAGCATCCTGTCCAATTGCATCTTGAAAGCCTCCAGCAATGCTGTGATGGGAACTTTCCCATGCCCCTGGGGAGGTTGTTTTGGTGAACGATTGCTTCAAAAATTTATTTTTAATGTCAAGATGTATGTTTATATCATACACATAAATTCATATTTTGATATAACCACATAACAATACTATTACTGTGATATTGTAGTTGGCTTCCAAGACCCATCATCTGAGGAATTTCTAAACTTCTTCTCTAGCTTTTTTGATTTAGGATCAAGTCTTTTTAAAGCTATTTACTGGTATTAAGCATGACTAGAGCCTCACCAGCTCAGTAGGAGTAGTAACGCCTCTGCAGTTGGGTGACTGACACTTAACCATAGAAATCAACAGCACTGACTGACTTCAGTGTTCAAGACTGGAGCCAGGTATACACACTCTTCTACCTTTATTCATGTATTTAATTCCATTTCCAAAAGAAAACAAAGACAGTCAGTAAGATGTCAATATTAGGAAAACAACTTTTTCTGCCTTCTGTACTTCTATTTATAAATTGATTATCTTTGTTTTTAACATCCACTGAAAGCAGCTAACACAGAATATTTCTTACACAGTTTTGCTGGAGGGACAAAACATACATTGATGGAGATGTCATTTTACGAAGGCAAGGTACTCAAAATAATACATTAACACTGGCACCTTAGTTTGCCTAATACTACCTAAATGTTTTTAAGGGTCTCAGTATCTGGAGTGTCCTACCACATATTAATTGTAGTGTATCTGTGCCTACATGTTGTACACACTCACACTTTTCCCACTTACCATAAATTTGGGCGATGTCTTCAGCTTTTTTAAATCATAAAACCAGAGAGGACTTTTAAGAATATGGTGGAAGGTAAAAATAACTGCTTTCCTTCCCAATTTAATCAGTATATACTGATATTTCCAAGATAGTGGATTAGTCATTGGCAGACTTCAGTAAAATGATGATACAGTTATCCTAAACATAATTTATCATATCATTATGCCTCCCTTGAAATATTCTTTCTTTGAGAATAAGAAAGGATGCTGGAGTCTTTAAAATTCAACACCCCCACAACAGCTAAAAGTAGCTTTTCTACTCTCAGGCACCTACATCATCCTTATTCAGATAATAACAATTATTATTAAGACAGACCTTCAGATGCTCTCTCTTCATTCATCTAATGGGTCCATTAATGATACATTATTCAAAAACTGCAGATTAAATAGTAATTAAAAGTTTTCAAGAAATTGTTAGGTATCATGTCTCTGTGGTTGTGAAAAAGAGTTTAAAGCTCTGTTTTCTAAGCCAGGAAGTGTTGGAACAACAGTAACAAAAGTCAGGAAAGGAAAGGGATGGAAGGGCTTGTACTACAAATGAGCTAAGTAACCCTAGCACAAAAATAATGGAAGGGAGCTTTGTATGACTCTTTGGAACAGCTAGTTCCCTCACTGCTTTGCCTGTCTCTTCTCCTGTCTTGGAGAAACTTTATTTTCGTGCATCACTGCCCCAGGTGAAGATAGTTCTATGGGGACAGCATGTGGAAATAACCTATGACTCCTAATTCTGGTTTTACCATTAACTTACTGAACTTGCCATATTGGAGTCTGCACTGGTAAATTATTAAATTCCACAAACTTCATATTTGAATTTACAATTATATCAATAAATATGAAGAGTGTAAGGGCTCATCAATAAGTAAATTCAAGTTAGAAGCATACTTTTGATTTTCTCAAAGCACTTCATAATTAGAGCTTTGTAAACAAAACCATAAATGGCAACAGTAATTCTTTTTAGAGCAAGATTTGTCTTAGCTAGTACGTAAGACCTTAGAAAAAGTAGGTGTAACTCCTTGCTAAGAAGTTAACATTAAATGCTGGTTAGAATTTTAATTTCAAGCATCCAGCTCATTAAATTAAAATACAGCTAAGCAATAATGTGGCCTTGTTACTGTACCAGAATGTAGACATTTAAATATCACAACATAATAAACCTGACACACACAGTCGCAGCCAGTGTGGATTTGTGTGGTGGGCGTATCTTTTCTGCTCTCTAGCTGACACCACATGACAGCTATAAATTGTGCCTGCCAACATCACATCTCTGAGAGGGTTGGACACTGTGAAATATGTCAGTCTTGAAGAGCTTTCCAAAGGGACAGGGTGAAAGCAAACAGGGGGCCAGTGACCATACAAGGAGCCAGCCAGCAGCTGCATGTGCCCACCATGCTCATCACTGACCTGCTTGGCTCCTCACACTCCTAGTAAATCAGGGAAGTTCTGAGAAACTCAGTGCCAGCTGTGAATCCCTGGCATGGATCATTGTTGGTTACAGACCAGCCAGGCTCTGTGGCAGAGCTGAAGGAGTTAGCAGAGGGGAGGCAGATATTGGCACTGTCAAAATGTTGGCTGCCTGAGAGGTCTGGGGGTTTCCAGCCCAGCATACCACTGAGACCATGTTCAGGAGGCCTGGGGAGTCTTCTCTGTTGTTTTCCACAAGGCAACTGGCAGAGAAACAGTTGTACAGGATGCACCCTTACAACTCTTTGGAAAGGTGCTGGGATAGCTCTTCATTTGAGCTCAGTGAGACAAAATTAAATCTGTAAAATGCTCAGGCAAGGAACAAGATCATTTGCTGTCTTCCATCCGGAGGCAGCAAACAAATGCAAGTGACAACAGGGAGGCTTTTTAGAGCTAAATTTGTCTTCACTAAGGCATCAGCAACCTTGAACAAAAGATTTTGAAGGAAACAAGTGCCTAAGAGGAGAGTTTGCTGAAAAGAAGGATGGGGGAAGTAAATTATGCTCTGACTCAGTTCCTGTTACTCAGGACCACATGGGCACAAACTACTATAAATTTAAATATGATAAAAAGTTTTTTTTCACTGTTAAAGACCCTGGAACTTCTGGCCTATAGAGGCTGAGGGTCCTCCACCCCTGGTAACACCCAAACCCTGAGGGGACATGGCTGTGGGTTACCACATCTGGGTAATCATGGCTGCACTGTTCCATCCCATGGAGCCCCTTTCCACAGCTGCAGCCCTGGGTCTCCATGACTTGTGCTGTGGGCCCTGATGGCTGGGCCCTGCAGCTTTACATCACTGGGACAGCTTCATGCACTCGGTGCCCGCTGTGGGACACCCACCAGGCACCCACTTCAGCAGCAGCACAGTTCAGCTACCCTGACACCTCAGGGTGGCAAGAACCGTAGGTTTAGATTAGATATCAGGAAGAAAGTGTTTATTGTGAGGGTGGTGAGGTGCTGGAACAGATTACCCAGGCAAGTTGTGGATGTCCCGTCCCTGGAAGCATTCAAGGAGGGTTGGATGGGGTTTTAAGCAACCTGGTCTAGTGAAAGGTGTCCCAGCCCATGGTGTGAGGCTTGAAACTAGGTGATCTTTAAGGTCCCTTCCAACCTAACCCATTCAAGGACATTGTCCTTTCCAACCCAAATCATTCAAGGACATTGAGGTGCTGGAGCATGTCCAGAGAAGGGCAACAAGGCTTGTGAAGTGTCTAGAAACATGTCTTATGAAGAATGGCTGAGGGAGCTGGGTTTGTTTGGTCTAGAGAAGAGGTGGCTCAAGGGAGATCTCATTCCTCTCTACAAACACCTGAAAGGAAGTCACAGCCAGCTGGGGGTCTGCCTCCTCTTCTGGGCAACCAGCGACAGGATGAAAGGAAATGGCCTCAAGCTGTGCCAGGGGAGGTTTAGGTTGGACATCGGGAGGAATTTCTTCACAGAAAGGGTGCTTAGACATCGGAATGGGCTGCCGAGAGAAGTGGTAGTCACTGTCCCTGGGCGTTTTTAAGGAAAGACTGGACATGGCACGCCGTTCCATGGTCTAGTTGACATAGTGGTGTTCAGTCACAGGTCGGACTGGGTGACCTCCGAGGTGTTTTCCAAGCCTATTAATTCCGACTCTTTGCCGTGGCCGGCTGGGCCGGCTAGACCGGCTGGGCCCGCCCGCCCCTCACGCTCCGCCCGTGGAGCCGCGCGCGCAGGGCGGCTCGGAGCCCTCCAGGGGGCGCTGCCGCTGCCGGGCCGCGCTGGCCGGGGGCGGGGCCGCGCCGCGCCGGGCCCGGCATGGAGGGCAGGATGAGCCTGCCGCGGGGCCCCCAGAACCTGTGCTTCGACAAGGACGAGTTCATGAAGGTGCGTGGGGCCGCCGGGGCTGCAGGGTGGTGGAGGGGCGAGGGGCCTCCTGAGGATGGGGGTGGCGGAATCCCTGCGGGAAGAGAGGGGCCCGGAGCCTTGGTCGGGATGTTATGGCTCCACCACGGCCCTTCCGCCGGCTGGGGGTCGCGGAGAAGCGCCGAGGGTGTCACTGGCAGGGGGATCCGGGAGGCGGCCGTGTCCAGGCAGGGCTGGGCTCTGAGTCTGACGGGACCGAAAGGCCTCACTGCTTGGAGAGCTTAAAGTAGTTCTTGGTACTGAATTTGAGGTTTGGTTGTTGTTTCGTGGTTTGTTTTGGTATTTTTTTAAGGCTCCTGCATTTTGGAGAGCTGGTCTCTAGGTACTCAGCCCCACTTGTGCTTTTAAGCCCAAAGACCCAGAGTTTGGAACATCGGAAACTACTGCGTTAAGAAGCCTTTTGCCCCCTAGAGCTTTAGTTTGGTTAACTCACTGGCATATGGAGTACTTTATTTTGGGTGTGTTCCTTGTGTGAACTGTTTACTTACATAATCCTCTCTTTCCTGTTTCCAGGCGGATTTTGATGTTGATCATTTTGTGTCAGACTGCAGGAAACGTGTGCAGTTGGAAGAGCTCAGAGAGGATCTGGAGCTCTATTACAAACTCCTTAAAACTGCTATGGTAGAACTCATAAATAAAGACTATGCAGATTTTGTTAATCTCTCAACAAATTTAGTAAGTGTTACTGTACTGCCTTGTTCAGACTTAATGTGATTTAGTGGTTTTTTTTTATTTTTCATATAAAAAGTATATGGCTTTTATTGTGGCATTTTTAGATTTAAGGCATCTTAAACTGTGACCCCTTGCACTGAGAGACCATTCCCGTAGAACTGAGCTACTGTACAGAATTGCTCTTGGCCTCTACTAAATGTTTTAGATGTGTGCATTTTGTCTTGAAAAGCTGATTCATTAGGAAGTTAGACTCAGGGCAAACTGTGTTTCAAAGTGTCAGCAGTTATAAAATTGAAGGAAATAAATTACTAAAACAGAATAGCAATGGTACAAGTAAGGCTGTTCTGAAGGATTTGTTTAGGAATCCTTAAACTGTTTCTATAGTCAAAATATCTTAAAAAAAAAACCCAACCTGCTTGTCTGAAAATTGTAATTATTCCAATTATATAGGTTCAAAGAGACTTATTTCTGAGAGGAAAAATTTCCATAGGTGGAAATTTTATTTATCTTTTGGCTTTGTGTGACAAGCAGTCTGATATCTTTATGCCTATATTTGAGGTAACATTTTTTTGCATTGAATTTAAAACAGGAGATTATGAAGGGAGGTATATTTTCTCAGTTCTCTTTTGGTATCTGTAAAACTGGAGGCTTTTTCAGTAATTCATGAACTGAACCCATTAATATGAACTTACCAAAAAAGTCATAAATATGTTTGTGGTAATTTCTTTAGGTTGGCATGGACAAGGCTCTCAATCAGCTTTCAGTACCCTTGGGACAGTTAAGGGAAGAAGTTATGGTATGTTCAAAACAATCATTGTAGACAGCTTGGTAAACTTCTGCTCACTTTTGTGTGATGTACAGAATGTCTTTTACTCAAGTTAATATTTGTTATAAGGAACTTCTCGTTGAAAATGGATGACTTAGAGTGGTAGTAGGAGAAGCATTGTGTTTTCAAGCAGTTGTAGTTGCAGTAAATTTATGTTTTCTGTAGTGCATTTCAACCAATTGATAAAGGATTTCTTAAACATGACAAGTGAATAGACCCTTGCAAGACAAGTCTATGGAGATATCTTGAAATTGTTTTAATATTTGAGTTACTTAAAGGTAGTAGTAGATAATTCAGATGTAACACAGTTACAGACTTCTTTTTGTTCAGTCTGTGGTTTAACCATAGAACATCACCCTCTTGAATGTGGATCTTATGCTGGCTCTTCCACACTGAGTTGGTATTTATAGCAAGGGGCAATTTTTTATTGTCTTGGCAGCCAGTCCAAAGGTGTGTTTGCTGCATAAATGTGCCTCAAAATATCACACCCTTTAATGCCTAAAACAGAAAACAGGGTCAGTTAGCATAGAGAAATCATTATATGAAAAATACTATTTAAAACCGATTTATAGCTTCAGTTTCAAGACATAAAATCATAGTGGGTTTATTGCCTGTTGTTAGGCAAAGGTCATTTGTTCTCTCTAAGATACTAAAAGCACATGTCTGGTGGAAATAATTATACTTATGGTGGCAATACCTAAGGAGCAGGTTCTACTTTCAGTTATTTAGTCATATTTCTGGTTTTTTCACTTAGAGTATAGTTGATGTTACTGTAGCTTTTATCAATCCCATGTTATTGTTAATCTGTGTCTTGTTTTTAAGTTCAGGTTTTCTTTTTAGGGTGTTTTTCCAACTTTATAGGGGAAGCAAGCTTTACATACTGACTTTTTCTCTCCCAGAGTCTGAAGTCATGTGTCAGTGAAGGAATTCAAGCCATAGATGACCGGATGACTAAACAAGAAGATATTAGAAGAAAAAAGGTACAACAGATAAATTCTTACCTTGAAGAGTTCATCCTTGGGATCACTTTGGTTTTGCTATGAACTTGGAGAAAATGAAATTTAGAAAGTTCTAGGCTGTCTAGATGCACACTGTGTAGGATTTTGTACTTGTAAAAATATATTGACATTTTGGTCAACAGATTTCATTTTTTACAGTGCCTAGTTGATCATAAATCTGTGTTTTACTTTAGTTGCCTAAAGCATAAATGTCTGATTTAATTGGATTTTGTTTTAATTATAGTTACCCTTGTTTCTGATTGTAGTAGTATATAAACTTGCTTATTATGAATTGAATTGAAGTACAGCTGTTTAGTTTTTATGGGAGACACACTAGCATTTGTCTTTGTGCTTAACTTTGGAAAAAATCAGGGATAAGAACAGCTGTCCTACATCCCTGACAAACATTTGTTTGTGGGGTTTTATGGATTTGCGTGAGCAATACTTCAGCTGACACATGACTGAAGTATTAAGATGAAGGAAGAAAACTCACACCAGAAAAAACCCAAAGCACTAAGAAACCATCCAAAATATTTTCCATAGGTGATATCAGTCGGGATTGGGGTCAGACATGAAAAATCTTTCTTTAATTACAGATGTGTGTCCTGAGACTTATTCATGTTATTCAGTCTGTTGAGAAAATTGAGAAGATTCTACATTCCCAAGGCACTAAAGAATTGTCCTCGTTAGAGGGAAACAGGTAAAAAATGTTCAGTTTTGTTTGTAATTGATAGGACTAATTTAATTTCACGTCTTGTTGAAGGTGAATTTTATAAGCACTGGGATAAATCTTTAGAAATGTAACTCTGATGGACTAAATGACTAATTTTAGTATTGTTTTGGTTTTAATCTTTTAGCTGTTCATTCATAGAATGTGTAACTCAGACTCCAGAGTTCCACATTACTGGTGGTGCTTTCAGTAAGCAAGCTTTTTGAAGTTGGTGTGCAATTTATTTTTTTTTTAATTGTAAGTCACTAATGCTGTCATGTCTGAAATACTCTCTACAGCACCATTTATTCCAGTATCATTTGTAAGTGAAACAGAATAGCTTTTCTTGTTTTTCCTGCTTATGTATAAGTGAAAGGACTGCTGCAAGAAGAGCCAAAGGCAGCAAGGGAAATGTGTAATACTTCTGGTACAAGGAAGGTTTGTGACAAATTCCAGGCAGACCTCTTCCTCTGCCTTGGCTGAGGAATGGAAGATGCCTTTCAGCCAGTTTTGGAACTGATGTACCATTTGTGCACTTGAAATGCTTGTCTGGGATGCAAGTACAACTGAAGCTGGAGGGAAGACCCAGTGTGAGCCTGTCTTTTCAGTTTGGTGTTCTGGCTCACATAGCAGGGAGGGGGAGGTGTACAGAAAAGGATGGTGGTACCTAGAGGGATGAAAGCTGATGTTTTCCATTAGGGTCAGGCACTTTGCAGAATTATGTTTGCAGTCAAGATCATACTCGAATGGCTGAAAATTTGTCTCATGATTGGGATTGTGTGGACTTGAGAAGGGTAGGAGTGTTTCTCTAGAGATAACTGTCATTGGTTTTGCTGTATGACAGAAAGGGTAAGTAAGAAACAAATCTGGATGGTGAAAATCCCATAGTGCAGTTCCTGAGCTCTCTTAAGACTGACTTTTCATGTGATAATAAAACTGCCCTCTAGAAAAAAGTGTTTCATACTGCAGAGGCAAGAGCTTATGTTCCTCTCTGCTTCACCCACCTTATGTTAGTAGCTGCAAAACAGAACTAATCATGTAGTGTGCTCCAGATCATTATTGCATGATTGCAGTAATTATAGTAGTACCTATCAGAATTCTAAATATTTAGATTAAACTACAAAAATTGAGGAAAAGTACTACCTGTCTGCTACAGATGAAGGTGGGTTGGTTTGAAAGGCTCTAACTGTGTATTCTCATTTTATATCATCTCTCTTCTAGTCCACTTTTAACTGGACAAGTTTTAGAGAGAATTGCCACAGAATTTAATCAGCTACAGTTTCATGCAGTACAAAGCAAAGGAATGCCCCTTTTGGACAAAGTGAGACCAGTAAGTATTGCATGACACTTAGCACTTGCACAGTCAAGCAAAACCAGTATAATTGGAAGACAAATGCCTGTTTCCACAGTTTTATTGAATTAATTTATGGAGGAAAATGGGTTTCATGAGGTCATTTTTATCCGTTGTCCAGAGCTGTTGCTCTTTCTGAGGATTTATGCCTTGTTTGCTGACTTTAGGATAAATTGCTTAGAGTAAGAGTAGGAAATACAACAGACATTTTTGTCAGCTTAATGTATCTTGCAGTTCATCTGCTTGCTGATATTGAGGCCTCGTTCTAGAGATTTATGTTGGTTTTGTTAGCTGCAGTGTACAGACCAGAATATAAATGGAATGTGCCTACAGAGGGGCTGGCTTGAATTTATTCCAATTTGTCTTTTCATGAAATTATGCTGGCCATTACTAATCTCCCAGTATTCTGTTTGTAATAACTGCATACTGTAAAAGATTAATTGATGTTTTGGTGGGATTTTTTTTCTTCTATTCATTTAGTGGAGAGAGGAAACAAATGAAAAGTGGTACTTAAAGGAAACTATAAATATGGAGGTGGGGTAATACTTTAAGCTGATTAGCTTGGAGGTGTCATTCTTGATGGCTTTTGAGCTAGTGAGGTAGTTCATAGTTCCAGTTTTTCACTGTGTACCCCTGCCTATTGGCCATATAACCTTGTTTCAGCTCAAGATGTCCATGGAACTATGGGCAGTTTACAGGACTCTTGTGGCCACTGAGTTATCAAACTTGGATAATAGCAGGACTGAGCGTGAGCAGCAGAGTAGTGAACATGGTGGGAGAACATTTGTCACGTAGCTTCCTTAATGATGTTTGTCAGGATTTCTGTCCTGGACCTGTTTTTACATCAGAATGTAGCTTTCGTGCCTGGTCAGCAATTAGGTTCCTGACTTTGCATGTTTAGTACAAATTCTGTAAATCGTTTTAGGATGGATGGACACAATACAGCATGTAAAAAGGCAGAGAAGAAATTTGTCTGGTTAAATTCATTGTTCAACTCTGACTACATTAATGTGTATTCCTGAACTTCCTTCAAATACAGAGTTATAGGGGCCCTCTTGGGCCAGGAGTACATCTTCAGGTAGCGTAGCAATAAATTGGGTGTAGTGGAAATGATGTAGCAGGAGATCAGGAAAAATGGTTTGCAAAAGGGAGAACATATGTAGACTGAAGAAGCTGTTTGGCAGAAGCCAGAAGGAATCTAATTGCTTTGGTTTTTGCTAGTGTCACTCAGTGTCATTCATTTGTGGTAATTTGAAAAGTACTGCTGGGTACACACTGTCTTTCTAGTCCCTGACAGTGAGAGATAAATGCTGCAATTGTTATCCCTGGTCACTTCTTGTAAATCTGTTGTTTATTGTCACATACTGGGTCAGTTGAACAAGGAACAATTTATTGACCTATTTCCTCAGGCTAAAGCAGACTTTAGATACCACTACCTTACAACATGTAGAAGAAAATAATTGTCTTTAGCTTTATTATGATAAATACTGTCTTATATAGCTTCAGTAACCCAGTAAGTTTGTGTTAATGTTCGTTTAGGACAGGCAGTTATCAAAATGTTTGCAGCTTTCAAATGCAAATAGAAAGCTGAGTTGGGTATTTCTGATCGAATTTACTTCAATGATGGCAAGGCTTTGCTTTTGTTTTTACTATACTTTGTTTCTCTTTGTAGCGCATAGCTGGAATAACAGCTATGCTGCAGCAGTCTCTGGAAGGGCTGCTCTTGGAAGGCCTTCAAACTTCAAACGTTGACATAATACGGCACTGTCTGCGCACTTACGCGACAATTGACAAAACACGAGATGCAGAGGCATTGGTTGGTCAAGTGCTTGTAAAACCTTATGTAGATGAGGTAAGATAGAGTAAAAAAATCCCATTTGTTTTCCAAACATGCTTATTTTTCCTGTTAGCCTCCAGCTTTTGCTAGCAGCTTCAGAATATCTTTGTGGAAAGAACAGGAGAACTGAGCCCCGACAAAATGTCTATTTGTTGTTGCTGCTTAAGAAAAAAAGGGTGGAGGAATTCTCTTTCCTGCCTGTTACCAATTTCAGGTTGTATCCAGTTGTGATTCTTTTTCTTACCTACATTTTTCTTGGGCTAAGGAATCAAAAAACCAAATCTTTCCATTGGGTGCCTACTAAGTGCTGTAACAGCTCTTACAGTGGGGGAGAGGTTGTTCTCCCCTCGGTTTTCTCAGGTTCTGTTCTTTCACCACTTCTTCTCTGTTCCACTTGGTTTATGTAGCAAGAGGCAGAAGTGTTCAGACAGGAGGAAGAATACCAAGAACCAAGCTATTGTTCTTTTCCTACTGTCTGCCTTCTCTTTTTGGCAGATTATCCCTTTTCACTGGATATGAGGTACTGTCCAGACAAACTGCTTTGTGAGCTGCATTAAAGGCTTAGCAGTGTAACAGAAGATTCTTTGCTTTGACTTGCCTGTGTTTGGTGTTGGACCAACCACCTCTACGTTTAGAAGGAGTTTTTTTACTTTATTGTGAGGTTTGATTAGCTTTTGCCAGTTGCCTGTTTAACTTGACAGACTGCTTCAGGTGACAGTGATGTGACAGTGGGTTGGGAGCCAGACACGGTGGCTAACATTTAAAAGTAAGGAGCTCATTCCCATTGTTGGGGCCAGTCTTGGCAGTAAGAGTGCTCTGTTAAAGGAAGTAATAATTCAAGTTATACTTGGAAACTATAAAAAAAATATACTGACTATTCCAGTATTTGAGGTTAAAGTGTTAAGAGTTTTGTGAGTCTTGCATTACAGCCCATTTTATATTCACTTTTCTGGCATTTAACATTGAGCTTTTCCTGGCAGGTGATTGTGGAGCAGTATGTTCAGTCTCACCCTAATGGCCTTCAAGCTATGTACAACAGGCTCTTGGAGTTTGTTCCTCATCATTGCCGTCTCCTGCGCGAAGTAACGGGGGGAGCGATTTCCAGGTAAATATCTTGGGGTTTCTCTCAGTTGCACTGAAGTTACAGCAAGTGTCATGTGCTTTTGAAATGCTTTGCATTGTTAGCTTTCATGCACTATTGACTTACCTGGCCTTTCCTGAAGATTCATAGTCCAGTTTGATTTCTCTCTCATGTCTGTGTTTTTCAAAACAAAACAGTGAACAGAATTTCTTGGTGCTGTGGCCCAGACTTTAAGAGGAAGGAAAGACAATCCTCTATTTCAGTAGTAGAAGTGAGTCCTATTCATAATACAATGTGTCAGATAACTTGGTTTTTTGAACCCATTAAATATGATTGTACATTTGATCCAAGGAGAAGAGCATAATAAAGCTATTAAAATAAAAGTTCAGAAGTTATTGAGTTGTTAGTGCACATCAGGAAAGTGGGGACCATCCTCAGAGGTTTGACTGGTTTATTGCATGTACTGAAACTACAGGTTTAATTGATTTGTGCTTCCACTGTCTTCTCAAAAAGTGCTTAATTCCTTATGCAATTAAATTGCCTGTTTTCAAGCTTAAATAATTCAGGTCTACTGAATTGTATCCATTTATTCATCTGTTTGCAGGATGGTTAATATAGTAGACTGCTGTAATTAGCAGAACTATGGATGTAGCCCCTAAGGACCGCAAAATTACTTTTCTAATTAGTCATCCATTGCTGAGCTTTTTATGACTCCTAAGTTTTACTAACATTTCAGTTCTTTTAATCCCTTAGCAAGTTTCAGTCTTCTAGATAATGTTTCTACTTTGTACTGTGGTGTACAGAATTGGAATTGAATGCTTTTATCTCTTCTGCTCTCAATTTATAAGTTTTCATAATCAAGGTAGCTTTTAATCTCTTGTTTCAAACACAATATGATGTATATATACAGTTTGGAACAATTAGGAAAAAGTTCTTTTTATTGCATTAATCACATTATTCCTACTTGGTAGGTCTTGGAAGTTTGGAGCTATTAAAACTTGAATTATACCAATAATAATAGGAGTTCTCAGCTGAAATGTACTAATTTTCCAGAACACACTTGCAAAATATACAACTGATAAATTTTTTAAACACTTTGAGAGTGTTTAACTTGGATTTGATGAGACTGTGGAATCAGATAAGGAATCTTCAGAAGAAGAACAGTTTAAGGGAATCAACATAACTATGTAAAAAAATATAGTGCATTTTATCTAGTGTAGTGCATGTATTTTTTAGTTATTCCTGTCTCCAAGTAGAAGCTTAGTGGTAAAATATAACCATAGAATAATTGCAATTTTTTTTCAGTGAAAAAGCAGATATTGTTCCTGGATATGATTTCCTAGTGAATTCAGTGTGGCCAGAAATAGTACATGGTTTGGAAGAGAAATTACCATCGCTGTTTAACCCTGGAAACCCAGATGTGTTTCATGAGGTAATTAATTTTTTCCATTTCTGATTTCTGTGATACATACAAGACTTGAACGATTTGAGTTCTCTAGCTTTTTTCTCTCTGCATGTGTCTTAATTCATATTGTTGCATGGCTTGGTGCAGGAGGTACCTCAAATGCCCTGATCCAATTTTCATAGGAATTCATTCTCTCCTGGAGTTTGTTAGGAAAGCTCATACAGAAGTTATTGGAAGCCATTTAATCAGATGAATTAATAGTTATTTTGGGAGTAGAATTGCAGCGTAACAGAAGGTGGGAGTGGATGACTTGACTTCTGTGTAGCAAGGGCTGTCATGTTTATTAAATAGCTGGGCTGCAATGTGCTTGTTGCTGTGGGAAGATTAAAAAAATTCTTTGTTTCACTTGCTTGTTTTAGCTTTTGCTCTCTTACAGTACTTCACATTATGTTGTGATTAAAACCAAAAATACTTGGAGGCATTGCCATTAGGTTTAGAATATTAAAGTATTTTCTCTGGTATCGCAACCAATTATGAAGCAAGCTTACATTAAATAGTGAATTTAAAGTACTTGTTGCCCTTGTACTTTCTTCATTAGCAATGCTGCTCTGTCTCTAAAGGATCATCTTTTGCTACTGGTGAAATAGATTTCTTGGTCTGCTATGAGCATTGGTTCTGGTAGAACTTTATTAGTATGTCACAAATAGAAAATATCAGCTTCCTGCTTTTCCTTGTGTCCTGTCTGCTTGTATTTAACCATGATTACTGAAAAATTTGGATTTTTCTTTTTTCCTGGCAACTTGACTTGTGATTTGTGTGAAACATTTTATTTTCAAGGTAGAGAAGGGAGGCAGTGATATATTGTGTGAAGGAAGGCATCGTAGGCATATCAGGGCAGATGACTTAGGGGAATGCTGGCTTGCTGGTGAAGGTTTGTAAGGCATGTGATTCTTCATGTGTTTACACAAAACTGCTTTTACTAAACACATTTATTTCTTGGAATTTAATTTTTTTTAGTACAGGTAGATTGAATAATTGAAGGCAGGTAGGCATGACTGAGTGTTTGCAGTGCTGTCTCTAAAGAAGAAGCAGCAGATTAGAGGATGTCGAAGAAAGTTGTGGTGGTGCCATGCAAATGACACTGTAGCACGTTGCCCTTCCCTCAGGAGAATACTTGATTTGCCATGAAGTTTCTGTCAGTCCTCCGGCTTTCACCTTCTGCCCTGCATGCTGCAGATTCTGAGCCTTGTTGGTCTTTTGCTGTTCTGTGCTGCGTGGTGCACACAGGAATGTATTTTGTCTTCAGAAAAGCTGGGTTTGCTTAAAAGGCTGTTGTCTTAAGTGACACTGATAGTGGCCAACTGTTGATACTGCCATTGTGTTGATTTAAAAAACACCCAGGGATCCTAAAAAGCCCATAAAAACCCAACACCCACCCATGACTTTCAGGTAAATCCTGTAGTAAGTTTAAAGTACTTTTCAGACTGCTTTTGACTACTTAGGTGACTTGGAGTCATTAAAATCATTAAAATATTTTACCTAAAAGTCAATACAAAGCTGAAATGCCAAGTGTAAAAATGCTCTTACACCTATCTGAAGACTAATAGCTCTGAATAAAGAGGGGGAGAAAAACGCTTTAAAATTGTTTCTGCACTGATGAGCCAAGTAATGCTACACAGATTTTAGACAGTAATCTTTCATCTCTGTTTCCTAGGGTGATAGAAATGCAGAAAAGCATTTCTCTCCATGTTTACTTGCATGTGTATCTATGTCTAGGTTTAATGCTGAAACGTTTGACCATGCAGTATTATCTGTTAAGAGGTTTTTAGATGAGGAGAGAGGAATGGAAACATTGTTTTTAAATCCTTTAAAAATCAGACTGGCAATGTTAAGTATGTATGTTAAAGTGAGTGTTTGTATGTGTGAGGTGTTTTTTTTAAATTGTTTCAGGTTGATGTGCCCATATTTCTGAGCCAGATGTGTAGGTTCATGGGTATTTGAAAAGAATACTTCTTGTATCCCTAAACATTCATTTGAGATTAAGTTTAGATTTCTTTGTTTGAAAATTGCTCCATTTTGGTTCCCAGTTTAACTTCTCTTAAATAACTCTGCAGTCGACAATCCAATCCTAGAAGCTGAAATAGGAATCAATCTTGCAGTTAGTTCCCTGTCCTGGATATAGTGTCATCAGTACCTAGATAAATGTCTCTTGAGTTGCCTTCTATTTTGAAAATGATAGGTCTTTATAGAGTGATTGGTTTATATCTCTGACTTAGGGTAGCAGAGCATTAACAGCTTGTTAGCCATTTTACACTGCTGGGTTTATTATCAAAGAAAGGAGGTCCAAAAGAGAACTATTCTGTCCTTCAGTCTGAATCTAAACCCCATACCTTTTATGGGTCTGTTGTGTTACAAATACAGCCACCTTAGAACAAAAGTAGTTACATAAAAGCTTTTGCATGTGTTTTTCAAAATGCTGTCTTGACACACTGAAACTGCCATGTCACAAGAAAAATACTCTGTAATTATACCTTTAACAGAAAGTTACTGAGATACACAATACAAAAGCAAGTAAGTTCATGTCCTTTGTTCACAGGAGAGTTTTTGAGGGCAGATCCTAGAAGCAGCAACACAGGGGCTTCTGACAACATTTTACTGCTTCATAAGGGGCAAAATCACATCACTCCCATAGTGCTCTGGATTGTGGATGGAACCCTAACCCTGGAGTGACGTCCGAAGCACTGAGAGACTCAGTCAGGCTTATTTCATTAATTCAGTGGAGTCTTAATGAGAATGTATGATAGGTTTTATGGCTGTTTCCTTTTTTTTAATAGAAGAAACTTGCACAGAAACCAAATTAGTTTTCATTCCATAGAAGTAATTTTAACTGCAGCTGTATTTTGATTTTAAAGGTATTTACATAAGCTTTGTGTTCAGCTGCCAAGATTTATTTTGTATGAAATAACATTTTTTGGTACTATTTTACTTCTGGTTTTCACTGAAATGTTTGGCTTTCTGCTTTATGCATGATTTAATTTATCATTTCATTATTTTCAGTGTTCTCATACTGTTGAGAGCAAATTCACAGTGTGTTTGGGGATTAATGTAATTTTTTTTTTTGCTTGCAACCTACTTAATACTATTTGTAAACATCTTATTAGAAGTGTACAGTGGATGAAGTTAGTTTATCTGAAATTGAAGTTCCTGTGCGATTATTTTGTGTTTGCAAAGCAATTTTAGGCAAACAGATCTAGAAATTATTTTAATACAGGTCCTGTGTAACACAAAAATATTGTGCTTCCATTCTTATGTGTGTTTGGCTTTGTGTACTTGTGAGTTTTATTCCTGATTATTTCTGCTTGTTGTGTACCTTCATCTCCTGCACCTGACTCTGTTAGTACTGTGCAGCACCACCGCAGTGGTTGAGCTCAGAAATACTGATGAATCTCTGATCAGTTCTGTTTGTTCAGCATCCTTGGACAGTTTTACGCGTTTTAGAAGTGCCCTGTGCTACCTTTTGTTACCATAGACTAACACTTGGTAGTTAACTGGGTTTGGTTTCACTGCAGTCCAGGCTTTTAGCTGTGTGTGATGAGGTGGTACAGGGGCAGCGTCAGCCTTTCTGAACCTCCAGCTTAGTCGTAGCGTGATACAAGAGTTCTGCTGAATGGCTGGTGGTGCCTTCCTTGTTTGCTGGGAGCCTGTGTGTGATGAGGATGCTCATTGTCTCTGTGCAGAAGTACACCACCAGCATGGACTTCGTACGCAAGTTTGAGCGACAGTGCAGCTCCCAGGCCAGCGTGAAACGGCTGAGAGCTCATCCCGCTTACCACAGCTTTAACAACAAGTGGAATTTGCCTGTGTATTTTCAAATAAGGTTGGTGTGCATTTATTTGGTTCAGTCTTTCAAAAGTAGAGTTTAGTCGCAGCAAGATGATCTGGCTTAGGGTCAGATCTCTTCCTTGTTCAAAGTTTCACCTGTCAACAAATCATAGTGGAAGTCAAACTAAGAATTTAATTGCTAAGTCAAGTAACTCTGTTACGTATGTTTCAGCAGTTTAGCAAAATAACAGCCCACTACTCTTCAACATGTACCATGTTATTGCACCAAATTTGGTATGCTACACATAGGACTTTCAGGAACAGATCCAAATAAGTCTTGAATTCTTATTTCAAGTTTCAAATTCTTTTTCTCCAGTGTCCCTGAAACTGTATGTTGAAAGATGCTACTTGTGCAAATCCAGAGGAATACTTAATATGAGGGAAGAACTCCTTTTTCTTAGGCATACAGAATTAAAGGACTTGCAGCTTTTGCAGACCTAGCTATGTTTGTGACATTCTTTTTGTCTCACAGGATGTACTCTTTAAAGTGCTGGGTCTTGTAACATTGCCTTCCCAAAGATTGTCCTACTACAAAGATTGCCCTATTCCTGAGGAGCTAAGTAATAACTTTCAGCTTACTTTACCAGCAGATCTGATGTACTTGTAGTATTATCTTTTACAAATCTTGCATCTAGAAGAGAACAGAGAAACCCAAGAAAGCCCTGTTTTAATTCTAGTAATGAACGAATCTTAATGAACAAAATAGAATGTAAAACTCTATTTTTAGCAAGTGTAGCCTACATGTCTGATTGTGGGGCTGGAGAGCCACCCCTCCAGGCAAGGAACGGAACCGTTGATTAAATCTTCTCTGACCTGAGTGTGGCCTGTGTGATCTCTCTTGGTCCAAAGCTTTCTGAGAACCTCTTAAAAAATAAAAATAAATAAAAATAAGTAGAATGTCCAAAAAGAGGGAGAAAATAAATTGATGCTTATTTTTAACTTTCATCACTTTAGTGGCCTTTTTTATTGCACTGTTCTTTAACTGGCAATAATGGTACCATAGTCGCATTTATACAGTTTCTTTAATCCAGGGCAAATCTACACTTCTGCTGAAAAATTGTATCCAGGAATCTTATGAGTGGTAGAGTTAATATAAATGACAAAAGTATTGGGCTGGGAGCCAGTTCTTAATGTTTTGGTGGTTCATGGTGTTTTGTAAAACAGTAGTCACAGCATCTGATACCCTGGCTTGGTTTTTTGCTTGCACATCTGTTCCTGCAGCTGTGTGGTGAACTGATAAGGATCTGTCACCCAGGACAAAAAAATGACTGATGTTCAACTCCAATCAATTTCCCCAAACCGCATGACTGTACAAATATTCATGCTGGCCCAAGGGAGAGGGCAGGAGTATTCACTACAGCACTGGTGCACAGACTAAAAGTATCCATGGAACTGTAGCCATTATGAACCTTTTAACAGATATACATCATTAATAGGGCTGTGTGTCTGCCCATTTTGTTTAAAGTGCAACTTTTCTGGTTGGAGACCAATTTGATACTGTTGTTCATAAAATTGAAGTGGAGTTTTAGCATACTCTTTCTCTTCAGAAATGTTTCCCATTAGGTATTCTGAGATCTGATTGATTAAACAACTTCTAAAAAATCATTTTCCTTTAGTCCAAGATTACTGTAAGTCTGAATAAGTGTACTATTTTGAGAAATGGTTGGATTTATCTTAACAACAGCTGATTTATCTTTAACTGTATTATTCCTTTATGTTGGAATAATCTGCTAACTTATGGAAGTGCCCATGAATTCTTTAGTGCATAACTGTGAAAATAATGCGACATATTAATTATATATATCATGGAAGCTTTTTCTTCATGTGTGTTAATATCCTCTAAGTCATAGAAGATTTTTACTGAACTCTTAGCTCACACACAGAAATTACCTAGAAAAATCAGCCATTACTAAAGCCTTTACAAATGATCCTTTGAGGAACAGATGGATGTTCAGGCATTTCTTCTGTAACAGGGCTGGCAGCCCCAGTAACTCTTTGCCATGCCATTCTTTCAGTTATGTCAGTACAGCTGTTTGTGTGGCTCTAGTGAACCCCACACTGGGGAAATTTTTCTCCTATGTAAGAAATATTCAGCAGAAATGATACCATGTTAAAAATATTACTCTGTTCTCTGATCCTTGTCACCACAGGACTTAAAGACACTGCTCTTCCCTTCTGCTATGGAAGCAGTGCAGAGGCAGAAATGAGGTTTTGAAGCCATTTCACAGACATGTTCAGTTGCTAAACGTTTATCTTAGTCCATTATGAGTTTGAACAAGAAAAGCTAGGTGGGACCCTGCTCTGATCTGGAAATGATAGTTAAGAGGCTTTAAGAGAAGCTCTACAGCTTTTTAATTAGTAAGTTTGATAGACTTACAGAGTTACCATGATACACATAAAAGCAAGAAAGAAGAAACCAATGACAATAGAGCTTTCTATAGTGGAGCTTAAAATGATGGAAGTGTGGAAAAGTATCAGAGGTTTTAATAATAATTTTTGCTGTTACACCTAAAAAATTGTGGAGGTGTGATTTTGGGTTGGTTTTTTTTTTTTTTTTTGCTTCTTTGAATGGTGACTTTTTGAAAAGGGGGGTCAGAGTATCCTGCATGGAACTATTGATTTTCATTAGGTACAGAGTTGTTTGCAGAATCTTATGCTACTGCTCATTAACATGTAGAAAGCTGGAGCTCCAGGATCACATGACATATCTGAAGGTTAAATCAAGTATGAGTCAATTTGTTAGTTTAAAAACAGTAACAAAAAAATACCTCCCTCATTGAAAAGCTGAGGACTTGTCACTCTGTGAGCTATCATTTCAATAATGTTTGCAACTGTGACTTCAATAATTTCCCAAAGTATAAGCTTTTTATGTGCCTGTAAATGTCAAAGATTCTCTTTCAAGTGTTTGAATGCTGGTGTGGTTTATATCTCAATTTAAGTTGGGCAAAAATAACCCCACATTTAAAATCTGTGTATGTGCATTTATAACACATGGAAATAATACTAAAGTAAGCATTGCAAAATGTTTAGGCATCAATTTAAGCAACTGTTGAATTATAATATTCAAAACTTTTCTGTCTCTCAGATTCAGAGAAATAGCAGGGGCCTTAGAAGAAGCACTTTCTGATACACTAGAGGAAGCACCAGGTAAACTTTTGTTGCAAAAAATACTTTCTCTGTTGTAAAGTGGTATAAGTAGCAATGATTGCTCTGTGTCTGTTGAGTATTCAGTGATGTGCATCCTGTGGTTCACGGGAGCTTTCTGATGAACTGATCAAACAGTGTAATACATTTTCATAGAGATGGCCATGTGAGAGTTCTGTTCATTGATCACTTTGCTTACTAAAAACACCCCTTTTGGCAGCAGTCATTAACATAGTTATGGAACCATCCCCTCGGTGTGAGAAGGAAATAAGTCAGCATTTGACATCCTTTAAGTGACAACCAAAAGGCTGTGCTGTGTTATTGGGGTGTAGTTTTCTTAATTGTTGTAGCTCTATGTAGAGGTGAAAATGGCTGTCTGTTGGCAGCATTTAGGCTTCCTGTCATTTATAGTGTTGGTATCTCTCCAAAAACATACATTGATTTATGAGGAGATGAGGAGATATGCACAGAAGGAATTAGAGTGGAAAAGGATATATTCATTAGAAGCATATTGTAATCAGAAGAGCTAACTTCAATTAACAGAGTAAATATTTATGAGGAAGGCAGCTAAGAGCCACATAAATATCCTTGTGTGTGTGTATGTGTGTATACACACACATGCCCTCTGAAGAAAGCAAGGAACAAAAAAAATCTGAATGGAGACAAAATACATCTTACTACTTCAAGGTGCAGGCCTGGAACTTGCAGGTACATTCCTTAGCTTCTTAATTGAATTCTATAAAATGTTACTGTGTGAATTGCTTTAAAAGTATTTTGTTCAAATACGAATATTTGTACTGTGTTTTAAATAAGTATTTATAGTTTAGTGCTAAGGGTGTGTTATGCCATGTCTGGCAGGCATATCTAATGTAACTTCTTCATAAGACTGACAAAAACTGTTTTGGAAATGTTACTTTCTGAAGTGGATTATTCGGCCAAGCTGTTTCTGTCTTTATTGCAGGCAAATTCTCATTTGGTGTTTCTGCCTGCACAGCTACAGCAAGACTTCAGTGAAATTTGAAATCTGAAGGATTGAGGAGCTAGTGTTTTAAGAGTTTGTTTCAGACAATGCTTAATACATTTCTGTCTTTGTGTCTTGTTGGAGGACTTCTCTTTTACTGTTTTTTATCTTGGGTAATGTAATTACACTGATGTTACACCTTTTTAAAATGTGCTTAGGAACTTGTCTTTGCTGTCTAATTGTTCCTAGCTGGGAGCTCATACTGTCTCTTGGCCACTCACACGGTGTGGATGAGTCTTGTGAAGTGCTGGTCAGATCAGATGTTTTTACCGCTCTTGGCGCACCGCCTGTGGAAACTGAGCCTGCAGATCTTGGCACGCTACTCTGTGTTCATCAGTGAGGTAAGAGAGCAGCCTGCTTATGGGTTTGGTGATGGGGTATGCCCACCAATAAGACACCTTTTGAAGCAAAGCATGTGACAGTTTTTTGTGAACATTCTTAAACACCACCACCTTCAACCAGTTCATGAGTGTGGTTTATAAAAAGGATCACTGCAAAATAGGTGATTAGTCACAAGCATCAGTTCTGTTGCAGTGTTACTGTCTGATGGTTGCCAGGGCTGTGCTTCATGCTGCTTAATACTGCCTCTGCCACTGAAACAAGAAGCCAAAATCTTGGGTTTCTTCTGTTTGTATGTTTACTCGTTGATACAGTGAATGAGGTTGTGAAACAGAGCCAGGTGAAAAACAACCCTGCAGATAAGAAGGACTAAGATAATCTGAATCAGCTCTTTAGTACTGAGAATGTAGAACCAGAAGTTTCCTGGGCAACTGACTCAACATCAATGAGTCCCTGCTTCTGAGCAGAGAAGCTGTGCTTTGCTCTTGTACTGCCTGCTCCCAGCCGTACAAGTTAGCCCCTGTTTCTTGTGTCATAGAGAGACAGCACGATAGAATAATTGGGATTTGAAGAGATTTCTGGAAGTCATCTGGTCCCAGTTCCCATTCAAAACAGGACCAGCTTAGACGAGGTTGTGCAGAGCCTCTTGAAATTGAATTCTGAGTATATCCAAAGATGACAAATGCAGTCCTTCCTGGGAATGCTGGTCCAATAACTGATTGCTTTTTCCCCTATGATCATCCCCCTAAATTTCTCTTACTACAGTACATATTCATTGTCAATTACTCTGTCACTGTACTTCAAGGAAGAATCTGATCCCATCTTCTCTCTACATGCCCCTTAGGCAGTTGAAGACAGCAGTAAGATCTCCCTTTACAGTTTTTCTTGTGACTCAGTGACTTAGTTCTCTCAGTTAAATTAGCTCATGAAAAGTACTGATAAGTATCAGAGTTAAAACCGAGTAGTCAAGGGAAGCACTTGCCTGACAGCAGAGAGCTGAGGAGGTGGGAGAAAGGAGCAGTTTGACAGCAGTTAATGGTTATGATTTTGTATTCCAGCGTATGAAAATAAACTTTCTGCAAAGCAAGTAATGATCAAATTTTTGGTCTTGCACATTCCTCCAGTGCAGTAATCATTTGAACATCATGCAGGTGAAAAATTGCTGTAGGACTGGACTGCCTTCTACTAACTATAGTGACAAATTTGCTCCAAATCATCCAACTTGGTAGTGCACCAAACATTTTTTTAAATTTATTTTTTACATAACTCAGGAATGGTAATTTATTTTTTACATAACTCAGGAATGGTAATATCCCTCTGAAGTGCGGCATTCTAACGCTGAGAACTTACAAATCCTTTATCTACTGTTTCAGTTTGTCCAGCTTCAACTGCCTTCACTATTGCTTGGGTTCACATTTCAATTTAATGTTTCAGGTTTCTGTAAGGCCCATTTCCAGTGAAAACATGAAGGAAAGCAAAAAACCTATGCCACCTGGTAGAAAGGAATCTTCTTTAAGCCTCAACCCTAGTGAGGACCAAGGGAATGGATCTTCTCCAGAAAGTCTGCCCTTGTCTTCTATATCTAGTACTCAGCTGATTTACGTTGCTGCAGATCTGGACAAACTCCAGGATCAGGTTTGTGCTTTTGATTTCACTTAGAAAGGAGTCTTCATTTATGTTTTTAGGATCTTGTAAGGGCATTAAATTGTTTAAAATAATGTAGCATCGATTTTTTTAAGTCTTAAATGCTGAAACTTGGGGTGTCTCGTATAGCAGCTGAAATACATGGCCTACTCTGTGCTTATTTGGAATGGCAGAATAGAGGGAAACCAGGTATTTAAATTCTTTTTATCAGTAGCCACTGGACTTAACCCCTAAAATAATGTTTCTACAATTTTTTGGTGCTTACTGTCACTCTGCCAATCTTACCTATTCTAGTTAAGTCTCTGTCATCTTGGAGTGTGGTGCAACATTCAGCTTTAATATTATTTACTCTTTTTTACTTTTTTGCTGTTTTAGTCTTTGAGGTTGAAAAAGCTTTTATCATCATAATTATATTTGATTAATAATCTAGAATCTTGAGGAGAGATGTATGGTGTTAATTTCTTTCACTAGGGATGAATTTTGTGTGGTTTTGGTCAGCAAAGCTGAAATTTCTGTAATTCGTGAAGTTGTAAATTGCAGGTGGATTTTGTTAATTCTAAATTACTTCCTCTGAGTACAATAGTAAGGCAGAGGATTTAGTGTGTAGGCCTAAATTCCTGTGCATATTGTACACTTCTAGTACTGATTTCCCAGCAATGCAGTAAAACTATAGAAGTTGAAGGTGTCTTTTGATGCATTTTAAACTTGCAGGATGTAGGAAAAGTAGTTAAAATGTTTATAACATTACTATATCTCTCCTGGTTTTGGGGTGTTTTTTCAGATTCCTGACATCTTAGACATGATTAAACCAAAGCTTGAAATGATTGGCTTCAAGAATATATCTTGCATTGCAGGTAAAACTGAGAGCCTCTTTCCCCTTTCTCCCAAATCCCCTCTGCCAAACAAATGAAATCAGCTTTTACGCTTTCATTATTTAGGGTGAAAATTTGAAAATACTAATGTGTTTATTACTTAATGAAACTTGCCTTCTGTTTAAATTGTTAGGTAGAAACAGTCTTGAACAGACATGTTGAGTCTGGAAGTTGTTTAATGACTAAAATTGAGTGAGTCTAAAATGCTTTTAGGATTTTTCTCCAGGAAGCGAGGACTTTATACTAGAAGATTCATATAATGTCTTTAAACTCCCACCTTTAAAAGAGTTGGGCAAGACATAAGGAGAGGCTTTCCACTATCCAGTTGAAACTAAAATGTTTTTCTAAAGTGGTTGTTTTCGCTCAAGCCTGATGAATCATGTAAGGTAGAGAGTGATCAAAGTATCATATTTAACTGCCTTAACTTCAGAAGATAGAAGCAATTTGGTATTTTAGCCTCCTTTTTTTTTCTGGGTTTTTGGTTTGGTTTTGGTTTAGTTTTTTGGTTTTGGGTTGGTTTGGTTTTGGGGTTTGGTTGTTTTTTTTCTCCATTTGGTTTTTTCCATCTGATCATTCTTTATGTGAAGTATGGAGTTTGATTTAATTTAATAATTAAAGCTAGTCGTGTAGCTGCCTGAGTGAACTAGTCCTTGTCTGCAAGCACAGCCAGAAGTTCTGCATTGTGAATTCCATTTATCTCTAAATCAGTTATTGGTAGATGTCCAAGGCTATTAGAGATGTAGGAGCTTGTGCACATCCCCTACTCAGTAGATGGTCTGTTGTCAATCACAACTTTGAGTTTAACATATTCCATAGGGAATTAAGAGAGAGAGAGTTCCACAACCACAGTTTTCTTGGAAGGTTGGAGCCTTCTGATTCAAGCCCCTTGCTTCATTGGTAGTGCTGAGAAGACTTTGAACCTGGAGAATGTTACTTTACCCCACTTGCCTGTCTTTCCCTCTATCTGTGTTTCTGGCTGAGGAATGGGTGGTGTACTGGTAATGTTTTGTAAATGGCTGGTGTGTATTTTTTTGGTAAGCATATCCTGTATTTGACCCCAGACAGTGAGTAAGATGGGGAGAATGAGGAGGTTCACATAATTTATGTTGTGATTGGGCAGGGTAGCTCAGTTTAAACTTCAGCATTTTTACTTTAATAGGAGCATTGGAAGATTCAAGGACTTCTCTATCAGCCTGTGTGCCTACCTTGAATAACAGGATTATCCAGGATCTCAGTGAATCCTCCTTTGCATACCTGAAGAGTGCACTGGAAGTTCCAAGATTATACAGGAGAACCAACAAGGTCAGTTCTGCTTGCAAGAAGCTGAATGTCAGAAAGGTCTGCTAAGATGGTTATGAGTTGTTCCAGCCTGTCCATATTTGCTTGGCAGTCAAGAGCCCTTGACAATGTCTTCAACTTAGTGAAGTATAGTACAGAGCGGTAGGTATTTTAACAAAGGTGTAATAGTCTGTTTTGGGCTCTGAGTCTTCTCTGGAATCAGGATAAGCAGCAGGGGCATTCAGGCAAATACCCAGATAATGGGAAAGGCTGACACATGCATTTCTGGCTGACACATGCATTTCTCAAAAAGCTTTGGTCATTTTGAACCTTGTTCTATATTGTATCCAGCTATATACCACGACTGAATAATTTTGTGAAGGTTTCTTTTCTATGTATAATGCTCTCTTCATTGACTTGTCCTAAATGGAGTATGTATCTCTGCTCAGGTACAGGCTTAACATTTTATGTATGTGCTAGAACTGGGTGTTGCTACTTTCAGTAAGTAAATGACTGGTTCTTTCTTCCCCAACTTGTTTCCCTGTCATCTACCAGGAGGTGCCAACTAAAGCTTCACCTTATGTTGACAGTGCTCTTAAGCCCTTCTACCGACTGCAGAATGAGTACAAAGATACCTTGAAGCAGCCCATGATTCATCAGTGGTTGGAAGGTGCTCTCTCTGAAAGCACACAGAAGTAAGAGAACCATACAGAACATTCTTTGCCTGAATTAAAAACTGCAGTGTCTGTTGAATAGGCACAGGAAAAAACAAAACACTGAATTAACACAACTGTAAAGAAGATGAGCATATCCCGCTCTTTTGGTGGGATGTATTTCTTCACATTTACTCTGGTGTTTTGTATTCTGCAGATGAAAAGCTGGGCAGGGAATCCAAAGACCTGGTTCCTGCTCAGATCTGTGCAAACCATGGTATTGTGGATAGGGCATGTGAAAAACTGGTTAGCTCCAGGAATGCAACAGTGAACTAAAAACTTGAATTTTGTTTCAGAATTTATATAAGCCCTTAACCTCATGTCATTTTCAATGAACAGTGGTTGAATTTCAAGAAACTCGAGTTCTATTGACCTTTGACTTCTTTAATGCATGTAATGATTATCCAACTTCTTAGTGGTTTAAAAAAAGGCTTTGCATTTTTTAAACTGCTGAAAATCTAACTGTTCATAGTTTGATAAGACAGTCATAAAGCAATACTTTCTTTAGTAGGTCTTCTGTTTCCTAGTTAGCATCTTGAAGACTTTTGAACATGAATAGCCATTGCATTAGGTTCCTTAATGGATTTTGTTTCCATTTGTCTGGCTGTGTTTTAAATTTTTACTGCTGTATTTTAAACTCTTACTGTGTTTGGGATGTTGCATTCTGTGAGTTCTGCCAGTTACAGTGTGTAACACGAGACAGCAGTACTTGCTTTTGTTTGAAAGTTCTGCCAGAAAATGTCACTGGATATCCCCTACTTCTTGCATTGTGGGTAATGTATTCCTTGTGCCAGCTATAATTTTTTTATATCTCTAATCTTACCTCAAACTGAAGAGTCACCTTAGCCTATTTTGGTGATTTTTTTTTTCCTCATAGTTTTGCTTTGTTGTGGTTTTCTTTGTCCTTTCTGGCCATAGATGGCAAGATCAGAAGAATCCATGCAGGTTAAAGTATAATGTGTGATTTCTGTCTGTCCTTATATGGTTTTCCTAATAATTCTTAGCATATTATGTTGTCTGTTGACTGCTTCTGAGCATGGATTGATTTTTTTTTCTGAGATTTAGCCCCATAATAATGCTGAGGTTTTAAACCTTACTCAGAACATGAGTTCTTTCTTGCCTTACCTTCCTTATGCCTCCTTACTTTTACACACTCACCAATTGTCCTTAAAATTGTTCTTAAGTATTTTGGATGGGGCCAAGCTTAGGTTGGTCTAGACTCCACTTGTCACTTCCGTTTTGCACAGTAACTGCTTTTTCAAGCTTGGTGTCTCTTAGCCAGTTATTAGTCCATAAAAAGAAGCTTATTGTTAACAACAGCACTTACTTGTCTTAAGTAACCTTGCTGAAGAACCACAAAGATTCCTGGAATCTCGAGTCACATGCTTATTGAGCTAAAATATCTTAGAGTGAATTCTTGTCTCTCTGTCTACCTCTCTGTGTCTGCTAAGTTTTGCTTTTTAAAGCTTCAGTAAATCTGTTCACACCACGCAAAATAACTGTTCTGTAGTTCCTTGGACCCACCAGAGCTTTTTTCCCCCCCAAAAAAAGCAGTTTCTCACTTTTCATATTAACATTACCAAAAGTGAATTAGCTTCTAGGTTAAACACAGTGGCAGTGGTTAAACACTGGTGAGACTGGTAGGTTAACTTCTTAATTCCTTAGAATTTTCTCTTGAATTCTGTTTTCATGGTTTGTTGCTGCTATTTTTATCAGTTTGTTTTAAAATATCCTCACTGGCAAGAGAAAAGTCAAAGAAACGGAATTGCTTAAATGGAGGAATATTGTAGTTTCTGTATTGAGAATACAGATGCAAGTAATTAATTTTCTGCTGTGACAATATATTCTTGCATCCAAATGAGCAAACAGAAAAGAGGATAAACTAGTTAACTATCACTGGGGACTAAACTTGCTTGAATGGCAGAAGGACTTGGGAGTACAGCAGAAGTAGGAATTCATCACAAATGAGTGGGACTAGGAAATACCAAGATGTGAAAAGAGAACACGATTGACTTTTATTGGAATACTTCTACTTTTCATAGAACGGTATAATGAAACAAGTTTCCATGGCACTGGCAAACATTTTTTCTTTAGCCACCCCTATCTAATTACCCTTTAAAAAAACTTACCTGCTTTCTGTTACCTCCGTGTTTAAAAACAAGCATCAGGAAGATTCTTTCAACTTTCTTAATTCTTACAGTAATGGTTTTCATAGAGAGTCTCTTTGCCAGTTAGAGATTATAGCAAACTACAGAACATAGCTCAATCTGGTCACTTCTCTTATGGATCTTCTAATTTCCCATTGTTCTATTTTGTCTTCTTAACTCACTGTCCTGGGCTCCTCTTAATTTATATGATATGCCCTTCCCACTTAGGCATGGGATTTCAGGCTGTAAGGCTTTTTGAACTTTTGTTGAGTAGTTGATGTGTGTACTTTGTTTGATTCTGTGCTTTTGTTAATGTGGACCCCACTGTGTGGGAAGTGGTGTTTTATTTTATCTGTACCATGTCTAATTTAGAATTAAGGTTCTTCTGACTCTTCCTGCCAGCTTTCTGAGACTCCTATTTAAATGAGTTTCTTCATTTTAGAAATGGGCATTTCTGTCTGGTGTGCACATGCATGCTCTCAAATACACTTTCATAACTTGCCTAAAAATATGTGAGTTTTGGTCTGTCAGGCTGTAACTCTTGTCCTGTTTGTAAAATAGATTTTACTCAGTATTCTGTGGATTGTAAATAGAGGCTGACTTTGATGGTTTAAAATTGAAGCAGTTGCTTTCCTTGGTCACTGTTGAGTACAAACATCTTGAACAGGTCCAAAATGTTGTGATGAGAAGGAGGCTTCAAGACTGAATAGTAATCTTCAGATTAACCTCTGGGACTAATAATGAAAATACTGATTAATTGATAGTGATGAAAACATAAGTAGCTTCTTTGCAAGGAAAGCCATTCCTTTGAGTAGCTTTCTCAGGGGCAGTGATGTACTTCTGTGAAAGAAGTAGTCTGTTCTGTAAAAGTGAAATTTTTATCTTTCTCATTATCTTCCTTAATTTAGGTATTACGAAACTGTATCTGATGTGCTCAGTTCTGTTAAGAAAATGGAAGAGAGCCTAAAAAGGTTGAAGCAAGCCAGAAGAACTGCAACTTCAAACCCTGTTGGTACAAATGGGGGCATGAGTGATGATAACAAAATCCGACTGCAACTGGCCCTAGACGTTGAGTATTTTGGAGAGCAAGTAAGTTATGAGAAGCAAGCTTTTTATTATTAATGGTTTTGGAAGGGAGTGAGATGGAAGAGGAAAGGGAAGCCTGACTCAGATTTTGGTCTTGAAAGCTTTGTTGGTGTGGGTTTGTCGTTTTAGGTTTTTGCTTTGCTTTTTCACATTGGTGTAATGGAGGTGATTTGAGACCTTGGTGAATGCAGATACCACTTGAGCAACACAGGCTTTCCTGTCCTTATACAAATGCAAAACTCGTATTTCTTACTATTGAAAATTCAAGTACTGCTTAGTGGTGGGAAGCACTGAGAAGAAACACTGTGTGGGCAGATCAGAGGGCAGGGACCTGACTTAGGTCTGATAGAAACATCTTTATGGCCCTGCTTTTGTTTGCCTTCTCTTGGGGTGTTTCCAGCATTGACTTTCTGCATGGTCAGGGTCTGTTCCCAAGAGCTGAGAAGATGTTAGCCTGACTTGTTGTGCTGCACAACTGTAAGTGCCTTTCAGTGCCAAATATGAAACTTTAAATAATGAAACACATAAAAGAAGAAAACATTCCAGGAAATGTATGCAGTAGCTACTTTAAACTGTATAAGCATACTTTTTGTACTCATTTACTTCTGAAAATCATATCTAGAAATAACAAACTCCGAGAGTTCCATATCATTAGTTGCCAAGGAGTTGTCATCAGTCTTGTTTATGAGCAGATGCTGTGGGATGCATTATAGCAGGTAGATTGTCTGCTTGTGTGTGAGCAGATGCTTTTCTCAGATATGAGACTTACCACAAAGATTTGGGTGGAAGTATGAAAATCTTACTAACAAAAGCTATTATTTGTCAGTTTTTGCCTGGGGTTGAGCTTTTGTTCTTTTATTCCATCACTGCAGTATAAGTTTAAACTGAACTGGGATAGATTATTCATAGTCATTTAGGAGATGTTTTGGTGCTGTGAATATTACAAAGAGGTCCAGCAGCAAACACCTTTTCAGAATCACTTCATTATGGTTTTAGTTAGATCCAAATTTTTCTGCTTCACTGCACTCTTAGGTTTTTCATGGCCATATTTTTCTAATTGTTGGAGCAATAGATTTCCTGGCTAAAAAATTACTTGCAGCAACCTCTCTGTAGTTGTAGAGCTGTTTCCATCTCCCAGGAAATTCAAGGCTAGAACCATAGGCTCTTGCAGCCTATTGAAATGCTTTCACCATCGTGCTGTTGGCTGTTCTTGGGTGTATTCATTTTTATCTTCAAAGTTTTGCCCAGAAACCTCATTTGGAGTTTGAAAAAAAAAAATCAGTTGAAATCCATGCATTAAAACCCAACTACAGCCAAGGTTCTCTTTCTGACTGCTTCACTGGAAAACTTCCAGCTGGCTTTAGTTACAAGTTGTCTGGAAGATGGTGAAATATTTCCCTGCAAGACACTGCTTTAACTGGAGAGACTTAACTGAGCAAAATTGGATGGAAATTTTGTTATAGTTTGCACTATATGCAGTTGTGTTGTCATCAATGCTAGGACAAAACATATGCTTCACTAAATGTTTTAAGTAGAATAATTAGTGAGTTTCTGGTGTTTTAAAGAAAATTAATGGGTTTTCTGTATGTTTTTAGATACGAAACATGGGACTGGACACAAACAGCATAAAAAGCTTTTCAGCCCTTGCAGAGCTGGTTCTAACTGCAAAGGATCAGGCTACAGCGGAACCACCCTAGATATTTTTGAAAGCATGTGATTTGAAGATAAACAAAAGCCCTAAAAGAAAGAGAGAGAAGTTAACTCCTCTTTGTTTTACCAAATAAGTAGCAATTAAGTGCTTCCTAATGTATCTCAAGCAACAAATCAGTGTCTCTTCTGCCTCGATAAACTTGTTTGACCAAGACTGAGAATTTATTGCTGTTATCCATTATATGGAAAGCAATCAAAAAATTTAAACTTTCTACTATAGAATAAAAGTAGAAGAAAATGCTTTTCTTATTTTTGTTGTACAGTTTAAAATGTAGAAGAATGAAGTTATATGTTGAAAATAATATGAAATAAATTGTCTTCCGAACTTTTGATGTCCCCTATGTTTTTGAACCAAATGTATTAATTGATGGCTGTGTTACAACCCACTCCAGAGGCAACTAACTAGGGTTCTTGTTAACAGAGTGAAAGGTCACTGAATGACCAGAGTTTATATTTTTATATATGTATCTATATATAAAAGGTTTATTGTAGATCAGTTTGGTTGCAATGGAAAGGAAGTATGTAGCCATTTTGGTTATTATCTATAGAAATGACACAATATAGAAGTATAAAGATATCACTTATGAAAATATATAGGGAAAAGAAAGGAAGAGAAAGAAAGCATATGAGTACATAGTGGAGAGGAAAGATAACAACACCTGTGGATCCATCAACAAGACTTGATTGTTGCAATTTTAGGTGTTTGTTGGTCAAAGTGGTGGTCACAGTCCTGATCCATCAGGTCTGGGGGTGGCCCATGAAACAAAGAGTTCCTCAGGTTAACACATATTTAAGTTCAGGTGGGAATGCCCAGGTACCTTCCGGGGGGCGGGGGGGGTGGTGGTTTTACACTGTCTGATGTAACACTGTGGATCACACACAGTCCTCTGGTGAAAGGCCCCAGAAACAAGTCTGGGAGCACGTCATTGGTGGTCACAGATGCCATCTGTCCCATAACTTGGGGTGATCTTTGCCTGGTGATATGTGTATGAGCAGTTGCTTCCTCTCCCACAGTTTGCTAGAGAGGGAATTTTGGTCTGGATGCATTAACCTGGATGTGCTAACCAGACCTCACTTCTGCCAGGTCTGGAATCAACTTGTCAGATGACAGATCTGCTTGTCTCCCTCAGGGACGTGGAAGTCCTCAGCCTTAGGCCCACACTGGATGGACAATTGCTGGTTGTGAACAAGAAGTTCATTGTATGTATTATATTTTTCCAGGCTACTAAGAGATGAACCTAGAAAGCTTGGTCTCCCCACACCTCTTCCTTTGCTTTTGTTAAGAGTCAGGAGTAGACATATCTTCCTACCACTAGCTGCTGTTGTTTTCAGCAATGTTTTTTTACTATAAAATGGATGTATAAGTTGTGGCCTGCGATTGAGATTGCAGTGCTGTAAATGCATTGTGCAACTGCTCATTTTGGCAGGTATCTCTATACAATTACATTTCTGTAACAGCTGTCACAAAAGTAGCAGATTCTGAGATCTGTGCATACTAGTGACTGAAAGGGGAACAGCCTTGCTTGTATCCTCCAAAATCAGGGAAGAAGATACTGTCTGTGTACCAAACCAAAAAGGCATGGAGAGATTACTTGCCCTTCAGTTCCAAGAGACTTCCCACATCTTCCTGCAATAACAATGCTTCCTGTTTGTCATCATCAACTTTCTGAGGACATAGGCTGAATTCTGTTCTTTTCTGTCAAAGACCAGCTTTAATTTCAGGGCAGGAAAGAACATTGTATAGCAAATCAAAAGTAGTGAATGGTCCTATGATTGCTTTAAATGTCTGTATCAGTGGTTATATGTCAGTTCCCCATCTTTTATTTTGTTCACTTGAATAGGATTTAATTTTCTTTCAGTGGAATATGACATCAGCTAAGAATCCGTGTGATACCCCCTTTGAAAGAAAGAAGAGGTGTGAGTTAACTTTGGTAAAATGAATTTTAGCATTTTCAAACACTGGATCAGTGAGGAGGAATCTACCACGTAAGTGTGTTCTAATGGTGCTATCTTCTGCTACTAATCTTAATTCTTCTATTCCTTAGGTAATTTTTTAAGTGCACTTCACTTCATGACAGAAATGCAGTTTTGATTTTGCGCCTTTTTCCTCTTCATTCGAGGACCTTTAGAAAACTTCCTGTGCCTTTCTAATCTTGGAAGGAATTTAGTTGGAAAAGGTTTTGTACAATATTGAGGAGGGAAAGAGTGGTTTCATGTTTTCCTCTAAAATGGCAACTGGATTCTCAACTTTGTAGGTTATATCAGAAGTGGACCTGGACTGTTTTAATCTCATCATCTAAAGATGACCATCAGTATGTATATTTGGCTGGACCACTCGAGGAATATTTACTCTCCTTTTTCCATCAACAGTTTTATTTTCAAGGTTGAACTGGAGGGATGAGGAAGCAAACTGCATAGATTTAAAAAAAGGTTTTGGTTTTTAAGCTGTCAGCATAATTTTCAGCTATGCTCAGGGATAAACTGTGCTGTTTGATAAAACCTAAAAAGCTTGTCCTTGCCTTTTGTGTATTTCCCCAAACCTCCCATCTGTTAGAACCTGAGTTTAGGTGCTTCCTTCACTAGACTGTTAGCCTGCAGATTGCAGCTGGGAGCTCAGGGTGTGAGTGGTGCTTAGGATGTTGGAATGTGCATCATGGTGTGCCAGACAGAAGAATTTGGTGAAATTGGAGGAGAGTGAAGAGCACAAAATGCCATAAAAATTTTACATGTAAAATTGATGTCAGAAACGAAGCTCAGGAGAGTATACGTTGTGGGGGAAGCAGAGAGACTTGGCTGGGGTTTGGGGTTGCGTGGTTGGTTGGTTGGTTGTGTGTTTTACCATTTCAATATGTAGGAGAATGGGTACATTTACAGATGTACTCTTTGGTCCTGTAGCATTTGCTCCTGCACTTTTCACAGTCCTTATTCTGGACAGTATACTTTTAGTTCCCTGTCTCTGCCCATTCCTTCTTCCTTTTCTTCTCCAGGGTGAGGTGTCACTCCACCACAAAATTTCTTTTCTGAAAAGTGTGTTTGGTTTGATGGGTGGTAGTTTGGTTTGCTTGGTTTGTCTTTCTGCCTGTAACCACTGAACAGGGTATGGAGTCTCAGAGCATGCAGCCCCCACCTGTGAATAAAAGCATTTTCCCCTGAACTTTCTGTCAGCGTATCCAGGGGCTCCCTTTTGTTATTTTCCGTCTTCATCATAAAAATAGAATATTTTGTGGTCTGACGTTTTATTTGTAGCTGATGCTACCTTCTGACTTCAACAAGTAAATGGGATAACATTTAAATTAGCGTGAACTTTTAAATTAGTATGAAGCTGCTGCTTTCATGCTTACAGCTATCCCATCGGCTCTGGGGCTTGATAATATGCAGCTTACTGTCTTAAAAACATAAATCTGATTGGAGCAGATTGCAGAAGTCAGAACAAGGGCTTATTTATGGCCCCACTGAACTGTGTCAAGGAAACTTAGAAGTGAGTTTATTTGCATCTTTCCACCTCTGCATGTTTATATTTAATTACTTCTGTGTATCATACAAGTACAGTATTTAGATGTATTTAGAGCATCTGGTATACATGCAGTATGAATGGATAAATACATGGATGCTATGTTATAGCACTTGAAATCCTAGTATTCTTGAAGGTTGTGCTCTTTTATTTTATTTATCATGTTATGGCTCTTTCCATTAAGCTACAAAGATCTGTCACGTATCTACATCACCGATAGCAGGCTGCTGGCATTAGTGCATTTAGATGAGATACACATTTAGACCACTGTGGATGATAATGAGCTCCTGTGCTCTGTAGGATACATCTGACATCGTATGCCAAAGAGGTTTGCAGTTATTTCCTAAGTGCCATCAGTGCTAAAGACAAATCTAGAGATGAGAGGTGGAAATCCTTGTTGCAGTGAGAGGCTTTCCTTAGTACCAAGGTTTGTCTCCCAATTCCTAAGTTCCTAATTCAAGAGTCATCTGTCATTCCACTTTAATGTTTCAAACTTCTGTGGTTCCCTTAAGAGTTGGACTGGACCACTTCAATCATTTTATTCACAAGTAGCAGCACCACATCCACTATAAATACTAATATATATTATTGGCATTAATGCTATTTTTAAAGAACATATGGTTTGGATATGTTGAAGTTTACAGAACTGGACTCTAACCAGTGATGTCCTTTTTTACTATAAGGCTGTAATAAATCCCTCACAGGTTATAAAGTAATCCAAGGAAAGGAATTGTACTGGAATAGTAGACCTTGTGGTTTGGTTTTTTCCCTAAAAAAAGAGAGATAATTCTGTCAGACTCTGAGAATTTATCCATCACAGTTCATTAATATTACCAAACCCTATTTTTAGTATTTCCATAGAGTTGAGGAATGAACATATCCATCTGGGCTGCAGAAAGAGGAAACTTCCTCTAAGCGTGTTTTTGCTTCCAAGGCAAAAAATCTTGTCTCAGTGGGACAAGCGAAGCCTGCCTGTGCTGTTGGCAGTGTTTCAAAGGAAAATGTTGCTGATGAAGCTAGAAATCTCTGTGGGTAATTGTAAAATCTTCACTGTAATGTAAAAGAGGGTCTCTCTTGCAAAACTGACCAATTTAAAAGCTGCTTAAAGAATTAAGAGGTCCTTTGCTATACCTTTCTATAGTAAATGCTGCTTATGCTTATATAATTCTTTCTTTAAGTTGATGCCTTGCATCAAAACACTGCCCTGCCCCACTGCATCCAAAAGGGAACTAGGAGGAAACGGGAGGCAAAGAATGGAAGCTGGTGGAAGAGTGTGAGTCACCTCACTTGAAATAGATGAATGAGGGTGAAATGTTGTTAGCTTTCAACAAGCTGTATTTCAAACACTAACTGCTTCATCTCAAAGCTAAGTAGAGCACTCAACATCACAAAAATATCTGATGAATAAGAAAAAGGTGATGGGAAATGTGCATCATTCCCCTCCTTCCTTATCCTGTGTTTGCATTTAATCCTCACGCAGAGGGTTTACTACTCTGCCAAGAAAAACCATTTCCCTTGACTGCTTTTCCAAAACAGCGAAAAGGAACGGCTTGTTCAGCGTTACATCCAGGTACACCCCATCTTCCTTCTGTGCTGCGGGGTCCTGTGGCTCATCTGTTCCATCACTGGTCAGTTTGAAAAAGGCTTTATGCATTACCTGTCAGGAAAAACATACGAGTTACGCTGGAGTCGTCAGAGCATAATTGTGACGAGAAAAACCAGAGTCTGAGTAAATGATAAAGAACATGAAGCAATCGGTAACTTGGATCAGCTGCAAGCAGCATGTCAAACTCCATGGGTCTTTAGAAAAGGTGTTAGAGTACTTGTTCCATAATATGTGAAAAAGCTGTGTAACTGCTTGTACACTGGGGTGGTCTGTAACCCTGTTACCCTTGTGTCATGGTTTAACCCCACTGGCAACTAAGCACCACACAGCTGCTTACTCATTCCTCCCCCCACTTGGCAACAACGGAAACAACACTGTGTTATGAACGTTATTCTCATACTGAATCCAAAACATAAACTGTATGTGATACTAAGTCCCCTACTAAGCATGTCCGCTACATGGCTCTGACTGCTTTGTTCTAGGTAGCTTTATTCAGTTTAAGAGGCTGAAACTCTGGAGAAAGCCTATTTTTTCTTAATGCCAGTGCTATGTACTGTACCTTTCCAACTGTTAGATTGGTGTTGCTTATCTTACTGAAATCTGCACCCTTCCCCAGCAGTGCAGGCAGTTCCATATCTGCAAGAAGCTCCTGTAGATCAAAGCTGTCTTCTATTGTTAACGCCGGCAGCGTTAATTTAATTTCTCTGCAGAAGAGAGAGGGGGAGAGAGAGAGGCAAGTGAGTGCTTGTTCTCCCTGTGAAAGCATGGTGGTTGGGCAGTCCTGGGGAATGGGCATTTGGAAACAGCTGCACGAAGTGCTTGGTGTGTGGGCACAGACACAATGGGTACCATGTTATTGTTTCCAAGTGTGAACTCACCCTGACTTCACCCCAGGTCCTCTGTTTAAACCCTGGATCATCCCACTTCATGGGTCAGCTGTGCAAAGGGACTCGCTTGTTTCCTTGAAATACCCATAGGTAAAAAGCTGATCCCACCAAAGTCGAGTTCCCTTGAAGTGAGGCCCCTGGGCGTGCAGGGGCTTCTCTTTGTGCTCAGCAGTACAGCCTCCCTGGCAGGCTGTGACCCCAGGTGCACAGGCAGGCCTGTGTGGCACATCCCATACCGTGCCATCCATCCCTGTGGGAAGGTGATGGGCCCGAGCCCTACCTTGGGGCCAGCCACTGGAGCCAGGCTGAGGATTGCCGTGTCAGCTCGGACTCCACGTGCTCCAGCTCGCTGCCATTGACGGGCTGCAGCAGCACCAGCAGCGCTGTCTTGCTGATGGGGACTTCCAGCACAGAGAAAATCCCACTGGCATCAGTTTTGTACTTGAATGTCCCCGTGATAGACAACATAGGGACCAAGACCTTTGTGTTTGAATCCACCCAGAAATCCTGAGGCTCTTTGAGCGGGAAGGCTTGCTTAACATTCACTGAAAAACAGATTGAGAAAGGAGAAATTGATTCTTTTTCTTCCCTCCTCCCTCTGTCACTTAGGTTCTTTGTTTAAAAACAACATGCTGTGCCTTAGATAAGGACTGCATGTATAAAATCACATTTAACTACTGTAAACATATTCCCCCACCCCACCCTTAATCTGCCTTCTGGTAAGGTGAGGCTCACAGCACAGGGACCATGACCATCAGGACTGTGACTGAAGCTGCTGTATTTTTACTGGCTTTGTGGCCTTGCCTGGGCACAGTGTTTCTGTTTGCTTGGTTGCCCGCTTTCTCCCAGGCTGCCGTGTGGCCCCCGAGGGCTCACAGGCCTGTGCAGAGGGTCCGCCTGATTTCCTCTCTGTCCATGGGGTGTTTGGAAGCACATCCATCAGGGCCAGCCCTTGCTGTAGGAGCACTCTCCGGCAGCCAGGTGGCCTCAGGAGAGGGAAGGCAGCACAGGCTCTGCCTGAGGTCTCACCCTTCACCATCTTACAAACCAAAGCAATGGGGAAGGTTTTAAGCACAACACTGAAGTGTTGGTTGAGCCATTTGAACACTTGCTAAACCTTAAAATAAATTTATTTCCCAGTTCACAAGCAGCTTTGCATTTCAGCATGTTATCTGCTCCCTGCCATAGATCCGTGCTGCTGCCCAGCTGGGCAGATAATCCTGTTAGTGTTAGAGACACCATTGCTGTCAGCAAGAAGGACAGAGATCAGAAACCTTGAAATCGTTTGGTGGAATTAGGGAATTAGGAAAACAGATGTATATTTTGTGCAAAGAAATGAACTCCTTAAATTAATTAATATTGGTATATTAATTTAAAATAGGAGCTGGTCTAGATGTACTCTTAACTATTCTCCACTACATCCAGATAAATGCTGGACCCTAACATATTTAATATGCAGTAAATGGGGTTTTTACCATATGAACACTTGCCTCTTAAATGAGCTTTCATTGAAAGTGTGTTTAGGCACTTTCACTGATCTAACTTAACCAAAAGAAGCAGCAGGTAGGAGGAGATGGGGAGGTGCAAGCAAAACAAAGAATAAGGAAGTAGAGCTGTTCACTTTTTATATTTTATAAGAATAAGGGATGCAAGCAGAAGGGAGCCACTTTCACAGGGTCTGTATAACCTGCAGAATTATTTTCACAGGATAGCAAAAGTCAAGACTGTAAGAAGGAAAAAATACTGAGGATTCAGATAGATAAATGTACCAAGAGGGGGTAACAATTGCTTTTAAATATTCTTGGGAAAATATTGCAAAATTTCAAGGCTCTGCTACTGACTTTGGGTCTGAGTCCATTAATACTGTGCCAGTTGTGAACAATGGCAAATCAGCACCCCTGTATTGGAAATGGCTCCCTGCTAGGCAAGGATCTGGATGTCTGTGCCCTCAAAAATGTAAGTAGGTACAGACTCTCCTGAAATGCTCTAATGTGGCCATTTCCTTCTACAGAAGGTGGTAGCTAACACATTGGAAGAAGTGGCATCTAACAGTGAGGTCCCTCACATCAGGACACAGAAACTGTGAGTTTGGCAACCACATCGGGGCAGGGAAAAATCCAAATACTACAATACAGGGAAGAGAACTGAGGTGAAAAAGGCTGTCAGTCACAGGGCAAATATGTAACCTGGGGAGGGTAAAAGAGTTCTTTGCAGTACTGACTTGGGAGTGCAGGAAAAAATGTAGGATGTCTCTGCTTCAGTTTCTCCATGTTCTGTAATACAGGCTTTATGCCAGTCTGAAAAGCTTAATCAGAAAATGACTTTCTGTGGAAAGTCTTTACTTAAAAAAAAAAAAAAACAAAAAAAACCCAAAACAAACAAAAAAAAACCAGCAAAAAACATCCTAACAAAATTTCTAGGAAAAAATGGAGTTGTTGAGAATTGTCTGTTCAAGAGAGTTTAACCAGGAGAAAGTAGAGTAGGGTTACTTAAGATTGTGCAGTCCCACAGTGCTATTTTTAGACACTTTGTAATTATTTTGCAAAAAAAACAAAGAAAAAAAACCCCGAATGAACAAACCAAAACCCCCAAACTAAACCTGAAGTCTATCAGGAACTTGCACCTGATGTTCTGCATTGGATTCTAAATGGCAGGCCCTGCTTGGCAGCAAGTCTACAAACGTGAAAAAATCTGTGTGCAAGTGAACAACAGTTGACACCATTGGAACATTCAGCTGTTATTTTGTATGAATTTCTGTCACTTTACCAATGCTATGGCTGTTAATAGCCTCTCAGGGGCATATATAATGTGTTCAGAGGAAAAAAAATGTACTTTTTCCTTTCTGCAGCTACAGGGACAGACATCAAGCATGACAGCATCAGCTATCATGGATGCCCCTTCACAACCACATGGCAAAGGAAATGCTAAAGTCATCTCCTGTGGTTGTTAGAAGACAGTTGTTTCATTTGCTCTTGAGCCAATTTTGCCCATCCCATGTGTGGGGACTACAACATCTCAAATGCACCCTTCTGAGAGAGAGGAGGTAGTAGAACTGACACAGTGGCCCAGACCCTTGAGCATGTGTTCCTAAGCTTATAAAATTTACGGATTTCCAATACAGAAGAAGAGAAAAAAATGGTTCTGTTAAAGGAAAACTCTGCTCTTGTGACCATGCCCAAGTCTGTAACACAATTACTTTTGCAGTATCGTATCTGTGCTAGACCTTACACTGAAGATAAAACCAATGCCCACAGCTCACAGAGAGAATGACAGCAATCATGAAAGGCAAGAAAACCAGACATGCAATTCTGAGGTGGGAAGATAGTGGCACAAAAAGCTGTCATGGGCACCATGGCTCCACCTTTAGCAGTAGAGGCCCACTCAGGAACTTAGGGCTCACTGCAAGTTTGCAGAAATTCTGTCACAGGTAGGCAAGCGATCTAAAGTGTGCAGTCTTTGGTATTGCATTCAGTTACAAGGATCTTGGGAAGCAGCTACACTCAGAAAAGAAGGTTCAGCTGTAGTGCAGGGGGATTTCTGGGACAGCAGCACGGAATGACCCTAGGTAATGAGGGGATTGCCTTGTTTCTTCTAGATTTGTATAAGCTGCCCTGCTTCCAGAACTGATAGATTGTTTGGTTGCTTCCTGAGCCAGACATTGCCTCCAGGCTTCTGTGTTTAATGAGCACTGAAGGAGTCACGTCCATTACATTTTTAGCCTTTCTTGTATCTGTACCTCTGGCCTGCTGCCCCCAGCTCCTTTGGCTTCCTTTAAAGTTAGTTTCTGAAGTTTGGCTAACTTTAAAGTTAGTTTCTTTGCTGGGGGCCCCTCATTGCTTTTAGTTCCTTTGCAGCCAGAAGTGCTGGGCAATTCTCTCTCATGCACCTTCCCACAGCTTTCCTAATCCTTAGTTTCCTGGACAAGGAACATTTCTTGGAGACCGTCTCCCTCCACCTCCTTCCCGTTGCCCTTGTCGGCTCACGGCAGCGTGCAGGCAGGGCTCCTGGCACAGCGGTGGGGAGCAGTGCTCCAGCCTTTCAGGTGAGCCCTTCCCTTTCACCACTGGCCAGGTGTAACCTTGCTTCCTTCCTGGGGGCAGGGTTACTGCCCGTCCTTCAGCGAGCCTGTTCCCAAAATGAGCAGTGCTGCCTCATACCTGCCAAGCGGACGTCCACTGCAAGCAGCAGGTCAGCGGTGGGGTCGATGTCTGCCAGTAAGCACTTGCTTTGGCCCTCGCTTTTGGCCTCCACAAAGGCATTTATTTGCTTGGCTGCCTCGCCTGGATTTGTAAAGTCAACAGCTCGGGCGTAGAATGCATCAGCAGAGTGGAGCAAGTCCTGCATGAACAATTCGAAGAGGGGTGTGCCAGGGGCAGAGAACAGGCACAGTGTCTTGGAGAAGAGCAGCTCCTCATCCCCGCTCTTCACGAGGCCTTCGATCGTCCTCAGGCTGGAAAGGAATTTGCTTCCGACTGCCCTGGAAGTGCAGTCAGGGTTCCCAGAGCGGGGGACGAATCCCAGCAAACCCTGCAAATCGAGGGCTGTCTGGTTTGAGGCGCCCAGGTAGAAAGACACCAAGGAGCTGAAAAGACTGGTTGGGGACAGGAGCACATTTTGGCCCCTCCGTGCTTTCTGCAGCACGCTGTAAAACCGCTCCCCCAGGACGTACACCAGGTCCTTCCCATAGCCCCACTTCTCCTTCCCCCAGCTGTTCAGGGTCGGGGCTTCCAACTTGTCCTTGTCGTTCAGGTCATCTTCATAGGCAGGTGTGGCTTGGGACTCAATGGAGACAGGAACAACAGTCTTTCCCTCCTGAACCAATTTTTCCAGCTTGTCACAGTCACTCTCGTTGAAAGAAAACAAATTGAACGGGTGGACATAAACCCGGTCACAAGTCACCGCAGAAAGGCAAGCCAACAAACACAGAAGGTGTGCTACCAGATTCATGCTGGAAAATTGCCTCCACAGTGTCTGCTGAAAGGAAAAATGGAGAGGAAAGGAGACTGATCAGCCTGTTTTTAAATACAGTTTCTCTTAATCACAGACTGAGGTGCTAGTGTTGCATTGGAGTCATAAAGCTGGGAATTTCAGTATTTATTGAATTTCAGTTGGTCTGACTCTGCCCCCTGCAAAGCCCAGGATGACACAGACACCAGTTGGAATGGCAGCAGGTGGGGAAACGTTATGCACAAATATGGCTCCATCACCCGGTGCAGTACCCTCTGGATTTAGCATGGGAATGGTTGTGCAAGCTGGTTATGCCTGCAAACCAGACTGTGCTAGTTCTGCAAATCATTGTAATAATGCAACAACATTTGTTCCTGGTACCTGTCAGAGTTATCTCTGCAAGCTGCTGCACTGAGCCTTGCTGACACATGGACAGGCTAAGTGATTTTGCTGCTGTTATGCAGGAAGTGGGTTTGGAGACCCACTGATTTGGACCTCTTAAGGTCCAAACACAGAATGATTCCACTTCGTATGTGTAGTCAGCAAAATACTTGGCACTAGCAGAGCATGTTTTGTTTTCATAACCCAGTGCAAACATTCATTCTAGCTTTTAGGCAAACACACTCCAGGCTCCCTTACATAAACGTGCTAACACTGAAACCATTCTCATTGCATCCTCTATACCCAAATACAGAGTTAGAAGGGGTAGGCTGAGTTTTACTTTGCTGTGCAGGCAGTCTCCTCCTGCCCTAAAAGACCACCTGCTCCTCTTGTTTTTCCTGACAAGAAGCAGAGAATGTTACTGTATGTGGATGTCACTGGTGTATTGGCACAAAGGATCCAGTGCATATTGGAAATGAGAATGTTATGGGCACACTTACACACATGTATACCCACTGACAAATTTTATGTTTTTAGAATTCTCACTTTTCCTATATTCAGTTTTTTGATAACTAATAGCTCTGCTGTGCCTTCCTTGAATTTCTAGTATATGACTTTTAAACTGTGTATTTGAAATCCAAATGTGCTGAAAATAATGCATCTATAACACCTACATGCTGTTATTCAGAGCTGTGTTTTTATTTTACTAGTAATTTCTTTTCCATTGTAGCTTTGTTCACCCTCTTTCTCCCTTTCCAAGTTCTGCAGAGCTCATTGGATGGGCAAAATGCTATCAGCTTTGCCAGTACCCAAGCCCCGCTCTCCGCTTTGTTCCTCCAAGGCTTTTTGAGTTGTGCCAGTCTGTTGGGTATTGTAATTCTGGCAGCCTGAGCCTTTTGAGAGGACACAGAGCAATGTCTGTCTCACCAACATTTTAATTTACACAGGGTGGATCTGCTCAGTTTTAAATCCAGCCATTCAAGACCTGGCACCTTCCCAGCCCAATTTACAATGGATAACCATATTCTTTCCCCTGAGTGGTCCCCAAGTGTTTCATGCCTAATAATACCCCGGTGTGCAGTGTCACCACTCTGTTGCACGTACAAAAACTGAAATGTGCAGATGCCTGCTAACTAGACATACCTTGCTAAGTATGTATGCCTGCTAACATGCACATCTACATTCCCAGGCTGTAGGTTCCTACCTAACAGCTGGGTTTGCAAATGGAGTTCCTGTTGCAGTGATGGTCACTCAGGATGTTTAGGTGTCTTCCTACTGCACGCCTGCGGGTCAAGCCTGAAACTATTTGCTCCCCAGAGGCATGCAGAGGAGGAGCTGTTGTAGGTCTCTGTCCTTGTGCCCTCACCCAAGGATTGTTCTTCCCCATTAACTCCCACCTCATCCTCTAAATTACTGTATGTGCAGCACAGTCGTGCTGCTGTCCCTTCTGCTCCCTGTCCCCTCTTCACCTCCCCAACCCTGCTGGTAGCAGGTGACATGCATGACAGAGGCTTATTCACTACTTACGGCTGGTTACAAAATTATCTTGGGAGCTGCCTTCCAAACTTCGTTTTCACAGTTAGTCCAGCCACTGTGCTAGTGCATTTCTAGACTACTTGATGCATTTTTCATATTGGGATGCTCAGGAAAATGAAACAGAAAGCCACAAATTAGAAGGCAATTAGAGGGCAATTAGACTGCCCTCCCCACACTGTTCTCTCCTTCATAGAATTCTTTTGAGGATTACTTAATTTGTCCTTCACAGAAGGACAGGTGACCCTGTGCCACTCAGGCAGGCTGTGCCATTAGGCACCATTGGTGCCCGGTGGTTACTTTTCTCTGGCTGTGAGAGCCCTCATGTCAGCTTTTCTCCCAAGAGCAGAAGCAAGAGGAGCAGATCTTACTGCCAAGCACTTACCCTACGCCCCATCTCTGGAGAGTCAGCGTGGTTTATTTCTCTACAGAGGAGAGCCCCGATCCCTTTGGAAAAGCATGAACACCTGAGGTGAAAAACCAGCATTTATGGCAAATCCAGCAAGAGCGCTCACTCGCCTCTGTCCTGGGCTGTGTCGCCCCTCAGGCGAGCTCCTCCCGGCCCCTCTTCCCGCGGGGGTGGTGTGACTGCAGGAGGAATTCTGCCCTTTCGACAGGCCTGCAGCAGCAGCGTTGCGCAAAGTGGCTTTACATCACAGCCTAGGGGGCTGAAAAATGTTACCTCAGGCCAGACAGGGCCCAATGAAACCTGAGCCCAGCTTAACACCAGCTGCATAGAACGTTCCAGGGATGGATACACAACCTTTAACCAGACCCAGCACACCTGTGTAGTCTGCAGTTACACATTTACTAAGACAGACACAGGCGTTTCACTATGCAGAACAACTGGCTATAGGAGCTGAAAATACCTCATTTTGTGCCAGACTGAAAGGAATGCAGATTTCTTTGTACTTATATTTATTATACAGTTGGATCCGATTCTTGTCTTAACAGATAAATCATCTTTAATCTCTACCTTGCAGCCTGGGGACCCACCAGTGTGCGAGGCATGTATGCTACTGCAGAATAAAGTGATTAAGCTCTGGATTTTTACCCCTTCTTTCCCTCTTGATCTGTTCAGAATGTCAAGGCTTTGTTCTTTCTCTTCTTCAACAAAATGTGTTGAAATGGAGAAGATGAAAGCCAGATAGGTGAGGTTGTCAGAGCTGGATCACAAAGACTTCGTCCCTCCCAGTCTCAGCCTCACAAGTCCTGTTTGGGAAAAAGGGTTGGGATTTGCTGATCTTTCTGCTGCTTTTGAAACAATCTTTCCATTTTGGTGTGCCCCTTCTTCCTATTTAAGCAAATACAAAGTGAATCAAACCAGGGATAATGCAATTGGTTAGACTGAGTCTTGTTCAGTGCCCCTGTTATTCTTGGTAATTAAAATCCCATGGCTCTAACAAGAGAAGGGCTAATTTATCATCCGTACTTCGATTTTAGAGGGCCAGTCAGGCATGATTTGTACTGCAGTGCCCAGCTACATGCTGGGTTCAAGGACAGAGCTGAGAGAGAGGGATGTTTTCAGTGTGCCTGGGCAGCTGGAGCTGGTGGAGATGAAGGTGGAGAAAGGGACATCTGAGTCCTACCAGCCCAAGGGCTGTGGGTCAGGTGCCTCATGCTAAAGAGATGAGAAATTTCTGTCTCTGCAGTCCTGCTTTTCATTTAAACAATCTGATTACCTTCACTCTAATGAGGTCTGAAAGTAGTTCTGAGCCCAGGCCATCATGCACTGAAAGCTTACACAAACAGCTTGAAATATTCAAGGTGTTTTGTGCTCTTGCTGCCTGAACATCTCGGCTGAGGAAGCATCTGGCCATAGAACAATCCCTGAGCATTTGCATCATCTCCATACAGCTATAAAATGCATCTACCCCAGTGGAGGATACAGGCAAAGGGAGAAGTAGTTCCTCCATGAAAAATATATTTTGTTCAGGTAAATGCTAAGAGATCAAGTGAGGTTTCAGGTTGCAATCCCCCTTCTTTCCCCTTTACCCTGGAGAATCCTTCCCACAGGCAGACTGAAGGAGACAGCTGGTCCCTTAGAGGCCAGTGGAGCTGTGGCTGGGACGTGAGCACAGCCCAAATCTGTATCTCCTGCACCACCACCCATGTGGGTCCACCTGAGGCACAAGGCAGGCATCAGCAGTGTGCACAAATGGCCAGACCACACCATGCTTCTGAGCTATAGCTGATCTGCTGTGTCCCCCTAGGCAAGGCTTGAACATAGGGAAAAAGAAAACGTGGCCTGATACTCTGTCTTGAGGATGCACAAATAAAGGCTATTTCAGGGAAGGGCAGCACCTTGTGTTCCATAAAACACTGAGAAGTATCCTTACTAAAAAGAATTACTGGCTCTGGCTAATAAGCTACAAGTGATGCTAATAACATATAGCACAGCTGGCAGACATGTTTGCTGTGGACAATCAACACTGGAAGGAGAAATCACAAACCCCTCAGACACTGTAATTTTTTTCTTAAATCATTATGCCTCTGTGCTAGCAGTTGTTTGGATGTCTCCTGCTTCCAGCTCCCCTGCAGGTCATGACCACACTGTAATGCAGCTGCTGGTCTCCTTTTGCTATAAGCACCAGCCCTAAGTCAGACATCCCTGGCTGCAGGGGATGCTGCCCTGAAGAAGAGAGGGAGCAGGAGGCACCTAAACAATAACTCCAGCATGCTGGTCTGGTTTGGCTCTGTCACATACAGAAAGTTCCGTTTAGTTGAATGTTCTCAGGCTTTGTGGCCAAGCTGACCTTTGGGTCCCTTTTGGTGTTTGTGCAGTCAGGTCTTTTGTTTTCTGGCAATAAAAAAAATTGTCAGTGTGCTTGAGGAGCACAGAAGTCTATCTTTTGCCCCTCTTCTCCCCGCCCCCCCACTCCCCCCATCAATAAAGTCATCAAATTAAAATTCTCAGCTTTCTCCAGAAAAAAAAGTTCCACCAGGAAATGTTCAATATCCTGGTTTCACCACAGTGCTCCTCCTGCTTTGGACCACCGGGAATTTGGCTGGCCTCAGTAATGAGGGAGAACGTTTGATTTCACCTTATGTTCACGCACTACTACAAAGCTCAGACACAGCTCCCCCCTCATTTGCTGGTCACTTATGCTCACTCAATTAATATTCCCCTATTAAGATGCATGGCACACCGGCACATTTCTTAGATCTTTTGTCTTTTATTTTCTAACAGTTTCTACCAAAGGGGAAGGTTTCAGACTATGAAGAATATATCCTGCCACACCTGCAACATATTTTATCCTAGTAGTACTTATTTACAGTTAGTCTTTCATTTTACTTCTGAGCCATTTTTAAGCAGGAGTGCATGAGCCTTATTCCAGTTACTATATGCGGACTCTGTTGTCAGGCTTTTTTTGTTGGGTTGCCATGGTTTTAGGAATGAGCGTGTGCTTAAAGACAGAGCTTCGACTTTAGAAAGCAAAGTCTCCATCCTGCCCTTCAGCTCTGGTGTCCAAGGATTTTGCCCCCTAAAGAGAGCTGTGCCAGAAAACCTGCACTAGGCCAAACTTGGGCAAAAAGCTTTCTGGCAACAAGGAACCAAAGAAGGTGAAAGCAAGGCTGTTCCTGCAAGCATCCCCTGTGCAAAACAAGCCCATGGCCCACACACGTTTGCTGATTAATCTCTCCCCTGCAACAGCCACAGTAAAGGTACAAAGAAACACAGACCTCTCAAACCTGTTCTTCAGCGATGAGGTGTGCGCTCTCCTTTTGCCCCACTCTCCGATTTTGGAGGGGTACTCGGCTCCCCCTTTTATATCCACTCTTGCATAAGCCAGGCCCGCCTTCCTCCCCCCCACCACTGCCCTCATTTCTCTTCAAAACCTGCCTCTGTTTTTCCTGCTTGTTATTCATGGTAGATGCTGAGAGGGAGCAAAGAGGGGTGGAAAAACACTGGTGCTGTGGTTATGGGTTTCCCTGCAGCCATCCTAGGGATCAGATCTCCTGGCCAGCGTCACTGCTCTAAAGTGCTCATGTGGAAGCACTCCCCTGCCCCATGAAAAATTTCTCCGTGATGGTGCTCTAGCATTTCTTTATGTAAATACTACCAAAAAGGCTTCAGAAATTTTAACCCTGGCACAGGACCACTAACCCTACAGGCAGCAGCATGCAATTCGGCCTTGAAGGGGAGAATGCTTTTGCCCAAGCTAGAATTTTGACTGATCGACCAGGCGGCTATTCTTTTGACGAAGAACATTGTGTCTCCACTTTGTCAAAAAGTGTTTTCATTGATCCAGATTGTTCTGGGAAAAGCTGTATAAAATTCAGCACTTTGTGTGGAGACAATAGTAAATATTTTATTCCATTTTGTTCTGTTTGTTTTCCAGCTTTCCCAAATTTTGCTCTGAGACTTGAACTCAAAAGGGCCAGATGTACTCCTGCAAAGATGTTCTTTTCTCCTGCAAGGTGGCAGTCCTGGAGGATGAATAATAAATTGCTCTGCTCACAGCATCAGAGCACAGACCTTCACACAGGGTCTTTCTAGTTTGCATTGGCATGTCTGACATGCATAGATTATTAATTAATAATATATGGCTAACTTAGATGTAATAGCATGTACATGGCATATATAATTCATTACTGAATTTGAGGGTTCCTTTTATTAAGCCTAAAAGTATCTGGAGTGAGAAACAGACCACAAACAGTTTGTTTACACAGTCTGTGAATTGACATTGGTAATTGTAAATGTCTATGATCCCATCAACATTCATAATGTTCCCTCTGTCATCTTCCTTGGTAAAGAAACATAGCTTGGGGTCTGAACACGGCTCCAAACAGAGAGGGCAAACAGGCACTGAGGAAAGGACAGGGAGGAAAGGAAAAAGGGGATGCCTGTGTGGGAGGATCTGACAAAAGGAAGACTCAGGACTATTGCTTTGTCGGCTGCTGCAGTGGTCACCCCAGGAGTGGCAGTCGGTCATAAGGGTGGAATGGAAGGACCATTGTTTGCGAGACATCCGGGAGAAAAACTCTGTAGAGCAGTGGAGTGACAACAGAGACCAAGACATTTCAATTTGGAAGAGAATCCACTGGTAAGGGAACTATAAACCCAAAATGCTGCAGGTGAACAGAAAGTCTAGAATCACTCTTTCATAACATTGCCAGAATCAGTGGGTTCCCAGTAAAATTATCAGGCAACAAATGTAAAGGAAGAACCCTTTAGCATGCATGAACTGAGGGAGGCACTGCCACAGGATGCTGCAGAGACCAAAAGTCTTGGTACAAAAAGAGATTAAAGGAAATAACAGAAGGCATGGTCATTGGCCTCTGCAGAACACGATGTCCAGGTGTGATTGCTAACTCAGGAAATCCCCAGACAGACAGACAGACAGACAGCTGTCATGAATTTTGCTTGATCCAACATCTCTCATGCCCCTAAGGGCTTGCCTTCAACTTCCAATGGAAATAGAGATATCTTGAGTTGAGGCCAGCTTATACTGGCTCATTTTGCAGCACAGACTGGAAACACTCTTTCAGTAGAGCTATACTAACGAAACACCACACTCAGCAAACCTGACCCTCAGCCTCAGCATTGCTGGATCTGTTCCTGTGCACAGAGCATTTAGGAACGTGCTGCTGTCTCTTCAAAATCAACATAAACTCTGGAAAATATGAACAACTTTCAAAAGCTGTGGGTAGGCTCTTAATATTAATTAGCCACTTTTCATTTTTTTTCTCTTTTAATTAGGGTACATGTACTAACTGCAGCAGAGTTATTGCTTTGGGGTCTGAAATATGTCTCTGTTTCCTTCTGGATCTACGGGCTCTGTTCTAACTTCAGCTGCACACAGAGTATTTGGTGACTTTTTCCAGAGTGAATGAGTAGGAAAGAAGGTGTACAGCTCTGGCAATGGGTCAGGCAAGTCTCTATACTTTAGTAAACCAATTTTCCTCCCATTCTGTGAGAAATGTGGCAAGCTGCCATGGGCCTGATTTTATTTGTTTATTTTTGCCGTCTTTGGTGGGGAAAGGCTGTGTAAAATAATATTTTTTTTAGCTGTTTTAATAAAACAAGGATGGGTTTGCATGTGATTTTGCCTGTGTTTTCTCTGTATGCCTGACCTCTGCCCTTGCTGGCTGAAACCACTTTTGTGTGAAGGCTTCTGCTGAGCATGAGGGATGTACTCAGCTTGCCCAATTTTTTGTGTAAAGAGGATTGCAAAAATGCTTTTCAATAATAACATTCAAAGTACAGATGATGAAAGAGAAGGATTATCCCGCTTCTGCCACGGGTTCTCACAGCAAGGAACAATGGAAAACTTGGTAACTTGGCTGCTATAAACCCCAAGGATCACGTGTGCCATCCCTGTGCCGGGGTGTAGGGAAACAGCGTGTCTGCCTGGATGATGCCAAAATGCACACAATGAGTGGGCAGCCTGAGAGCTGACTCAGGTACCTGGGGCCTCTCTGAAAGGGCAGGTGTGGCACAGTTCTCCTTGCTCACAGGAGAGGTGCCCTGGCTGTGCCTGGCCTGCCATCGCCCTGGCAGTGCCACAAATCCTCCCTGTTGGAGGAGGGAGCATCACCATCTCGACATGTCTTTCTGCTGCTCAGGGAAGCTTATATTAACAATAGTACATGTTGTTCCAGTTTATAATTACATTTGGTTTGTTATAGCTTGTGTTTGCAGGCCCTGAGAGTAAAGATTGCTTCAAATTCTGGTAACCCTATTTTTCAGCCTGTCCCAGTGGAAGATGCAGTTTTTAATTGCAGTTTAAGAATGATCTGTGCACAGCCTGCATATGCACACAGAGGCAGGACTGTGGGTCCATTGTGTATGTGGGCAAAGCAAACCTCCTTCCCTGAGGAGCTCAAAATACTTTGCAGTCTAACAGTTATATCAACAACATATAATTGTTTTTGGGTCCTTTCCTGTGGCAGATGCTGTGCCTATAAGGAGCAAGAGACAATCCCATACCAGGGACAGAGCCAGGACAGAGCAGTCTCTCCTGGGAGTAAAAGTGGACACAGGAAAGAGGCAACATGAATCACCTTCAGTCATGCAACAGGTTGGCAACATCTCAAGGACAAACAGCCAGGTTTCTCCACTCCCAGCCCTGGGTGTGACCTATTTGATCACGCTGTATCTTCAACCCTTGGTTAAGAGCTGCCAGGCAGAGCAGTAGGGATGGCAGTGCCAGCACAGCAAAATGACTGCCTGAAAGAGCTGGTGCCAGCTTTGTTATCAGAACTCTGGCAGATGCCTTTGTGTCAGGGAGGGAATTTACACTGTCCCAATATTTACCAGCTGGGTCAACCACTGGAGTCTTCAAGCTGCTACCCAAGTTGAGCAAGGGAAGCAGCCAGGTGACCACTGTCTGCCACAATATTCAGCTACAAAAGTCCCCACCACCAAACATTCTGTTCCCCTCAGTATTGCAAGGGTGCTGCAATAAACTCAGTGAAGAAATTCTCCCTGGGGATCTCCTAAGTGATGCCTTGGGTGGCTGGTCCTCTCTGGCACTACTGAGATTTTAAAACTCTGGTTGTAATTTTTGGACCCCAGGGCACTGTGCACAACAGTTGTTGTCTCCTAGGCTAGAAATTCGAAGCACAGCCATAGAAAGACCTTTGGAAGACGGGATATCCGTGTTCCCTGCACAAACTCAGGTTCCACTTTTTTTTTCCCCCAAGCCTCCCTCAAGACACCTCCACCCCTCCTCCTGCTCCTCTGCCTGGGTGGGCAAATAGTTGCAATCAACAGGACTCCACTATTTCGCCACTATGTGGTGTTCCTCTCAGAAGACTGTCTGTGGTGGTCTCCTGCCTCACTCGAGGAGTGGTTTTAATCATAAGCAGTTTGTGCAGCTCATTAGTGAGAAACAGACTGGCTCCTTCCTCACTGCAGGCAGCATGGGACTCTTCCACTTTCTGGAGCCGTAGCGGCTCCCACTCTGCCAGACAGCTACAGGGGCAAAACTGCAACTCTCTTGGGCCAGCAGCAGCAATTTTCAGTGCTCCAAATATAACCTATAGACCCTTTTGCGACCTGAGATAAGGGCGGGGCTTTCAGATTTGCGTTAATTTGAGGGGTGCACAACTGACGAGTGTTTAGCTACGCTGGACTCCCTCCTGCTTTGGGATCCTGGTAGAAAGCAGAGAGGCTGAGCCGGGCAGGATCAAGGCTGCCCAGTTTGCAAAAGCCTCGCAGGATCTCCCTTCTCGGGGTTGCCGTACTCCTTCAGGACCAGCTCCAGCCCTGCCACGCAGGAGTGGGTACCAGCTTCCCCTGGAAGCCGCGGCGTGGAAGTGTCGGCAGGTCAGAAGCCTGCGGGGCAGGGAGAGCAGTGTGCATCCCGGCGGGTCCCGGCGCTGATCCCGCTGCCGCGGCACATCCCTTCCCCGTCTCCTTAGCCGAAGCTGCCGCCGTGCGGAGGCACCTCCGCATCGCTGCTCCCGGCTCGGCTGGGGCTGGCCCGGCCAGAAACTTTTGGAAATGTTATTACCTTACTGCCCTTTTGTAAACCAGTAATTATGGAAGCAAGAGTAGGGGAAAGTTAAATTTATACCCAGTGATGTTTGGTGGTTTGTTTGGTTTTGGTTTTGTTTTGTTTTGTTTTGTTTTGTTTTGTTTTTTTAACAGGAAATAATGAGAGAGCTCATAACAGAAAGTTCCTGGGGTTTCAATAGAGTAGCAAAAATCAGTCTCCTTGCAGATCAGAATTTCCTGCTCCTTCGTTTTTACGGGATGATTTTTAAACAAAGGCTTAAATGCTGCAGGTTTTGGTTAAGTTTTATTTTTACTTTGCTTTATTTTTCTACCTTTTCGATGTTAACTGCAAAAACATGAAATAACAATTTAGCTTACTGCTTGAGGGATAAATCTGAGGAACAGTATATCGAGCCCAGAATATTCATGATGAGAAAAGAATTAAGATTGCCTCCTGGCAATATATCCCGATGAAAGCCTTTGAAAACCGTAACTCCTCTCATTACAAAAAAAAAAAAAA
>VZRZ01008641.1:2230880-2284804 GCA_013398175.1 Climacteris rufus
AAAATTAAAAAAAAAAATCAGTGAGTGTTCTTACAGCTATTCTGTTAGTCCCAGGAAAAGTTGAGCTCCCTTAGGGATTGCCTCTGACTCAGGGAGCTGAAGACGTACTGCAACTTGGCTCCTCTCCCATACTACCACTTGGTGTTTCACAGTCTAAAGAAAAAGAATAAAAGTAATCTTAAAAGCCCTCTTTTGTTTGTAAAACTGCCGCTTCCCCAAAGAAATGAATTAATGCAGCAGTGTGTGCTTAGCTCTGACAAAAGCCTGGAGCAACAGCTCAGAAAGCTGTGCTGTTTGGCTGGGTAAAGCACTTAGATGGCTGTCTAATGATGATACTTCAGCTGCCAGCACAGATAATGTTGTCATTACTTACCCAAGCACAGCAGAAGACGTGATTCACATGTCTGGGTGTGCAAAAGGGGTGGTAGCCCATCAGAGAGGCTGGGCAGAAAAGGGACAGGCAGAGCAGAGCTGCCTCCTGGCACTGGAGTGCTGTCAGCATCAGGGTAACCTGGGCAAGGTGGGGGGAGCCACCTCACGGGGTCACCCCCCTCAGGGTGATAGCTCAGCACCCAGCTGCCCTCGGCCCTGCAGCATGTCTGGGCCATACCAGCATTTCATACCAAGCACGGCAGTGGGCAGGGACAGTAAAGCTGCAGGCGGTGTGAGCACACAATTGTCCTGGGACCACATTTGGGTCCGATGCCTCTTTAGGAGAAGAACCTATTGCTTTTGCATAGCACAGTGAAAGCAACCAGGCTTCTTACATTCACTGTTATTTTAGGATCTTCCCTTGAATGAGATTTTGATATCCTGCAATTCCTCCAAGATATTTTTTTCTCTTAAAAACAAAGATTTTCAAAGGTCACTTCTTAAAAACCCTCTATTTCCTGTACCCTTTTTCTCATTGCTCTCTAGCATTTTTCACTAAGCTGTCCACAACATTTTGTAGGGCTATCCAGTCCTCAGGCTGCCTTGCAGAAACCCTAAAGCTGACCTTTCTCACCTCCCTTCCCTCTGCCTCACTTCTGCCTGGAAATGAAGGAGAGAAGGATACTCCAGTCCCTCTGCAGCAAACCCTGTCAACTCCAAAGAAAGCATGTATTACTTTATTGATAGAAGACAACAGAAAAGTCCTTAAACAAACAGCCCCAAGCTGGGCTCAAATTTATCTGGTCTGAGCTGTTGTTAGAGCAATAGGACATGTCCTCAGTTAGCAAAGATGTGTGCAGGAGCATGTGCAAAGCCTGCCAGGCTGCAAGCCACTGGGCAAACATCCATGCTCTGCGTTGAGCCAAAGTAATGGAAAGTATCAGAAGCAGTGTGGTCTCATGTGACTGTGACTGTGGCATTTGGATTCAAATCAATGCGAGGTTCAGAGGGTGCCAAGCAGTATGAAATGAGACTAATCTCAGAGACAGAACAAAAATGTTTTATATAACTTCACACAGAGTCAGAGGAGGGAGGACAGAGAGCTGCTGAGTTTCACAGATGGTACCTCAGTCCACATACCATCTACCCTTAAATCTTTGCAAATTATAGGGATGAAGGGACAAAACCAGTCATTTCTCTCAAACACCTGTGGGAAGAGCACAAAAATGAAATATTTTAGCCTAAACCAATCCTTAGAGAAGGTCAGATGACACTGGAGGGGCTTAGCCAGCAGGCAACAAGCACTGCAGAACATGGGGTCAGTCAGGCCAAAGGCTACAGATAAACCCTCCAATGTTAAACTGTTGACAGACCAGGAGGTTTAATGACAACAGGGTTATGAAAGGCTTAGTCAAGTTGCTGTCATTTGAATAACCAACTTTAAATCCTGAATGACCATAGTCTACCTGATATTCATGGGGAGGGAATTACATAAGTGTGACTCAGAAAAAGAACATGCCAGATGCTGAACAGCAGGGGATGAAAGTCAGAGCTGTAGCATGATGTTAAGCAGGGAGGCCAAGGAGAAGTGGAAACCATAGTTTCCTGCAACAAGCCTTTATGTCACCTTCTATTCCATGAATTATGCTGGGAAGTAACTAAGAGTGTCAGTCTAAAAGCAGTTCAAACCACAGAAAACCAAATCAGACTTTCTGCTTTCATGAAGAAAATAAGAAGATCCAAGGAAGTCTGACCAAATAGCAGACAGAAATTACTCTGTTCCTGTTCCTGTCAGCAGTAAGTGTGCCTGAGGCTCTGCTCTTGGCAGAGGATGCTCACCCTCTGCCAGAGCCACCGCTTCTTCAGTACAGTGCCCATGTGGCCCCCTCTGTTGGTGTCGTGGGGATGAGCAGTGTGGCTAGGCAGGGGGCCGATGCCTGTGGGCAGCTGCAATTGCTCTGGTCTTCACAGTCCCCAAGGGCTTGGTTCCCATGGCTGAAGTAACAGATAAAACTCCTGATGTTTCAGGAACAGGCATTTAATGAAGATACCTGGAAGAAAATGGTGTTCAGCTTTAACATATGTTGCCAGCCTGTGCACCACTGATGCTGTTATGCTGTCACCTTGAAGTCTTGCCTGCTCATGTGACTTGTAGAGAGACCTCTGCAGTCTGCAGGAGCCTAATGGTGTCCAGAGCTGCCCCGCCAGGAATTAATTGCATTCGATCTGACAGCTCTGTCTCAGCCAGCAGCACTTTCACATGCTGGCAGGCACTCCCTCACTGCCCTCACAGCCCAAGGACAGACCTGCACCATCGCCCCTGCTGGGACAGGCCTGGTGGGCTGGACACCTACACTTCCTGAGACAGTGTAATCATGGAGGAAGGACTTCATTACTCAGTGTGACAAGACATTTGTATTAATACTCTCTTGTATTGCTTAAATGTCACAATATGTCTGCTGTAGCAGCATGCCAAATGAAAATGTGCACAGGCTGGTGTTGCAGCCGTGCATCCTGTGTTCACCTGCTGTTCCAGGGACTGTTAAAATGCACCCTGGTTTCATTCAGTGCACCAGGACACCTAAAGAGCAAAGGTGTTCTAGGTCAGTGGCTCAAATCCTGCCTGCCACTCTCCTGAGCAAGTGGGAACACGTTGCTGGTGTCTGTCCATAACAGACTATCACAGGACATATATTGCACTTTTCTCCCACCCTGGATACCTTCAGAGAGCACCAAGCGGCAGGAGTAACAAGAGTCACCTTAGGGGAGAAGTGCACTCTCACTGCTTTCAAAAGACGATTTCATGGTAAAAGAGCAAAACTGTTTAGTCCTTGTAAAACTCTTGAGTGGGCTAGGTATGTAAGTGACACATAGGTTTGCTTGTTTCTGCCCTTCCAGACCTGAAAGTGTGAGAGATGAGCCCACGATTCTCAAAATGTAATGGGCAAGGTATTGTACTTTTATTATTGAGAACTGAGACATTTTATAAGTGTTTTCTGCTCATTACTCTTTTTATCACCTGCCCTCCACAGACACCATTTGTGCACATCTAGTGCCTTGACACCAAGGCTGAAATCTCAGAAACATGAAGTTTGCCTGCAGTGTCATGACATGAAGTAGCAGGGCAAGGAGAGGGAAGGGCTGTCCCTACTCTCTGAGAGAAAGGCTACAGCATGAAAACATTTCTTATTGCACACCAGAATGTTCACATAGGAGAGAATATGTATGCATTCCTCTGCAGCAGGACAAGCAGGACAACCCATAGAGCTCAGCCAGCACATTTTCAAACGCAACTGAACTCCGAAAAAAATGAATTTCCTGAAATGATACATGGTTACTCTCCTTGTGACATACTCGGTGTGGAGGCTACATGTCTAGGACACTGAACATCTCCTTCCCCAGTCAGCATGTTACTCTTGTGTATGAGAATGTGCCTTGGCCCACACAGAGGTGCTGTGGATAAAGGTTTTGTTTTTCTGCTGTTTCATTGTGGGATGTTGGGTACTTCACATCCCTGGGCTTGTGTTGGCACTAAAATGCCTTTTACCTGCTTTAACCCCTTGTATGGGGTTCCTCTCACTTGACTACATGCATTTAATCTGGGCATGTACACTAAGTTAGTCCATGAGGGTCTGTCTACAGGCAAATGAAAGACACAGTCATCTCCAGCCAATTCTGAAGGATGAGTACACAGTGAGTCACTTTCTGGAGGTTTCAGTCTTCTCACTGGCTGAAGAGAAAGCTGAGGTGAGTAACTTGGAGTCTGTTCTGCAAACCTAAAGTTTGGTCAAGTGACTGCCATGTTTGGAGCACCAGGCCTGACTCTTCTCACACTTTTGGACAGTATCCATATATTTGCACAATGGGAACTTGGTCTCAGCAGGGAGCCTGCAGACATCAACAATGGATGCAATCATGGGGAATAAACATGGGCATATATGCTCTGAAAAAGAATGCTTTCCTCACAGCACTGCTGTGAAAAATAGCAGAACAGAAAGGAACTAATTCTGTTTCACCTAATTGGTCTCCATAAATCATCTCTTGGCAGCAAGCTCGACTGGTCCACCAAAGGGCCAATTAAAGCAAAGGGAGGCTGAGCGCTGTTTGTACTCACGGCTATGTTTTGTACTACAGGAACTGTAATTTGTTCCAAGAGGGTGGCATCTCTTCCCTTTCTAAGCAGAGAGGAATATCCATGTCTGTTTGGCTCTGAGCATCATTCCGTCAGAGCATCCACAGGCACGGTCTGGCATCTTCTCCAGCACAGTGTTTTACTGTCCAATGTGAGACACAATGCTGCAGGTGAACGCTGGTTAGCAGAAGAATCACATAATAATTTAGGTTGGAAAAGACTTACAATTGAGTCCAACCACCAACCAAGCACTGTCAGGTCCACCACTAAATTATGTCCCTGAGTGCCACATCTACACATCTTTTAAATATCCCTGGGGATGGTGACTCTGCCACTTCCATGGGCAGCCTGTTCCAATGCCTGACAACATTTTCCATGAAGAAATTTTTCTTGGTATCTAATGTTAACCACCCCTGGTGCAACTTGAGGCCATTTCCTCTTGCTCTACTGCTTGTTACTTGGGAGACAAGACTGACCCCTCACCTGGCTACAGCCTCCTTTCAGGTGGTTGTAGAGAGTGATAAGGTGCCCCCTGAGCCTCCTCTTCTCCAGGCTAAACAACCCCAGCTCCCTCAGCCGCTCCTCACAGGACTTGTGCTCCAGACCCTTCACCAGTGAAAGTGACAGAGGAACAATGCAACCTGGAATTCAGTGACAAGTACATATGTATTTGTTTTTAAAATCACATGTTACGGTGCACACAGAACTCCTTCAGTGTGTGCCCCATTAGAATCCCTCCTCAGGGTAACATTTTCTGACGCTTTTCCAGTGTTTGCCCAGGACACGGCCTGCTCCAAGCCCTCCCCGCTAGCTTTCAACACCCTCCTGTGCACACCCAGCCCTTGCCCTGTGCCCAGACCCCTGCTAGCAGAGCAGCCACGGCCATGGCCATAGCCATCTCTTGACCTTACTGTCCCTCCTGTGTGACATCCAACGGGGACAACATCTCCCTGCCAAGGCTGCCCTGTGGCAGGTCAGGCCAGGCTGCTCTCCCAGCTGTGAGAAGCAGGCAAACTGGCCCTGCGGCTGCACCCGCCGTGGGCTCCGGTTTCTCCCTCAGGGCTCAGCTGAAGGTCTCTGGCTGGGTGCTGCATACCTCGAAGCCATCCCCGGCCCCGTGACAGCCTCCGGCCCGGCCCGTGCCGGGTGGGGAGCGGTGCCAGCCCCCGAGCACTCCCCTCCACGCCCGGCTGGCACAGGGGAGGACAGGGCACCTCCTGGCCGCTCCCGCTCCGCTCCCAGGGCGTTCGGGACCAGCCGCTCTCCCTCCCTGTTTGCTTTCAGGGTGTTTTTCTCCGGCGCTGTGCGGAGCAGCCGGGAGGTCAGTCTCACACAGCAGCGGTCCACGGAGGCGAAGCGGAGGAGGGCTGGAGGATATTGCCGGCTCCCCCACCGCACACTCCTTCCCACCCCGTTTTCCTTCACGAGGCCCGTGAGGTACTTTTGCTGCCCTCTCTTTTTCCTCCCGTCCCTCCCCCCCGCCCCGTTCTGTCCCCAGCAGCAGCAGCAGCAGCAGCAGTAAGGCTCGGCTGCCCGGGCTGTGTGTGGCAGCTGGGAGGCAGACATGCCCTACCTGTACCGGGACTCGAAGCCGCGGCCTCCTGCGCGACCCGCGGGCGCCCGGGCCACGCACAGCTCGGGGAAGGGCTACGAGGAGCTGAGGCAGGAGTGCCTGCGCACGGGCGTCCTCTTTGAGGACTCCGACTTCCCCGCCTGCAACTCCTCTCTGTTCTTCAGTGAAAACCCACCCATTCCCTTCATCTGGAAGAGGCCTGGGGTGAGTATGGCGTTCCGATCGTTTCTCCCATCCTGCCCAAAGTCAGGAGCCGCTCTGCTTCGGGATTGCACCAAATGCGTGGAGTGTTCAGGGAGATGCGAAGAAGTGTGCGGGAAAACCCTTCCCACCTCAGGGGCAGTGGCACAGGGCTGGGATGCCACCTACAAAGAGTTCAAACTGCAGGATGAGAAGGCTGGAAGGCTTCACCTCATTTTTCATATGTAGCTCGTTGTATAGACACACTTATGCAGATATATTTATGTGCATGCATAAAGAACTTCTAATCAGCCTTCTCTCTTACGTTATTGCCAGACAAGAGATGAAAAGAAGGGGATGTGCAAGGAATTAAGGGTAAAACACATTACGACAATGTTCTAACTGTAAAATTGAGTGTTGTTAATGTACAAAATTCATAATTAAGACTAAACTTAAAAAATTCAAACCTTTTAACTTTTAGAGTATGAGTCTTATACTTACTCACTTGCTCATTTCCATCAGGAAACACTGAGAGATTACGAATGCATGCCATGGTTACTGAGCCGTTCAGCAGTAGCCAAGGGCTCAGTGAGTATCTCTGGATGCATCTTGCATAACAGTAATTAATAACACAGTGAGAGCCTGAAGCTTCACTAGTCACATGCTCTCAGATCACAAACCCAGCATCACTCCAGGTTCCTTCTTCCCGCTTCACTGTGTAACTAATAGCCACAGAAAATTTGTGGCAACATTTAATTTCATTAATGACTGATGTTTGTTCTTTTTTTCTCATAGTTGGAAGGCTTCTTCCTTAGTAGAACACTTTCCTTTAGTGACAATGATACCAAGGGAGAAAAAGAACAAAATAAGCTTAAAGAAGTGTTTAAATTTTGTCTTATCTTAAACCACAATGATAGACATTCAGTGCCTCAGCATCTGGTAGTTAACATAGTGCTGCTACAGAGCAGAATTAAAGCTGTTACTCCTGTACAAATTTCAGTTAGAAAAAACTGGAGGTCCCTACACATGGTAAGTGCAGCCCCCCAGGCACTGCTGCCTATCTGTGCTTCAAAAAGCAGATGGCCTGTGGGGCTGCCTCCCCAGCACAGGAGAGGTCTGTGAGGCTAAGATGCTTTGGGTGTGGTGACTCTGAAGTGCTGTAGGGCATCAAAAATGCCACTGCCTGTGACACTAAATCATAAAGAACGGTTTCCCTTTGGCCAGGTGTTAAGTGCTAGTTTGTCTTTTGTCTTCACAAACAACAGCTTTGGTTTAAAATGTGACCAGGAGTGGTTGAGAGCATGTGTGCCCTTGTGTATGGTACATAGGGGCAGTGGAGAATGGTCTGTCTTCTTCAGGATCTTTGTATGCTGAACTGGAAACATATCCAGGATGAGTCAGTTACCTCAAATGGCATCTGCCTTTACACTCCAGTTCCCACCACACACTTTGTGAGCTGCACAGCAAGAAAGAAAACTCAGGGGAGGCTGAGAGGATGTGTAAGGACAGGGTATTAGTTATGCTCTTCTCTAGCTCCTCAGTGTTTACGATGAATCAGTTGCATCTCTGTTATCCATCAGGAGCAGCAGCAAAATAGAGGCACTGTAACACAATTTCAATTTAACACATTTGACTTTGCGAGTGGGGCATAGGCCTGGGGCATGTGCCAGGTTGGTTGCCCCAGCTCAGCTGACAAAGCTGGAGAGGGTGAGCACAAAAACATGACCTCTGTGTAGGGTATCTGCATTCAAACTGCCTTTCACACTGACTGGTTTTTACTGCCTCTCCTACCAGTGTTTTACAGTAGTTTGCGTGAAGTCTAGCAGAGTACATGAGGGTAATTGCAGGGACAAATAGCCTAAATCTTCTGATTTACAATCTGTTAGAGTTTAATCTTTAGCAAAGAGAGTAGAGAAGGCTTTCTCATTATTTTGACATGCCTATATCTGCATATATGCATGTTTGTAGCAGCTTGAGCAAGACCTTCAGCTGGCACTAATCTGTAAATCTCCCACTGTAGTCAGTGAACTACATGGATCTGCACCAGATTAATATCTGACTTTCTACATAAGTGAAGTGTTCCAAGATTCAGAAAGACATTTAATGATTTTGTTTAACAATCCTTTTAAATTAGAAATTAAACCTTTGAAAATGTCCTTTATCAAAATTTTAGAACAATTTGAAGAACAGAAGACTCTTTTCTCATTATATTTCCCCTTTTCTCTTCCCTTTCCCTTCATTTTTTTTTCTTACTTTCTATCTAAATTCGACTGCTGGGATGAATTCAACAGCTCAGTGTGTGAGAAAGTTAGACATACAAATTGAAGAATGAAAAAAACCAACCCAGAAAAGGAAAGACAAATGGGTTTTACCAATGTCAAATGAGTCTATGGTCTACAGGAGGAAGTAAGAAAGAAATACTCCTAATAGGAACAGCCATGGGCAACCAGTATGACAGGTTGGGACCAGGCAGAGAAATGTAATCACAGAAACCACCTAAACAGCCTCACCCCCAGCCTGTTTTAGGTCTCTATGCACCCCTTCTACCAATGTGAGACAGGCAAGGGATACATCTTTTTTTCTTTTGAGTTTAAAGAAACACAGCTTTAATGCAGCATCAGGAGAGTCACAGGTTGCTGAGTTTCATCTCTCTGACGACTGCATGCTCCTACTTCTAGGCAATATCCTTGTACAGGTGAATGCAAGGTTCACCTCTGGTTTTGTCCTTTAGCATGCTGAAAGTCCTGATACATTATTATACCATCTGAAAATCCTTTTCAAATTAATATTATTTTTGCAACACCCACTCAAAAACTGTAGAGTGTGTTTTCTTCTGTGTAGCAGAGGATGTGGCACAAGTCCAGTCAAAATCCTTTTGATTCCTTTTTATTGATTTTTAAAATTATTTTTGTTTGCTTTAGACATGGGAGTTCCATATGTCAGTTGCAGAGGTGTGTAATAAACAATGAGTCATGAATCTAGTGTTCAGACCCATGTCAGTGGAAAGGTTTTTTATCTTGTCCCTTGCTAAAACACAGAGTTTCTTGGTAACAACTAAATACATTGCTTGCAATGAGAATTATGTCCCCTGGGAGCAATGGTGCTAAAACAAAGTGTGTTGTTGAAGATCAGCTACTTTATCAGCCATTGCTATATCAGTGTCTAAAGGCAATGAGCTGTGGTTTTATTGTTCATGTCCAATCCCCACAGGACAGAGTGTATTTAACAAGCAGGCGGGCCAGGTAAGGAGGAGCTGCTGTTTGATTTCCCTTTGCTCCACAGTCTGGGGACATGACGTTCTGTGGTACCTCCTCCCCGGGGCACCTGGGACTGAGGCACAACCTGGCCACGACCTCCTCCCCAGCAAAGGCAAACAAAAAATATGCAATCTGGCTTCCTCCTGAATGTTGCCTGTGCAGGGTGAGCTTTGCAGGAGCTGTGCAGCTTCACTGAGGAGAGTGCCCTGGCTTCAGTAGGGCCAGCAGCAGATGCTTCAGCAATAAATGCGGGAAGCTGAACAAAACTATAAATATTCTGCCCTATGGCCTAACGAAATGCTGTGATACGAACTAAAAGCAACTCAGTTTCATTTAGGCAAATACAGGGATTAAATGACTGAATGTGTTCTTTTATTTTTTCCACTCGTTAATTTGTTTCATTTGCAACTTAGGCAGAAGGGTCTTCTTCATGCCATAGGGTCTGCAATAATGTATCAGGGCAGACTGATTAACTGCATGTACATTCCTCCAGTAATATATTAAATACTCTCCTCTTCCCTTTTCTATTCAGTTCAATCAATTACAGTCCATATACGATTCATGGGAAAATGAAGACGAGAAGAATTTCTGCCACATTTATTGGTTTCTCACAGTAATTTTTCTATCCAGCCATGGTGCTAATAATTGAACTAAAATGTCAAATGAATGCTTGAGAATTGCTTTAATGCCATCATGAGCACCAGAGCACCTCTGACCTCTGAGCCCACAGGGGGTGGGTAGTTTTAGCTCCTCCTAAAAATTAACAGGGCTGAAGTCTGTCTTTGTTGTTTGCTTATTTGAGGATGAAATTGTCTCATGGTTGTCAGACACAGTATGTTCCAGGTATTACATGCAAGTAAATAAAAGGCATAATAGTTCAGTTAAAAGTAAATTTTATTTTTTCCAGCCATTGGAGGAAAGCAAGCAAACAAAAAGCCCTGTTAACCAGGGCTGTAGCCTAACATCAATCTTCTGGATGAGCTTGTGCTATGATATTTTAACAATTGCCTACAGATGAATAAAGAATGCCAGCCTTTCATTAGCAGCCAACTAATTATGAAAAACTGAGGATAGTTGATTCTTTAATTGCTCTACACTGTAATTAATTAGCAAGGATTCCCCATCTAGTTCTTTGTGGTGTCTACACTGCTGCAGGATAATATAGCTCATGTGGCACACATGGTTTGTCAGCACTGGTGCAAGTCTGGTTTCAGAGTGATTGTGATATTTTCCTGGCACATTCTAAGTAATTTCTGTGTCTCTCTCACTGCTGCAGGACATCGTCAAAGACCCCAAGTTTATCCTTGGAGGAGCCACCAGAACTGACATTTGCCAAGGGGATCTTGGTGAGTGATTCTTCCTGGGTGGATGTGTCCACGTCTACACACTTGTGAGGAGCAGCAGGAGTATCCTCACACGTGAAGGGAGGTTGTCCCTCCTGAACTGGTGGGAGCAGTGGAGCTGGAAGTACTGCTCAGGCTCACCTGGCCCACAGCTGCTCTTTGATAGCTCACTCCCTTCCATGCCAGGGATCATCTTGGTGCAGTGGGATTCAAGATCAGGGAAGGATCTCCACTTGAGGGTACTGTGAGCCCAAGGGAGTCTTTCATCTACCAGCACCTCCAGACTGTAGCACAGTCTGCCCTGGATTTCAGGGGAGTTGACAGCTAACTGTCATAATGTCTCTGGCCCCTTCTTCTCATCTTGAAGGGAAGAAAATGAAGGGTTTTTTTCCCCTTCTCAATCCACAGGTGACTGCTGGCTATTAGCAGCCATAGCTTCTCTCACACTGAATGAAAAACTGCTAGCAAGAGTGGTGCCACTGGATCAAAATTTTGGGCCAGATTATGCTGGAATATTTCACTTCCAGGTAAGGTGAACATCTGTCACAGCATGAACACATCTCTGTCATTACATGTCATAGTCTGTTTTGCAGTGGGGTTGCCAGGTACTGCAGAGGAGACACTCAGGTTGCTGAGTTTACACGGTTGTTCGTGATTTGAGAAACAACCTAGAAGAAGGCTATGTCAGCCTCATACAGGCACATACACAGCCACTCCTGTTCTGTGAACGGACACATGGCTTTAGAAATCATTTCACACTTTCCTAGGCACACAAACTTCAGTTAGGGTGTAAGTCCTTTAAGGAGTTGAGCTGGGTCTGTAATAGGTGTGTGTCTTAAAGGTGTCTTGAATCATGTGGTGAACACTTGTGTAGCCACACGAGTGACATTATTGAGACAAGGAGCTACAGTATGGGTCTGCACATTTAGTCTTAGTGTTTTCTTAAGATAGATCACCCTTCCTGGAGAGCAGCTTAGCATGGTAGGGTGGGAGCAGACGATTTACATATGTCTTCTAATCAAGCCTGTGATTGTCACTAAGTCACAAATAGAAACAGTGGGACACCAGAATCCTACGCTCAGGAAATGCCATGCTGTCAGCAAACCCATGCCCCATCCTTTCTAAACAGTTCTGGCAGCACAACGAGTGGCTGGATGTCGTGATTGATGACCGGTTACCCACCTTCAAAGGCCGGTTGGTTTTCCTGCACTCAGCTGAACTCAATGAATTTTGGAGTGCCTTACTAGAGAAGGCCTATGCCAAGTAAGTCACACTGCACAAACATAATTTTCTGCTTGTACATACATTATTCACCATTTGTTCACATGTTATTCACAGTTCTAGTGAGTAGCTTCTAGCATTTGATGCTGCCCTTGCCAGCCTTACAGCTGGTGCTGAAGAAAGAAAAGCCCCAGGCTTTAAGGCTAAGGAGAAATGGATTAATTAAAAATGCAACTAAAAAGGAGAGCAGAATGACCCCAATACTCCTCCTATATATCCTGTATACTTTCTGGGGTATATATTCTGTATACTTATTTTGACTTCACTGTCATTGCTGCAATTCTACATGTGCAAGAAAACTCTCAAACATGGATATCTTCTAGGTTTGGAAAGCAGTTCCTACAGTCAGCATGTGTTTTCCAGGTTGAACGGCAGCTATGAGTCCCTGAAAGGAGGCAGTACAATAGAAGCCATGGAGGATTTCACTGGGGGTATAGGAGAAATGTACGATGTTAAGGCAGCTCCTGACAATTTCTATGAAATCCTAGAAAAAGCCCTGAAAAGATGCTCAATGGTGGGATGCTCTATTGATGTAAGTAAGAAATGGGGTCTCAGTTCCTCAGTGCCCTCAACTTTGGGGTTCAGTGTTTTCTGATTTGAGTTTCACTTTTTCTCCTGATGAAGCTTTGCTTCTTTCAAAGACTAGTTAAATATTTATTGAAATAAACAGTGTGATACTCAGCTGCCTGATGGGACCCTTCACCACTATCACTGTCCATCAATGTCATTTTACAAGAAATGAGACAGTGTCAACACCTGATCTCAGACTGAGAGTTAAGACTGAGATCTTGGAAATATAGATGGTGCTGAAAAAAAATCACAGGAGCAGAGGAGGAATTCCACCCTGGAACCACCTCGTTTTTGCTCTGAGTGAACAATGCTTAAAAACTCCCCTATAGTTTCCTAAAAGGGCACCATTGCACCATCACTGTCTTCACTGAGCAGAAAGACAAGTTCCCTGTTTGTAGTAGTGATTAGCTACTGATCTCCCACCTGGTGCTTGGAAGGGACAAGGTGGCACCACTTTTGATCTCACTCTGAAGAGAGAAATTCACATTTTTTCCCCTCTTGCAGACCAGCAGTGCTGCCGAGTCAGAAGCCCGAACCCCCTTTGGCCTTGTGAAGGGCCATGCCTACTCTGTGACCGGCATTGAGGAGGTACATTCAGTGGCATGGGGCAAGGAGGGACCTGGGGAATAGATGAGGGAGTGTCCCCCCAGTCTCAGGTGACAGGGGAAGTTATCCTGGGGAAGTTTTCCAAACTCCCATCCACCTTTCCCTCCCACATCTCCAGTGGCAGTCTGCACCTTTTGCCCCGCTCTTGACACCAGCTTGCCCAGCCTCCACACACTGGAGAGGTCTTGCTTCCTAGATCCTGACACTTGATATTTTCTCTGTTTGCTTCTTCCCCAGGTGAGCTACCATGGCCGGCAAGTGCAGCTCATAAGGATAAGGAACCCCTGGGGACAGGTCGAGTGGAATGGCCCTTGGAGTGACAAGTGGGTGCACTGTCCTGTACACATTGGTCTCACAAAGGCCAAATTCCAGTTTCTTTTCACAGCTAGCTTCCTGCAGCCCCAGCTACTCCACAGAAAATTAAATCAAGAGTTTGCACAAGCCTAACAGTGTTACTCTCATACTAACCTCTCCCCCTCAGCATATTCAAAGCAGCGCAATGCAGGGGTACTGATGGGGTTGTTTAGCCCCCAAAACCTAGCATTACAAAAATCATGCATTAATATAAATGAGGTGAGTTAATTTTAATATGCTCCCAATTGTAAAAATTATACATTTGGAGTGATTTTTTTTGTTAAATTTTTTCAAGTCCATACTTATAACACAATAGCCATACTTTGTCCTACTACTGATAAGCTGAAACTGATATTGTGTTACCCTCTCTGAATAGCTTGTGACTCTCTATGCTTATTGTTTGGGGTTTCTAAACACATCAGGAATAATACATGAATAATAATACATGACAGTTAAATAAGACCCTGTCCATGTGGTACCCACCAAAGTTGAGGAAGGACCCAAAACCACCACAGTATTGGTCTGAAAACCAGTCTGGGTTTACTACTAAAGGTAAAAAAAGTGCAAACAATAGAAAATTTTTTTTAAAAGTAGTAAAAAAACCAACACTATATTCCTCTCAAACATTTTTTGCATATATGCATGACTTCACTTTTTTCATTTTTTTCTACTGAGGTTTTTTTATTCACATAGATGTAGAAGAGAGGAGCCACAACTTGCCTGGCCCTGTAACGTTGCTGAAACATGTAATCATCTATAGGACTACTTTAAATGTCCCTGTCCTTATCATGACTCATAAATAAATTAAATATGTCCACATCAGCTCTGATCCTTTGTTATCTTGAAGAAAAATAAGGATAATTGGCATATATAATGAGTGCTTACATCTGAAAAAGATGGAGAGGTTATGATCAGGACAGGCACCTGGCAATTCACGCTGTCCATTGAAAAGGCTGACTCTGCAAAGCAGAGCTCTGACTCTGCACTTGGGAGACTTTCTGGAACACAAGATGCAGAGGAGCTTGCAGGTCAATACAGGAGTCTGTATTGGCATTCTGCAGTGGTTGCTGAAATTGTAAACCTCAACACAAGGTGCCTGCTACTCCCTGTTCATTATGTCAAATTAGAAATGTAGTAGGGCACTTCCAGGTTTTCCAAAAAGCTTTATCAGGTTTTTGTTTGGTTTTGATCTGCCACAGCTGGAGCTGAAGGGGTGAATGAAAAGGAGGCAAAGACTTTACCTGGAACCCCAGCTGCTTCAGAAAATCTCTCTGTACAGGGGAAGGAACCTATTCATTTCCCTTTCACTCAGTTTTGAAGAAACATCTGGCCCTAAATTAGTGACAAGCATTAAAGAGAAGATGGTGCTACAGATGGAAAACAGATTTAAAGGGAGGGGTGTCTAACCACCATCTTGAGGTTTACCAATAGCCCTATTATATCCAACCCAAAAAACTGAAAGCAGTCCCAATGTCAATAACTCATGCTAAGACCACTCTGGAGCAGCTTTGGGATCTTTGACCTGGTCCTGCTTTCAGCTACATTATTTGTGTCTCTGAGACCATGAGCGCCAGCAGGATTGGGAAACCTCTAAAATGCATCTGTGTTTGTGTAAGCTGCACAAAAAAAAAACACGTGTGGAAGAAGAACAGCCTGCTATTATGTTCAGCTAGTCATTCTGAGCCAGGGAAAATTAGTTGCCACATATCTGTATTAAAGTTTGGTTTTGTTTTCCTGTAGCTCTCCAGAGTGGCGTTCACTCAGCCCATCAGAGCAGAGACGCCTTTCTCAGGCAGCACGGGATGATGGAGAATTCTGGTAAGCCACAGGCTTTTAAAGTGTGTGACTCTAATCAGAAATCAAGATGCAAGTGGCTGAAACAAGCAAGAAGGAAGAAGCCCTTGTGTGAGGAAATTCTAAGCTTCTGCCTAAGAGAGAGCAGGTAGAATGCTCACTTGGTTTTCTGTGTTTCATGTGTGCTCATATCTGTTTTAATAACAAAAGCCTTCTAAAATCAGTTTAGTTAATGGCATTAGCATATTTCAAATACTGTGTGTCTCCCATGAATGGAGATAATACCCTTTAAATCTTTTCCATGAACAAGGGAGGGTATACAGAAGGAAGCATTGTATGGTGCTGTATCAACTATGAAATGCCTTCAGGGTTGTTACTAGGCATGCACTGGAAGAGAAGGGAGTCCTGAGAAGCGATACTACTAGCTGCATAAAGTAAAAGGACACCAAGATATGTAAAATTATGGAAAATTTGAAGAAAAAAATGAAATGAAATGAAATGAAATGAAATGAAATGAAATGAAATGAAATGAAATGAAATGAGATGAAATGAAATGAAATGAGAAAAGAAACCAACATGGTGGAAATTGCTTTAGAAGTGTGAAATGTTCTTCATGCCAAATTCATGATCTCAGACAGAGCAGATGGCTGACTTGCACATGATGCCCCCTTTATCAACCGTGTTGTGACTACTGACAATGTGTCTGGTCACATTTTCTAGGGCCAGATGCTCATCTGTTTTACACAGAGGTAAATGTAGAGAGGTGTGCAGTGGAGCTATTTCAGGTTTTGCCTGCAACTTAAACCAAAGTTCTTTGGGCTTGTGAGAACTGAAGAAAATCTTCATGGTAGCATGCTGAGGGTCTTCTGACCTTATTAACTACCCCAAAGATATTTTGGCTATGTATTAGCAGTTCAGATTGGCCTTGTTCAGGTGCTTCTAATAGATACAAAGGGGCATCCTGCTGTTGGCAAAGAAATCAGCTTCTCATTCACCCTAGTCCTTTCCCTCCTAAAATCAGAGAGTCTGAGTCTTTTTTTCCCTTCATTAGTACAAACTCAGAGCAGCTCTGGAGAAGTCAGAACAGGTGTTTTGCTTCTTAGTAGTCAAATCTAATCTATAAAGTGCAACTCCTTCCTCTGCTTTACAGCATATTTCCAAAGAGCCCAAAACTGCATAGTGTGGCCAGGAAACTAAGCCATTTAGAAACAGATTTTGCTGTGCTGCCCTTGCTTTAGTGTCCTGAGCATCAAAGTGAGAATTAGCAGTGCCTAGGGCTAGCAATATATGGGAATAACTGACAAGAAAGGACAGAGCTCAGCAAAGCAAACCCTGCTGTTTCTTCCCACACCAAAACCAAGTTGTAAAATGGTCCGGAGCAAGTGTAAATTAGTACCACCACAGACATCTATTTCTTATGAGGAAGAAAAATGAAACTAGCGGTGTTTGGTGAGCCACACTGGGGGCTAGCTGGGTCCTATCTGCCACTGCCACAGATAAACTTGCAGTCTTGAAGAACTCTTGCTCCCCTGCTACTCCATTTTGTTGTTAGGCATCAGCCACAGGAGGAAAAGGATATTTATAGAAGCTTGTGTTAGGGAGATGATAAATTTCTGTATGTTATTTCTATGGTCCAAGGAGAGAGGGGGTGTCTTACAGATAGCAGTTCAAGCATAGAACACATCTGGATGCACACCATGCAAGCTGCTGTCTCTTAGACAGCTTCCATGCACTATTCCTTTTCCTCAGGGCTGCACACCATGTCCAGTGGTGCTTGACTCTGGCTGTCCCTTCTTTTGGCTGTTTGCTCAGTCCTGAACCAGACTCCTTGGCCAACAGTATTGTTGGTATCTTTTTGCCCTTGTATTTGCTAGATAAAATCTCACAGCATATCTGCTTCTCAGCATGCTGAGCAGGCTAGTTACAACCAGCCCAGCCCAGCAGCTCAAAACTACTCATATTGTGGCATTTGCTTACTCCTTCCCATGGCCATGTACATGTCTCCACCTTGAGTATAAAATATGTGCAGTGCAATTTACAGGACACAGTAGCAGGCAGAAGTGTCTATGCCACCTTCAAGGACAGGTTGGAGCCACTTTTCAATTCCAAGCATATTTTATCTCTCATGTTTCGTGTATGTTTTTGCTAGGACAAAGTCCAGGCACCCGTTAGGGAGGGAGGGTGAGCAGCTTGAGCCAAGGAACCTTAGCAGAGACCCAAATGTTTCTTTAATTGGAGTGCAGTCAGGTAATCATACCAGGGCTCGACAAATCCATACCATGTGTCCCTTGTAGTGCTATCCTTGTGGCTGGCATTGGACACACAGATGATTTGTATGAAGACTTAGCTCCTGCACATGCCTGACAATCCTTTGGTTGGTTATTCAGCAATACAGATGGCAGCCATTAAGTTCAGGATGGTGTTGCTGAAATAACTCTCTCCACCGTAGCTTTTGTGCCAGTGTCACTTCTATTTCATTTTATACTCAATTGTAACTGAATAAAATCAAGAGCATTATAGTGTAAAAAGAAAGGTGTAAGAGATGTCAGAATGAGATGCAGACAAGAAGGATGCTTGTGCTTTACACCACAGTGAGTGAAAGCTAGTTTCTCTCCTGCTGTGCACTGGCATATATCCACAGTCACCAAAACTGCTCTACATGAGCTGGTGATCTGGCCCTGGGACTCTGGGAATAAATACTCCTGTTGGGCATCCTTCACTAAAATGAATGACTGCCTGTTCCTTACCATGTCTTTCACTCAGGATGAAATTTGAAGACTTTAAAGTGCATTTTGACAAAGTTGAGATCTGCAACCTGACTCCAGATGCCCTGGAAGACAGCACAGCCCACAAGTGGGAAGTGACCATTCACCAGGGAAGCTGGGTCCGGGGATCCACTGCAGGAGGATGTAGAAATTTTCTAGGTAAGTGCATGCCAGTTGGAAAACGAGAAGCAAGCCCTGAAGTCCTTCCCCCCCCTCAGCTACCTCTCCATAGAGGAGCTCTGTAGACAGAACTGTGAGTGCAGCTGAGTCTTAGCTGACAGGAACCAGCCAAAGGGACCAATGAGGAAACTCAAACCATGGGCTTTAAGAGCACTGTACTTTAAAGAAGACCATTCTGCCTCCTGTCATTGTCTGTTTTGAATGAACAAACCAGCAATGAACAAAGGGATAAATGTTCATATGGTCCTACTTGAGACTTTGTGGTAAATGAGTAGCTTTTTTAGCTCTTGAGTTCATTGGATCTGATTTACCTCTTAAGGACACTTGTGTGAGCAGGACTGGGTTCAAATAAACCAGTTAAACTGCAGCAGTAAGTGTAAAATGAGAAAAAAATCCAGCTCAGCCAACATGTTTATTTGGCTCTGAAGCTGTATCATGGATTTAAGCTGTGTTACTGCAGACTGGCACCAGCACTATGGGATCATTGAGCTCTGTACTTTTAACAAAATCCCATCTGACAATCTTATTTAAACCATGTGACTTAATAAAGTACTAGGCCTAAAATCTTTTCTACACCTAGTTCCATGAAGGACTTTGGGATTTGGCTTGTTTTCTGCAAAGCTTAGTGGAAAGAAGCATGACAGCTAACGGAAAAACTAAATTTGAGCGCAACCTCAGCTTAATTGTCTTTTTTGAGGTTTTTGTTGGTGGTTTTTTTTTAGTTTTTTTTTTGGTTTTTTTTTTTTTTTTTTGNTTTTTTTTAGGTTTTGTTTTGTTTTGTTTTGTTTTTTTGTTGGTTTTGTTTTTTTTTGGTAGTAGTGGTAGTGGTGGTTTATTATTCTGAGCCAAGAAACTCTCTGGTGTTCTTTACATTGGCAGAGACTTTCTGGACAAATCCACAGATCAAGCTACATTTGACAGAGAAGGACGATGGACAAGATGACTGCACATTCATAGCAGCACTGATGCAAAAGGGCCGCCGTAAACTCAAGAAGCTTGGAGCTGAAATGCTAACCATTGGCTATTCTATTTATGAGGTACTCCATTGCTTTTCCAGCACAGGACCTGCACTGTTGGTATTTGGAACTTTCTATGGGCTTATATCCCTGCCAATAATCGTGTGGCACCTGCTCTTAAAATAATCGTCTCAGTTACATCAAGCCTTGTGGAGGATGGAGTCCTCTCAGAGGAGAATTTAGGAGTCCCTATGGGGCTATGGATTCCTAGGATAGAATTCTTGGGCCCATGATTCTGTGACCCCCTGCCTGGCTCATGGAGAGGGAATGTCACTTCTTCTGAGCCTCTTGGGGCACATCCCAGAGTGATGTGTCCCCGAGTGAGGATGGGATTGGCAAATCTGTTGTCACTGCTCTGTGACACCCTATCCGGGATGGTGATGTTTAATGGCAGGGAATATTTAAGTAAGAAAGCAATGTCCCAGAGTCTTCTGAGACTGCCTTCTGGGTGGGAAAGGACACTGGTAATGGGTCATTGTCACAAGTTGGGAGCTAAATTGCTGTGAACACGTGGGTGAGGGAATGACAGTCAGGACCACAGCCTGCGGTGAGGCTTGTGCCAGGAAGAGTTTGGCTCTGTGATTAGTAAAGGGGTAAGGATGGCCTTCGGCACACCCCAGCCAGTGCAGCACTGCCTTTTCTTCCCCTCCCAGAGCCCTGGCAGAGATGGACACTTGGGCAAAGACTTCTTCAGGTACCACCCCTCCAAGGCCAGGAGCAAAACCTACATTAATTTAAGGGAAGTATCCAACCGGTTCAAGCTGCCGCCAGGTGATTATGTTCTTATTCCAACCACGTTTGAGCCACACCAGGAGGCAGATTTCTGTCTGAGGATCTTCTCCGAGAAGAAGGCCATCACTGAGTAAGTCAGCAGCGTGCCCTGGGCCCTCCAGTGCTGCCCTGTAGATGGGGCTGGTGGATGCTGGGGAGAGTCTGGCTGCCGGGCACCCAGCCTTACAGCAGACACCTGGCATGGCAACCTCCTATCATTCAGGGTTGTTTTTTTTTTTTTTTGTATTTGCCCATTTTTGCTAAACCTGGCTTGTTTTTGAGAGGAGTTGAGAAGGTGGGGAAATAGGGCGTGGCATGGTGAATCTGCTGGAAGCTTGACAGGGAAGAGTTGCTAGCTGCCTGGCACTATTTGGGACCCTGTGAATACAGGAGTGTTTGCTTCCTATTTGTTTCCTCCCGAAGTTTGTCCAAAGGATAATTTTGTGTTTAAAAAGGGTGTTGAGGAAAAAATGTATTCACAAAGAATAATTAATAAAGTAAAAGATGAATTCTTTAGCAGATGATATGTACAGCTGTGTCCTCCCTGAGTCCTGCTTAATATCTGTTTCAAGGGCTTATACCAAAATTTAAACAGTGTAAAAGTCTGATTGTTTGATGAATTTTACCTAACCTGAACCTGTTCAGTAACAAAAAGCTGTTTTATCATTCGCCTGGGGAAAATGTAATAAGCAAATTTCCACCCCAAGCAGATGTTGAATATCTTCAGATACCAAATAAAGTTTTGTTTTCTCCAGGGATCTAGATGAAAACGTTGCCATTGATCTCCCTGAGGTAAGTCTACAGAGTTAAATAGCAAGAGAATAGCTCAGCAGAAACCAGCACACATTGCTTTTACTGTCTTTGGCTAAAACACATTCATTTCACAGGAATGTTGCACAATTGCCAGCTTTGTGTATGTCACTGAAACACTAAGCTCTGCTGAATATGGTAAAAGAGCTGTAACAATCAAAATCATAATTGTTAGGCTTCTGCATCCACTTGAAGGCAGTTGGTGTCAGCCAGCACTAGAGGTGGGTGTCAGCCACGTGTGCAGTAGAATCACACCCATTAGCATCAGGGAGCCACATGGCTGTTCACATCTTTTAAAATTTTGTTTATGTGAAAAAATAAGAAGCAAGAGAATGTCTATAGACCTACATTAATTTTGCATGCAAATATCTTTATTTTACTTCTCAATATCCGCTGGGCCTGAGAGGGAATGCTTACACATGCACGTGCCTACTGAAATGATTGAATTGTTTTTACTTTTGAATGGCTTGGTCTGCCTGCTGAGCACTAATTGCAGCTGGGTCTGAGTCAGCTCCTGTTTAAGTGTATCCCTGCAAATAAACCATTAATTGTGGTGTGTCTTTCCATGGAAACAAGCTAAGCCAAGATCTCATTTGTCCCTCTTTAGTAAAACACTTCTTCAGGGAGCAGCTAACAAGGGCATCTTCATTTCTGGGACCTCAGGATCATGTTCAGTAGCAAAATAAATCTGTGCTGGGTAATATGCTGAAGTGCAGCCACCCTTGGCTGGTGCTCTCAAGAAGGGCCAGAGGTCCCAGGATGATCCCACTGGAGAGAGCTCAATAGAGCTGTGGTTGTTGGAAGACCAGGAAAACAAAATGGTGCAGGGTGGGATGAGAGGAGAAGTGTTTTTTGGGATGGGTGCTCTTGGTTTTGATGTGGCCAAGGCAATGGCACACTACACACTCACCCAGGTGAAAGGAAATGAGGGGCTGAGATGGTTGGGAAGTCTCAGATCTGACAATGTTCGGGAGCATGTGTATCCTTATTTTAAGATGTACAGTGGTCCATGGTGCATGGAAGGGGTGTGTGCAGGAGAGGTGTCATGTTTTACAATTCTTATAAGGACTTGTGTTCTTGGTGTTGCAGCCTCTACACCCAACCCCAAGCCCACAGGAAACTGAAGAAGAAAAGCAATTCCGGGCACTGTTTGAGCAGATTTCAGGAAAGGTGAGTGAAAAACCCTTGTGGGTCAGAGTAAGATGTAAAAAGAGAGGAAGCACTTCTGCTCCCACTCAGGGCCAGGTGAAAGAAACCCGACATATTTGGGAGTGTGTTTAGTTGTAGTGTGTTTAGTTGTGGTGTGTTGTTTGGGCACCAGATGTCACCATGCCTTATGGCTCCGTGGATAAAGGTTCAGTCCCTGGTGAGCAAGCTGGAGGACCAAAGCTAGAGCTCAAGCTCTGAAGGAGTCTGCCTGGTTTAATGTTCAGCTGCAGTTGATTTTTCTTGGAATCAACAGTTCCCACTTGAGCTCTCCTCCAGACAGACTTATGCAGAGCAGCACTCCTGTATTTTGCCAGCCCTTTGGTTTTTAGCCTTTTCTGGGTTTTGTATGGTTCTCTTTTACTGAGTTGCAGTAAAATACAGATGGGTGATGTTTGTGTTTTCTGAGGTTTTTGGTATGTCTTATTACAGAAACATTCAAGTAACAGATGCTTAAAGGGTTTTTTTTTTCCCTTTGCTTCAGGACATGGAGATATCTGCTGAAGAACTTGAATATGTTCTGAATGCTGTATTAAAAAAAAGTAAGTGCTGATAACTTCTAAGTTAAGGGCTGTATAAAGCTTTATAAAAGCTGCCATTAAATTCATTTACATATAGAAAAATAAAGGCTGTCTTATGACCCCTACCTGGTGTCCTACAGCCAACCAGGGCAAAGCCAGAAAAGAATTTGGTCCATGATCTGACCACAAGCTTGCCCTGCCTCTGGCATGATCCATATCAGCTCATGAGGCCAGCTCTGTATTGCACTGCCCCTCTGCTGTGGAGAGACAGACACTGAGCTGACACTTTTAAGACCTGGATGTTGTTCATAACCCTGCTACAGGCCCTTTGTACAGCGGGAAACCCATCATTCTCTGAACCTCCTCTCCTGATTTACAAAGCAAGGACAGTATTTTCTGTCATGTCTTCAGTAAATGCATCTTCTGTCTGGACTGTGACTTCTCTGTAGTGAGAGCTGCCTTCATTTTCCAGTACAAAGATCCTCCCATAATGAGGACTAAGAGTCATCTTCATGAATCCTGTTTTCTACTTTCGGTTTCTAAAAGACTGCTCTGCCCAATGACTTCTTTCCTATAATTCTTCCTTTTCAGCAAAGAACATCAAGTTCAAGAACTTAAGTCTCATTTCATGCCGAAATATCATTTCTCTTATGGATGTATCCTTTCAAATAAGTGCTTGCAAGGCTAAGTGAAGAACAAATATAATTGTCCATAGCATTATATGTCGTGGATGTCAGAGATGGATGTGGTAATGTCATAGCAGGACACTACCCAAAGGAAACAAAGATACATGACTGCTTTATCCTGATTTTTATTTTAGAAACTAAGGTTTAGGAGTTTCAAAACAAGCTGTTTTCTATTGCAGACTTAAATGCAGATGCTTTAAAGCTGAGCACCTTTTGAAATAAATCTCAAGTTACTTCTGCACAGAACAGTGCATTTTTCAAGCTGTGGATTATTTGAAAGAGACCTAGAAAATATAACTCAAGAAAAGTCTGATGTCTGGAGAGCTAAATTCACCAGACTGAGTTGTGCATGCAGGTTATGGGTCAGAAATTAAGGATCAGCAGTGATGAAAATTGCTGATATCAAAGCTCTGGGGTTATTTGACAACCAGTTTAAAAACTGGAAAATCTGGTCTTTCAGCTATTTCCTGGGACTCCAGGAAACAGACATGTGGGTGAGAGTTGTCTGCCCAAATTTAGGCATTTGTGGCGTAGGTGTCTACATCTAAGCTAGCTTTCTAGGCTTCCTTTGTAGATAGCAAAAAGGATGGTGTAATTAATTGTTCTGGATGTACCTAACTGAGGGATGCTAAATGACTTCTCAGACATCAGGTGAGATGAATCACAGCTTTGCTACTTCCCCACCAGATTTGTCCTTTGCAATGTTCCGGTGTCTGTTGAGTTTACTTAGTATGGCTTCTCCTCAGTTAGAGCTGATTTTGCAGTATGATTTCCCAATAAACAATTTTGTTATACATGAGACAAAACAGACACAATCCTACCAAGGCAAGTATCTAATATTTAGTTTATGTCTTGCTTGTTCAGCTGAGGTGTTCTTATCTTTTGCTTTTGTTGCTCCAGTCCATGACAGAGGTAACATCCATTCAAACATTTCTAATAGAAAATCAAAACAGACAAAATTTTATCCTGTTAAAGCCATGTTTGTAGTATTAAAATTCAATGCACATTAGCCACCCTTCACATGCAATGAGAGACAGGAGACCAGTCCTAAATTTCCTCCCTTAAAAAACAAGCCTCATTAGGGAGCTGGTCCATGTTCACATCTCATCCTTACATGGTATTGGCACAGAGCCAGGGTCTGCACTTAACCCTGGAGAATGGCAGCAGTTCTGGGTTTACTATTTAGGATATAACCAAATAGTTTCCATGATTTGCAATGCTTCCAAGCAAATCTCAGCATAGTTTTGAGTGAATGGGGAGACATCTCTTCCTCTGCTTTGGAAGCACAAGGAATGCAGACACAACCACCCCACTCTGGACATGCTATTTGGAGCACAATGGAGAAGCAAAACCATACAAATGCAAACCCAAGTCAGTGCTGGCACAGTCTCCTCTGTGTCACATGCTGCTGAATTCCCTGGCGACAGCCACCATGCGGTGGTGAGGAGCAGGGACAGAGTTCCATGTGACCCCAGGAAGAACCCGGATGGATAAAAAGATTCTTTGCAGAAGTGATAATGTCCTTGGGGTCTGTGGGTGCCCTCAAAAATTTCACCAGTGTAGGTGCTTAAATAACAGCCGGCATTAACTACACCCCACTTGGCATGTTTTGACCTTTGTGAATGCTCGCTCAGCCAGTGTCCATCTGACAAAGAGCTTTGTCCTGGCAAGATGGAAAAGGGAAAGGGAATGGGACCATTCTTTATTTAGCATCTCAGAGCAGGTGCCCCATCCTGGAAGTGAACTGTGCTTGGGGACATCAGTAACTCAGTGAAATAAGTCACTCACTTCAGGCAGAGGGAAGGCCAGACAGATCTAATCACTGGCTCTCAGAACTGCTGTACAGGCATTTGTTTCAGACCATAAGGACCGGATTTTGCCAGCCTCACCCCACTACTCCCATTAATTTTTGGTTGAGCTGTTGTAACAGAGCCTGGTCTCTAGATAAAAATACTTAATACCACATTGGTTGACTAACTCCTTTGGGTACAGTAGCAATTTGTTTTAATCAGGTAATTTAATTCTCTGACTCATTTATATCCCATTTACATCCAAAACTGCTCTTGCCTTAGAACAATCTGTCTTTCTTCCTCATGTGGAGCCTGAATTGCTCAGCCGTGTTTTTATATCACATAATGTTCCTCCAGTATCACAGCCGCAGCCATGACTGTAACTGCTGGAGCTGCACCTCATGAGAAATTCCAACACCAGTTTCAGCAGCACCACAGGCTTTCCAGTCAACTGCACATTTTCTGCGTAAAGGAACAACTCTGTTAAATTCAGACTGAATTTGGACCTTCATATAACAAGTCTTTTTCCTTAGTTCATATTACCAGACCAGTGGCAACGGGAAACTGGAATTCAGTGAGTTCAAAATTTTCTGGGAAAAAATGAAGAAATGGATAGTAGGTGACATTATTAATTGTAATTGTTTCTCCATTTCATTAGCTACTTTCTAAATAGTTTAGTAGGTATATGCAGACAAAAATGGAGACAGGAGTGTGTACAAGCTGTGAATTTTAACAAAAAACAAATGTTTTAAAAGCATGGTGGTTTGTTTTGGATGGTCAAAGACATTCTTAGCTTTCAATGATGCTCAACCATAATGGTTTTCTGGAAATAACAGAGATTTTTGTAAGAAAATGAACTATGTTTGGGATAAAGATTGCAATGGACACTAATAAGCGAGCCAATCAAAATGAAACTTAAGGAGTTTCCATTACTGCTGTTGTACAGAAGAAGAAAGTGATGATTCATGACTAGTAGGGAACAATCATTTCCCAAGTCACTGCATTTTCATTACTGATCTCTCAGGAGTCAACCATACTGAAGTCTGGGAAAGTGTTGATTCTAATTTTAAACACATTTCCCTGCCATTGTATATGGCAGTAAGAATAAGCAGGCTTGCAGAATCAGGCCACAGACTGAATATTCAAATAAAAGACATCATAATTGTTTCCTTATGACCATTAATAGGTTTTTCTGAATTTGCGCTTCAGCAAAGCATTCAAAATATGCAGTTCTTTCCTTCTTGTCTAGTCCCTCAGAAATGGCCAACACTTTTCCTGGGTACTAATGCCACATCTCTTTTAACAAAGGACACACTGTTTTTTAACAAGGGGGCTTGAGAAATCCTTGTGTCCTGTAGGAAGATTTGCATGTATATTTCCTGGAAAATTTTAAGCTGAATGTGACGACAGCTCTAAATAACTCATATTCCAAAGGAGAGTTGAATTTGTCGTCTCATTAAAAGGATGGAATTTAACTCCAGCTTAAAAATTGCTTCATATATAGGTCAAAATTCAAACTGTTTGACCAGTTCTCTTTGTTTTACCATGAATGTGGCTATTCACGTATTTTATACTTAGAAGCAAATAAGTGACAATCTTAATTTCATGTTAAACAATTTGTCTCTAGTGTTCAGACCTACAGAAAAAGCATAAAAGGAAATTAAGAGAAAATATCAGTTAAGAGTTAAAGAACAATGCATCCTTTCCAGACAAAATCATTTTTAAAAAAATCGTAACATTTTTAATGAAGAGCAACTCCTTATTTTTTAATGCTTGGATTTGGCAGTACTTGTTTAAATCACAACAACTTATTCATATGACGAAGAGAACTGGGACCAAGATTTGCTCCTCAGTTACAAAATCAGGCTGGATCTAGACCGAAGTCTTGTCAGCTTTCTTAAATGCTTATGCTACATAGCTGGAGATAAACACCTTGCCTTTCTATGCCTGTGCTCCCTTTCATATGCCAATATTGAGCTTTCCATGTGATCCTTTCATAACAGAATATCTTTCTTCAATTTGACTTTGATAAATCTGGTTCCATGTCCTCTTATGAGCTTCGTGGTGCTCTTAAAGCTGCAGGTAAGACAAGCACTGGGTGCATTTTGTCTGGTAAACCTGTCGGTCAAATCAGCTGTGGGTGAAGGGGACAATCAATTATCCAGGCCAGGTGCTGCTGAACAGAGAGGAGGTCTAAACCCCAGAGAGGACCTGGGCACATTGAGTAGGCTAATTTTGCCCCAGGTACCCCCAGTCCTGCAGGGCAGTCAGTCAGAGCAATCTCTCTATTTCGTTGAGCTCTGTTAAATTCAGCAGGGCTGCACATGTGCAGGGTTAGAGCCTGAAACAAACTGCTTCAGAGTCCATCTACACTGAAGGGTTGAAGGAATAGGGAGTAAGCTGCTTGTTATGAACAGTACTCACTGCATTAGTATTTCATCACAAGTTATTTTTATTAAAGCAGATAGTTTTGCAGAAATCTCTGCAAATTTCAAGAAGATAGAATGGTCTCTCATACATCACAGTGTGCATGGACTAGAAACTGCAGTGCCTGAAAAATTTCTTGTTCAGAGTTTGTTATTTGTATCAAGCTTAAGGAACTTTGTGATCAGATCACTGGATGGATGTGTGCTTCCATTAGCTGGCTTTCAAGATTAGTTAATAGAGATCTGTAGATTCCCCCTGACCTACAAGGTTGCTCATATTTTCCATGTGCATGTGTCTTTGGGAAGGATACCAACTCAACAACTACCTGCTGCAACTGATTGTCCTCCGATACTCTGACGAGCAGTTCCAGATTGAATTTGATGACTTTCTGAACTGCTTGATTCGCCTAGAGAATGCAAATCGTGAGTATCTTCTTCCTCTGGAATTCCATCCCCTTTGAAAAAAAAAGTTCTGCTTTCAGCTGCTGAGCATATTGCACAGTATCTGAGATCAAGTGAGTACGTGGCTAACAGAAAAGAGCTGTGTTCAGCATTTGCATTTAGGATGGCTTTTCTCCTGTAAAGCAAAAAATGTTCTGCTGCTAATGGAAGATGTCCCCATGTGAATAGAGCTTGCTACAGAAACTGCAGCAATGGTTGAAGGCATGTAAAGAATGCTGGTAAAGTCCATGTTATAACCCTCTTTCTGGGTCACCCAGGAGCTCAGTTTGGGATCACATAAATTCAAGGTTCAAATATTACTTGTGCCTCATGCAAAGAGAAAATTGACATGCACTTGGGCAGGCATCTCCTGTACCTTTTACATAATGTGTCCCCTTTTGGCTTCAGATATGGTTCCCTGTACATTGAGGCACTGTAGGTCCCAGCTCCCTTGTGGCACAGGGTCACTCTCGTTGCAAAGCAGCAGTAGTAAAGATAGATAAAATGGCTGGATATATGCTGAAGTGATCATTAGTGTGGCTTCAAATTGAAATAAAACACAATTTACTCTATGAGAAGAAGAATTACCTTTCTTCACAGCATTTTTTTTGTTTTGTTCTTCTCTTTCTGGTTTGACCTGTAGCAATAGAATTATTAAACTACTGAGAGATAAAAGTTAAATAGGATGTATAAAGAAATGCAAATTGCTTGGCTTGATTTCAGAGTATCATCCAAGTCTGACTGTTTAGCACATTCAGGACACCTTTTCCAGACAAGTCCTGAGGTGAGACTTGCATAAAGGCCTGAAGTCACCAAGACATTTCCTCTTGCAAGGACTTTGCTCTGTCAGAGGAGCTACCACCACCAAGCAATCCTAAGCAATCCACCTTTGCACCAGGTCTTCCCTCTCCTTGGCATGGCCACTCGTTGTTTTGGGATGGAGAGCTCGTGTATGAATACGAATGAGGTGTATTTATAGCATTGGTGTCCTGTTTTTCGTTTCAGGAGTATTCCAAGCACTGAGTGTGAAAAACAAGGAGTTCATTAACCTGAATATAGGCGAGGTATGAGCACAGATTCATAAACACTCACAAAATGATGGGGTTTCTCTTGTAAGAAATGGAGTATTTCTGCATGACCCTTCAGGTGTCCCTGAGAGTGCCACAGGTTTCAGCAGGGCTGGAATTTTACAGCCCATGCAGTGGTTAAATCTCCTTCATGCTATTTCCTTCCTACCTTGCCCTGAGGCATATTGACAGCTTCCCATGCCCCTTTCTAGTTTCTCTGCTGTTTTCTCTTCCTTGGGTGCCAGGTTTCAGTGGGGGAAAGAGGAAGGAGCATATGGGAATGGAGGGGGTCTTTCACTTCCCCTGAATCCCCCTGGAATTCAGATCTGCCTCGCCTGTGCATGTCCATCATTTGCTTCTCACACTGCTCAGCACAGGTTTCTTATTTCTTGTGCTCTCTTTGTCTCCTTGTTGCTGTGAGCTGTCTCTCATTTCACACTAAGCCAAAGCTTCCTGGAGTGATGCACAATGAATTCCCAGGCAAAAAAAATGTGGGAACCCTTGTGGACTGCTGGGATGCAAATAAAATCACTGCTATTCCCAGCATCTAGTGCTTGGAGAGCTCTATCTCCTTCCTTCCGAGCACAGAAGTAAATGCTGGCTGAGGTCTCTCCTTAGTGACAGGATGTAGAAGCCAAGTGAGCTAAGGTCCTTTAGCCTGCATAGGGTCAATTCAGAGCAAAGCATTGCTTTTGAACGGCTCTTGTTTGGGGAGAGACATGGGAGGGAGAGGGGCCTGAAATAATTTATTGTAAAGTTGATCTTTTTCTGATACTAGTTTATCAACCTGGCAATGAACATCTGAAGAAGTCTGACTTGGATGCCAGGAGTTTCTTGTGACTTTGCTGCTGAGACTTTTGTCCCGAGAGCTGAGGTCCCCTTCACATGCAAACTTCACCAGGAGCTTTCATGTGGAGGAACATGCATGCTGCCCACTCTTTCTGATCTCCAGCCCTATTGATGAGTTCAAGTGTCATGTCACATGTTTTTGGTTTTGGTAGAGGCTGATACTGGATTTGGCACTGAGCATTTGGATGGGGCACACATGCCTCTCAAGTAGACTGAAACTGATGTTCCTGAGTGACCACAGGTTTTTGTAAAATAGGATTGTGTTTAGTTTCAGCACAGCACAGAGTACAGTGATTAAAATCTTTATTGCTGCTTGGCTACAGATTACTGTAAGATGCTTTTGAAAATATAAGGCTGCATAAAACTTTTTCAGTTTGAAATTTATTTTCAGGCATACTTTGTGTGTACATAACAAGTACTCTGTCATAGCCACATGAGTTGCGGTCTGGTGAACTGTGGACAAAGGAAGACTAGGAAACATATGGATGAATATTCACTTTTTAGTAGTTATGACAGGGTTCCCAGGTCCAGGCTTTTTTAGAAGGATGCTTAAGCTAAGGTTTGACATTCATCACAAATATAATTTAAGGAAAAATTATTGCATCTCACCTATTCGTAGTCCTTCCTCTGCTACCAACAAAGTTCCTCTGCTTCACACTTTGCTCTGTGGCCATAGTGTCCCATAGGCCTCCCATAGTGTCCCATCTCTGCAGAGTTGCACACAGCTTGTCTTCATCTTCAGAGAAACACATGGACTCTGAGACAGCTCTTGCATCGGACCATTTCCCTTCACACAGTCTGAGATTGTATCCCACACTAACCATGCTCCAGAAGAGCAACTATAATCATTTTAGATTAACTAAATGTACCCTTTGGCAAGGTCCTGATCTCTGCAGCTATTTCTATTTTGCATCTGTAACTTACACAGTATTATTCATGTGATGTGGGTAGCCAGTGCTGACTTAAAAAATAACAGGAATAGCAGCCAGGGACTTAATAGGTCTTCATAGGATTTGCTTCCATGATTGTCTTCATAACTTATGTCTATTTTATAATGAATCAACTGTCTGGATTTGTTTTCTAAAACCTTTCTTTCAGTGAAACAGATGGCCCTAGACTAGCCTTGCATTCCCTACTGTCCAGGAACATTGAGACAGACAGGGTTTTGTTTTCTCTAGATTTAGACCTAATGAGCAGTTCAGGAAGGAAAATCAAGCAGCAGTAAAGGTGAAGTTCAAACAATGAAACAACATAGGGATCATGGTATTTAAAATACCACTTTCTTTTTTTCTAGCAATTATAATCTTGTAACTATGCAGAAAAAACACTGGAGCTAGCTGGAAGCTGAGCAAAAGCTGATGATTGCAGTATTTGATTAACTGAGGTACTCAGGCCCAGGAGGTGTATTGATTTTCAGGTGTGCTGATTGTATGCCCTTTTGACAGCACCAGATACAGCTGTTTAAATTTGTGAAAGTTTGGATTAAAGTCTAGACTGCCCTATAAACATTAAGCCATGTACTTGAAACAAACAAACAAACAAATCACAGGTCATTAACTGGTTCACTGTGCAAGCTTAGGCACGGATAGAAATTTGTTGTAATATAGCATTGTTCACAAACTATGTAGAAGAAAAGAGATATCTCAATACCTGGCATTACCAGTGTAGCTTTCTGTTCCTCTACACAGAAATGGGATTGTCTCAAGAAATCAGGATTCCTATATCAAAATGATACATAAAGGTGGTAGCAATGAGGCACAGGCAAACATCTCCTCTGCATTTAGAAGAAAATTCATGCATTTAAGAAAAAAACACCCTGGGGAGTTTTCTGCCCACTCAGAGCAGTTGCCTGCTGACTGTACCACAAGGAACTTGAGAGCTAACATCTGAGTTCCTTAGGAACCAAGCCTCTTTCCTGGCCAGCCAAGTCTCTGCAGAGAGCCATGTCCCTGTTCATCCTTGGGGCTTACACAACACCTTTAGCCACAGCAGAGGGCTCTTAGGGGAGCTAAGCCCAAGAGAACATGTACATACAACTGGGCTGGCCCAGGGCCACACAAAGACTCTTGCAGCACAGTCCTTATCCCTCTACTTTGGCTGTAAGGATATTATGGATGTCTGTGCTGGAAACCTTGCCATCATCAAGGTGAAAAACAGCAAGTGCTCTCCCTTGTCCTATGTGCTTGACCATTTACTTTCTGCACTGGAGTAAGGCCCACTTGCAAGCGGGAACAGTAACCTTGGCAGTAGGTGCACGTGAAGATGGAGTATGATATAATCCCTGGTAAAGTGGTTTGTGTTTGCTATTCCATTGTGCTTGTGGGTGACTGAATGGGAGAACGAGACATTTGCCTTCACAACCCCATCTGAATGTGACAGCCCTTCTCAGCACTGCACCCGCCTGGTGTTTGAGCAGGAGGGCAATTCTGCCCCAAAGCAGGAGTTTGGGCTTGCTGGTCTTCTTTTCTGTTAATCAAGGATCTTGAACTTCAGGCTAGACCTTGCTGCCTTCTCAGACATGAGATGTAGATACGTTTGGCTCTGTACCATTACAGGAGCTGTGGCAAATCACTTATGGTGCTCTGAGAGCTGTGTGAGTGGTGCATTCCCTAATGCGGTGCACACAGGCCTTGTTAACAAGAACTGGCTCATGCTGGGAAGCCCTACCTGTCTGCTAATGGCAACATTAATGGGGAACACAAGAGTCATTTTTCATCATTATATGACTGGAAAAAACTAAGAATCACTTAGCTACAGGGTTGCAATCTGAGTATGCTTTCCCTCTACCTCACCAAATGAAAAAATCTCTCTTTAAACCTGCTGCTAAAGCCTCAGGTCAGATGTTAGTGGGGGCTGGCTGCTGCCCTGCAGCTGATTGTCTCTCCTTGGCTCCCGTGTCCTCTCAGCCACATCAGCACCCCAAGATGTTGGGACGTGCTCAGAAACAGGGCACATTTCAGAGTTAAAAAGAACAACATCAACTCAAGGCATAAGCCTTTTGAGAGGGTATTCATTTGGCGTTTGACCCAAGCTCCACCACCTCCACCGCCCTAGCCAGCATGACGATAGATTGGCAATGGAATTTTCCTAACTTGAAGTAGGTTTTCTTCCCAACCCATTGCTCAGGCCAAAAGGGATATAGTCAGTATAAACTCCCATGAAGAACTGCCATAAAAAGGTAAAGGAACTGGCCTTGCGTCCTGCCCTTTCCCCATACAAACAGAGACAGAAACCATCAATAAACATTTTGGGCAGAAGGGTGGTCAGAAACATCCCACACTTCTTCAAAAAGTTCCCAGGGAGTGGCTCAGCAATGCTGCATCTTCAGTAGCAGTGCTTGCCTTAATTTTTTTTGTGTGTGTGTATGTGTTACAGGCCTATCTTAAGCCCCATTAGGTCTTTTGGGAGCCTGCAGACTCTTGTCAGCACAGGGAATGCATGAGGCATTGTGAGGGGAGTGGGGGTGGGAAGAAAAAAGCGAAATTTCTCTGTCGCACTGCTGACAAATCCTCCATATTGTGGTGCTGTGGCATTTCTCAGGTAGGAGAAATGCTGGGAGTGATGTGGCAGCTCACCCCATTTATAACAGTTGTGGTTGCTTCCAGTCATGAAAATTAAATATTTGTGAATAGATACTGACCTATCTAAATAATTTTCATTTCAACTGCATTATCTCTCCACTTCTCCCCCACCACCCCCCTGAAATATTTGAGTCTTTGTGCTTTTTGACTTGTGGCAGTGTATGTTTTGGAAGCACATCAGAGTGCCGAGGGCAGTTTGCAATGTTCCAAGTAAGGCTGGAACTTCAACATTTTAAAAATTAATTATAAATACTTGCTGATTGAGGTAAACACACAAGCTGTCAGCAATTGCCAACAGCTATCTTTTGCACGTCAGCCACTTATAAGGGCAAGTGTGTTATAAACTGCTCCTCTAAAATCTTTAATTTTCATCCTGTGCCCTTTGCATGACCGTTCAAGGGAAGTGAGCTCCACTGAGCAGGGTTTGGCCTCCTGGGCAGCCTGGATACCTCTTTGAGTATTATCCGCAGAGGCAGAGGACTCAAACAGGGCAAGGACAGCAGCAGGCATTAGACACGTGCTTGTTCTTCTGGCCCAAGGAGCATATAGCCATAACTCTTCATTGCCACGTTTTCTCTTTTTTTTTAGTTAAAAGGCCCTGAACCAAGGTAAGACAGTGTATTCCTCCCCATCTCCCCCAAATATATAGTCAGGAATGGTGAATATTTTCCTTTTCAGGTACTTCACTAGGCTACATCAAGTATGCTTTTTTTTCTGGTTCTTCACAGAGGAAGAACCATTTATCTGCAGATCCAGAGAGTGTCCATGTTTCATTTGTCCCTGGGGGCAGATGGAGCTGCCTGCATGCTTTACCTGCAGTGTGGTGTTTGCCATGCATGAGGGCCAAAGTCCCTCACACCTTGGGGGAGGCCACCCGGGAAAACAAGGACAGTGATGGGGTCCCCCCCATGAGGGTTGTGTGGCCACCTTGCCTGGCAGACAGCCGCCAGGGACACAGCCCAGCCACTGCCCTGGTAAAGAGGGCAATGCCAGCATTTTGCGACAATTTTATCCAGTTGCTAAGCAGCTGGGTCCCAGGGACACAAATAAAGTGAAAACAAAACGTCCTGAGGGAAAACGGCTGCATTGCTCTGGGAGGGCACTCCAGCTTCAGACCCATGGCTACCTCTCCCCTCCTCACTCAGATGTGAGGTTTGGTGGGGCTGTGCCAGGGGCTGTACCAGGGGCTGAGCAAGGGTGATGGCATGTGCAAGGCTTGGGAAAGGGTCTATGGCAGACAGGGGCCAAGCTGAGCTGGTTTCTCTTCCCAAGGGGGTGGCAGCCCACACTTGCCTGCAGAAGGCTTGCTGAGGACACACACCTGGCTCTTCTAGCCTCCCAGCTCCACCTGTGTCTGTGCAGGGCAGGAGCGCTGCTGGGGTCAGAGAGCAAAGCTGTGTCCAACTCTGCAGCCCAGGACTCAGGGCACACACTGCTGGGATGCACTTTCTGTGCCTCTAGATGGTTAAGTATTTATGGCAGGCATTCTCCTTGTCTGAGTAGCAGGACCAGCAAATCATACTTTTAAATGCTTACATACTCCCTCCAGCAGCCCTGACCTCTCAAAGAACTGCCTTATTTCAGTGAAAGCAGAGTAGCTCCAGCACAGGGAGCTGAGAAGATCCCTACCACCACACCACAGTGTCTCGTATCCCAGTGGTTAGAGCTGAAACAGGAGATCTGGGCTCAAAACCCGTGAGTGATTCAAATAGCATTTCTCTCTCTCTAGTCTCCTCTGGTTGTTAGATACTCATCCTTTCTGTTTAACGCCCAAATCCAAGGCTGTCATCCATCCAGAAAATAATCTGTGGGACCTTATTGCCCAGAGAGGTTGTGGAGTCTCCCTCACTGGAGATGTTCAAGAACTGCCTGGACATAACCCTATGCCGTGTGCGCTAGGATGACCCTGCTTGAGCAGGGAGATTTGACCAGATGACCCGCTGTGGTCCCTTCCAACCTGACCCGTTCTGTGATGTATCAGCAAGACATTTCAGGACACAATACTGTGCAGCAGAGCCATTTATTGTACAAAGGGGAGCCAAAAGAAGTCTTCAGGGATGAAGTCACATTGCACTACAGCCCCCTTGGTCATCCAGCAGCAGGCTGCCAGTATGGGCATCTCAGCATCTGCTCCAGCTTGAAAGCAGATTATCTGGTGCCAGAGAGAGTGGATTTATCATGACTGATCCCATTCATTTCCTAGAGGACATGCCAAGTGACTGAAATAGGAATGGGGTCAGCAATTAATAGGGTAGTTCTTAGTCACTGTCACCATATGTTGATATGATGATGGCTGGTTTATCTGTTTACCTGATAAATAGCTTACTGAAAGTTTTATCAGGACATGGGTCAAGGAGAGTGGAGACAAAACTCAAGGGGCTATGGTACAGAAACTGACATCCTCATAGATTTCTTCTCCAGCATTGAAGTTTGCAAAAAAATTTCTCCCATTTTGGGGAGGGTTTCTTCATGTCCCTGGGGAAAGGGGAGTGCATGAGTCACAATTAGCTGCAGCCTCAGCTTTGCTTTCTGCCCTACCAGGTTCAGCTGAAGACTGTCTGACTTTATTCCTTACAGGGACACCATGTATGCTGTATTTTCTTGAACTGGGGTAGGCCAACTTTTGAGCACAAAAAACAGAGATTGAGAAGTGTGTTAATGAAACTGCCACAGTGGCAGCAGGCCAAGTTGTGGCTTATGCTGTTGGAGCCAGGAGTTCTAGGATGTCTTCAGTCCTGCCACCCCAAAGGCTGTTTCAATTTCTGATCCTTATAATAAGTCCAGCTTTCTCTGCAGCTCATGAGTAATACCTCTCCAACAGAACCCACAGCACTCTTTTAGAGAGATGTTATTCCTTCCTGAGGCAGGAAATTTCAAGCTTGTCAAAGCATTTTTCTGAGCCAACAAGAGCTACAGTAGAAAAATTTTGATCGAAAACAGGTGCATGGCTGGCTGGGAGGCTGAAAAAGAGTCACTGTGCAGTTTGCATAACCCCTGGGGAAAAGATATGTAACTCAGTGTGAGGAAAAGAAAATGAGCTCTGGGTTGAGTGTGGGATGCTGAGTCTGCAAGGAGCCAGAGAGAGATGGCTCTCTCAGCAGCTCGCACTGCAGTCTGCAAACATTTCATGGCAAGTCTGGCTTAACTGGGTGGCACTACAGCTTGCCTATACCACTAGGTAGCAAATGTGCTGTTCCCTTCTTCCAGGATGGTGAAAGTCTGTGAGACATAAACAGCCACAATTGTCATGGGTTTAAGACTTGGGAATCAGAAGCAAAGGCTCCATCCCCATCCCAAAAGTTCTGAGAAGAGCCCCATTTGTCAGGGGGGCTGAGGGTCTCATAAAGCTCACTGATGTCAAAGAATGATATGTGGGGCAAATCCTTCTGGGTAAAGAAGGCTGTCTCTATGCAGTTTCTGGGGTTGGGACACTTTTCATCATTATTTTAGCCTATAAAGACCTCCAGTAAAGCCGTTGATTCTGATTAATCAAACACCTATGGACAGCATCGGAAAGAAACTTTCCTAGCTGTGTACAGATTTTGCCCTTAGACCACCCTCGTGCCCTTCAAGGCATATCCTCAAGGACAACCATCTAAACTCTGCATTGCCTAAAAATGGATGCCTATTTGGGAGTATAAAAAAATTCCATGATGCCAAGGCCCATGGAAGAGTTGCATGCACAGAGCAGCTTTGCTGCCAGGATGCAGCCACATTGCACCCCAAACGCCTGGATGAGGAGGGTGTGAGGGGCTGGGTAGGCAGAAGCTGGAGCCAGCCACTGTGACCAGATGCAGAGATATTCCCACAACACCCAAAGCTCGGCGACAATGCGCGTGCATAAGGGAAACGTAGTCCCATCCTTATTTCCCTCCATAGACCACAGCAAATTTCTCTATTACAATGCCACACCTGGCACCTCAGATGGCCCAAGAGACACCAGACAAGGCACCTTTGCACTGGTTATGGCAGAAAGACATGGCCCGTGATTTGGGCTCACTGAAAAGGTGCTCCTTGTCTTGTGTGGGGTGGAAATCACTCCACTGCTGCTCAGAATTCCAGTCTGAATTAGAAAGGCGACTTCCTTGCTGGCAGTCTTTACAGTTGCACTGTCAGTGCCTTAGAATTTCATCTCCTCCAGAAGCCTCCAGGAAAGTGAGAATTGTCAGGTTTTTTACTGGAAGTTTCAGCTTTTATGATTACAGAGAATATCTATAAAATGGCATTACAGCAGGTCCTAAAGCTTCAGAAAACTGAATACAAATAAAGATCAATCCAAATTTATTATTTTTGAAGTCTAATCCCTGTTGATAATATTAGTGGCCCTAACTCATGATTTGTGAATGCCTTCATGTGTTGTTGTTACTGCTCCTGACATGAAATAACCCTATTGGCTTTGTTTACAGGCAAGGATTTCCTTCCCTAATAAATGATTGAAAGTGTTCGGTCAATTAACTCACCAGAGTTGTTAATATAGTAGTTTCCTGATCACTAACAACCAGTTCTTGAAAAGCATTAACACCAAACTACCCCAAGAGTGGAAATGTATGGTTTAGACCTGTGAAGACCTAACATTAGTCTTCTAAAGCTACATTGTTTACCTGAGCAGTATTCCTTTTGTCCGCATAGCCTCTTTGCTCTTGGGCATCTCTCAGATGCACAAAGGAGGGAGAGATGGAAATCTGCTGCTTCAGAGGAATATTAATATGTATGTTAAGGTATGTACTTTATATAAAATATGTAATAGAAATAATGATTTTTATATATAGATATACATGTGTTTTATGTACATGTAGCACAGCTTGCATACAAGGCTCAGTCACAACTTCCAGTAGTGAGGCAGCTGGTGTCCTGAAGGTACTGACAGTCAACTTTTGGTTCACCATGCATGGATTATCCAATTTCACAATTAACTGGGAAAGGGTAACAAAGCCCCAGGCATTCCCTGCACAGACAATTGCCTGTAGTCACAGACTCACCTCTGTCCCAAGGACAAAAACTGTTTCTCCAGTTACTCATTAACATGGCAGGCAAAACATTTCCCATGTGTTTCATGGACCTCTAGGGAAAGAAGGGAAAAGGGAACGGAAAGACTCAGGCACAAGCCTGTTGTATCCATGTAGGAACCCAGATGTGATGGCTGTAAGTAAGAGCCCCCTGTGGCCAGTGCAACAAACCTTGTCATGGCAAAGGCCTATCAGTCTTGCACTGCTTGTTTGCCTCTAAGTGGGAGCCAGACTTCAAAACTCTAAATGCTGTCCAAGTGTGGAGCCAAGCAGGCAACAGTGAATGCAGAACTCACAGTAAAATGCCTTCTTTTCCAGTTGGCCCCTTTGCTGTGTAGGTTGATGAAGCCTCTACAACATGGTTGGTCTTCCTGAAAAAAAGAACCATCTGTCTCTGGTGGCCAACCATAAGACTGAAAGATGTACTGCACCCTGCAGGTATTTGCTACGTATTTCCATGCTTCTAGCTTTAACCCCACATATACATTGTGCATATAGATTTCTTCTCAGTCAAGTTTGGATTAGACAGCAAAACAAAAATATCCCAGGCATTTTTGCTTCTTCTTTGTGTCTCACTTAATTCGCAGTCCCTACCTCAGACTCCCTGGGTAACTACTGAAGACAGACACCTTCAGCTCCAGTCAACATTATGTTTAACATTCAGCACTTAGCCTTTCCCATCTCTAAGCCAGCTGTAGGCCAAGCAGCACTGACTTAAGTGATTTATCAAGGTATGTGGCAACTCAAGTGGGCTTTCAGGGCTCCGGAGGCCAAAATTAGACGTGGTGGTTACATTCTGGCATTGGCAGCACACGATGCCCTCCTCTGCTCCAGCTGGCCCTGCCGGCTGTCACACGGGGGTGAGATGCTCCACAGGGGGGTGACTGCCAGAGCCCAGCAATTGCCCCCCTGCCCCAAGGGGATCTGCTCTGCAGATCACTGTGAAAACTGCAAAACTCATCTTCAGTGGGACATCAGTCGTGGAGAAACCTCATTACTGGCTCTGGGCAAGGGGCAGGATGTTTGGCTGTGTTTGCAAAGGAGGTTTAAAGTAAGCAAAAAGCTACAGATCCGTGAGTAGAAAGTGCATCCAGCATTGTCTCCCAAGCTGGCCTGAAGTGAGCACTGAGGCAGGCGTTTTGGAGGTGCTGCCTCTCTTTCTGTCAGCCTTCAGCACGAGCCTGTGTGAAATGCCGGGTCTGCCTGCCCTTGGAGGCACAATAAGCCCCTGTTTTCCAAGCAGGAAAACATTTCCATTTCAGGGCAGCAACTGTGTGCCAGAAACACAGCACACAGAGGTAGGAGGGAGAGCGGGTCCCTGTTAGCGCCCTTGGTGAAAGCTGGGAAGCCCCCTGAGAAAGGGCCACCACCTACACACAGCTGGGGTGTGCCAGTCCTGTCCCACTATGTGTGCATGTCCTGAAACGTCTGTGGGCTATAGAAAGCTCTTTCTCAGGCACGTTTGGCAACTGAGGCAGCCTTTCTGTTTGTAGGTGTATTTTGAATTAAAGTTTGTCCATAAACTGTACTGAGAATGACTTCCTCCAGCAAAGACTTGCCTTTATTGCATACTGGTGGGTGCCATCTCTGCGGGATATCTCAGTGTGGAAAAATGATTTTGGGTTGCTGGTGGTAAACTGGCCAGCCACAATTTCATCCCACAGCAGCATTCCTGTGCAGGTCCCAGCATGGAGCCTTTCACAGCATGGGGACATTTACTCCACCGGTAGCCTGTGCCCTCCGGTAGCATCCAGAAAGGCATCTTGGCCACCATCTCTAGTGACTTACAAAGGTCTATTTCTTGTCCTTGCCACCACGAAGCTGCTTCAAGTGACTTCAGCTGATGTTTTTTGCAGCTTTTCAGGAGTTTAAAATGGTGCTTTGAGCTGTGTGCTGGCATTCAGCTGGAGGTGATGCCAGGATCGGAGCTCACTGCTTTCATTGGAAGTCTTGGAATAGAACACTTGATGTACTTTGCACTGTCAAGAGAATATTCAAAGGATTTCAGTGCAGAAAAGTTCTTTGGAGTAACTTCAACGCTGGAAAAAATGATGTCCTGTAATAACAAAATTGGCAAGTTCATTCATTGGGCTACACCTCATACAGTCAGCTGAGGCAGGGGCGTCCTCTTTGGCTCTTCACAGTAAACAACTGTGGGCTGCGAGTAATTCAGGGGGGGAACACTGCCATCAGTAGTCTCACTGGGGCTGAGACAGGCCATGAGCATCTTGTCTTTACCATGGTAATTTGCAAATGCTTTGACCAGGGTGTTTTCATATTCTATTTCTCTTTCATATGTAAAAAACCTAAATCACAGGCCCCGTGGTCTTTATCTAGCTGGTCCTCAAAAGATAACAATAAATGTCAGTATTATTGTCCTTAGGCTCATCTGTGCTTTACACACACACATGACCAGCACCCCTGCAGGACAAGCTTTAAAGGCATCTCTAGGTGAAACAAGGCATCTGAGGTCACGCCAAGTTTGCAGGCAAAGACATGAGTGGATGTGTCCCACAGCAATGCCTCAGTCGCTGCAGCTTGGCTGTCCATGGCTTCCATCCCAGGTCATCCCTTCGGCACCAGAGCAGGAGGAGGCACTTTGGGGTGGAGGCCCAGCACTGCTGCCAAAAGGGACAGCAAAGAGCTGGGCTGTGCCACAATCTGCTCTGGAAACAACATGACAGATGGAGCTGACTCCAATCCTTGGAGTTTTGCTGAGAGCAGAACCGCTGGCAGAATTTCAATGTTTCAGCTGCTGTTATCAAGAGTGAGCATTTCTAAGCCCCAGTTTCTCAAGTTTAAAAATACACGTACTTCTTTGTAGCCTGTTGACTCTCTGTGCCCTTCAGGACCATGAATGCCCCTTCCCTACAACCACTACTGATTCTGAGTCGTGCTCTCTCCTGCAATGACTGGGCATGGAAACAGAACATGTGTTACACAAAAAACAGATCAGCTGTTTGTGAGAGGTGTTGAATGGGCCACATTTTGCAGGTAGCTGGTTGCAAGTGCTGAGGCTGTTAAAAGCTATTTTAAATGTGGCAAGAGTAACTTGAAGCCTATGAATTTTTAAACAGCAGAGCTCTGGATCAATTAAAAATCTTTCAGTGCACCTCTCCAGTAACAACTTGTTTATGTGCCATGTGCTTCCCTCTCCCTTTAACTGGGTTATAATCACTCTCTTTACGAAGTTATGTATGGTGAATGCACCTGTATGGCTTGCCTGCTCTTTTTGACCCAGTCTGACAGCTGGGATCTGGTCCTCTCTTGTCTCAGGAGGATCGCTGCCCTCACTGGGATGGGTTTGGAATCTCTCAACTCTGAACAGCTGTGAGAGCAGAGCAGAGACTGAGCCGCATCACCTGTGTGCCAGGAGGATGCTGGAGCAGTTGGGTCCTTTTTTATGAATTTAAACTGTGAAGAACCTCAGCCCTATCTTGAGGCAGTGGGAAGCTCTGAAACGCTGGATTTTTCCCTTTCATGGGGCAGAAGCCTGTTTTGCTCCCCCACCAGCTGCAGTGCTTGATCTTTGTCTCTCCAGGGTGGGTGAGGATGTGGAGTAGGTGCTGGTCTGGAAGCTGAGACTCTGTGGGTGCTGGCAGTCACCTCTCACAGCCCCTTGGGAGCCGCTGGCAAATGCAACTTCCCCAGAGCCCGTGTGTTTCAGCTAAGTGCTGGTGAGACTGGGCTGAGCAGCTGCTCCAGAGTCTCCCTGGGATCGACATAGCAGGGAGGCTGCTGCTGCAACACTGGATGCAATGTATCCTACAAAAACAGTTTTTAATTGTGAGTTTAATAATTTCTTCCCTAAGTATTTCTACTGCCTGGCCAAAAAAAAAAAAAAAAGTGTCTAAAATTAACTTCCCCAGATAAAGACATTTTTGTCATATTTGGTGCATTCCTATCCCAACACTGAAAGCCAGCTGTTTGGGCTGGGTTACACAGAGAAATCTGTTTGTAACCATACCGATCTGGCATTTCCAGCCCTGGAATTAATAGCTGTTTTATCTTGCTACATCCTAGGTTCATTTTTTCCATACTAAGAGAACGCCAGAAGAAGCATTATAAGGGCTATATAATTAAAACCAGAAGTGCCTCCCAGTGAACTTAATTGTAAATGCTAATGGCATTTCTAGCAAAAGTAATACCCTGGAGAACTCATTGCAAATTAACTAAGAAAGACTCAGTTCTGTTGCTTCTATGGATTTTAATGGAATCTGTACAGTTGAAAGGAGTTGGGATTTGGGGTTTTTTCATGTCAGTTGAAATCCTCTGTAACTGAGGTCACCAACTGCTGGATAAAACCTGTGAGACGAGATTCAGAAGCCACCCCTGATCCTGTTTTTTTATTACCGTGTAACTTCCCTTACCGGGACATTACCATTACAACCCAGTTTTTCCATCTGCTCTTCTGGCTCTACACTGACAAAAGTCAATAGGCTTCAGGGAGTGGTGTTGGAATGAGAAAAAGTTGGGCTAGTGTGAGGAAAGGGCAGTGGGGAGGCTGGTGCCAGCAGAGGGACCAGGGGCTGGCTCTGTACATCTTAGGGCTCTGCACCCTTTAGGATTAAAAAAAAAAAAGATGTTGATAGAGACAAAAATAAATAAATATTTAAAGAATGCCCACAAAAATTCAGCGGTCTCTTAACGGTCGTGTTTGCAAATACTTCTGTGCCTGATTTTCCAGGCATGCATGAGAAGCTCGCCCAGGGGGTTTTAAACTGGGTGGTTTAGGAGACTTTGCAGTAACTGGTGAAGCCTTCCTGTGGCTCTCCTGTGAGGTGCTTGCTGCAGGGGTGGGGGCTTTGGCAGGAAAGCAGAAAACTGGAGTGTGAATAACAGCTCAAGATGAAAAGTTTTTCTGTGCTGAGGGTCGTGAGGACAGCACTGGTGGGCTGCAGGTGGGCTCTGGTGCCTGGCTTATGAGCTACTGGCAGCCAAACGCCTGGAAGGGAAAGCATCCCATCCTGGCACGGGGCCCTTTTGCTAAGCTGCTGCTGCAACAACAATCCGTGCTGCTGGAGTGAGCCCGGGGGGGAAACCTTCCTTTAAAGGGGCAAGCCCAGTGCTGGAGCAGGCTGCACTGGAGGCTGACAAGCTAGTGCTTACCTTGCCAGCTCCTTGTTCTTGCTCCATCCATCGACATCAACCTGCCCCTTGAGTCCTGGAGAGCCCCAATAGCGCAAATGGGACAGCTGTCTGCTAGGAGTGACCTAGACCAGTGACTGTCTGAACAGGGAGAGGTCTCTGCCACTGGCTGTAGGCCTGAAGGACCTGTGCTTTGGCACATTCATGCCATGCTGGGAAGCAGGGGAGCAAATGTCATTCCTGGCAGAGAGGTGCTGGACACATCAGTGATGAGGAACTGCACGAGGCTAGAGGGTAGGAGCTGGTTCATCTAAGTCAGAAGCAAGAATTGCTTGCTGCCAGCCAGGGCTGGTTTTGAACCAGCTGGTGGAAAGAACATGCAGGAGGGTACTTTGCTCTTTGCTAAGCTGGTTCCAAGTCATTGGTGCTCCTGAAATTTTAGTGGTGAAAGCTTACTGCTGAGAAACTTCCCTGGGACTGTTGTGGGATTTCCACAGTCAGCAGGTTGATACCAAAGTCAGCAGATTGACTCAAAGCTTGAGTCAAGGCTGGTGGTAGAGATATGGTACAACTTGACCAAAGACTGGGCATTCAGAATTATTTGAGCTGGGATTTTTTTTCCCCTTTCTCAACTCCTTTTAGTGGTTTCTGGAGGGAAAGCAGACAAGATCTGCTTGAAATTTAACATGCCAGGTGTGCCCCAGGGAAAGCAGATCCCCGATGCCTCACTGTGTTATTACAATGTCTTGCAACTTTACATTTTGTCGATAATAAGACACTGCAGGACTCTCAGTGACTGCAAAACCATTCTCTTACTAAGATGAGAGCCAGAGAGGATGAAGCAGAGGACTAGCAAGCAGCAGCACTCCTGTATTGGCAGGGTGGTGGGCCAAGACACTCTCTTGTGTTGGTACTTTTGCAGTGACTTTGGCCAGCCCCAGTTTCTGGAGCCAGCCCAGAGTGCCTCAGGCCGCAGCCCACGGGATGTGCTGTAGGGCTCCCAGGCAGTGGCACAGCCCCGGCACAGCTCCCGGCAGCTCCGTCCCTCTGCCAGCCTGGTGGGAGCACATGGGTACCCTCCTGTGTGCCCCAAATCACTGGCAGCAGCTCAGTTTCTCCAGGATGGAGAAGTTAAAAAGAAAGCTGTAATTACTGACCACAAACATTTGCAGTATTCTGTGCCTTGGAGCAACGGAGCTGCAGCCAAACGGGTGGAACCCAAAGGGATCAGTACAACACTCAGGCCAGAGCAGGGTTTCTTAGACATAAGCTTAGAGGCACACACCAGAAGTTTCTTTCCTGGCAGATGTAAGGTCTGAAAAATGTGGCAAGGAGAGCAGGATGTTCAGTCAAAACTTTAATAACAAACAGCTGTAATAAAGTCTGGGCTTCCTACAAGTCAAAATAAATTTTGCCACCAAGCTAAATAGAGCCAGTGCTTCAGCTCTCATAGCCTGGAAATGTCAGGGTGGAGAGGGCCCACGTGGTGAATTTTATCCTCCCAGCTGAACTTTGTTCCTTACTCCATCACCTTTTCTTCGTCGCCCATCACCATCACAATGCCATCACGTCTTTACATAGTGGCTGGCATTTTACAGCACCAAAAGGAATCCTCCTGAGATAATTTACACCTACTGCAAGTGTGGGATTTTCAAAGACTACCTTCAACTCCTGTTACTGGACTTCAGAGAACAAGCTCAGGAGACAAATGACCCATTGAACTTCAGGGTCACTGGCACTCTTGACACGTTTGGCAAGATGAGAAGCTAAGGCTGAGGTCAGGCCCTTGTGTAAACCTCTGGTAGATCACTGAAGTCAAACCATCCAAAAATCACAGAATCTTTCCTTCCCCCGCATATTTCTTTTTTTTCTTTTTCTTTTCATTCCCTTGTTCACTTTGGAGACAAGCATTATAGGAAAGCTATTTTCAGGGCAGCTATATGTTTTCTGACTTGTTGGCACCCCAGTCAACTCCTGACCTGCCATGGGCATTTAGCCCTGGGTCTTGGTCCTCTATAAGCTCCACGTTTCGCAGCCATGTGCCCAACCACCCTCTGGGTGAAGAATTTTTTTCTCATATCCAACCTAAACTTCGCCTGACAGAACTTCAGGCCATTCCCTCAGGTCCTGTCACTGGTCACCACATCATGGTTTTGTTCTGAGTATCATGAAGTATCATGAACATACTGATTCAAGTGGGTGACGGGCAAACTTGGACAGCAAAGGCTGAGGGCCTGTCTGTAAATAAAGCCTACAAAGCTGGGGGGACATGACTCAAAATCTCAGGGACATGACTTGTGAGCTCTTTGGGGGATGCTGCTGCTGAGTGATCAGCAGGACTCTGCCTGCTGGGTGCTGCTCCAGCACCCACAGCCATGACCTCAAAGGCAGCTCTGTCCTGTCCAAACCTCAGCAACTGTGACTAAAGTCACCATTCAATCAATCAATCAATCAACCAATCACTATTGTTTGTCAGGCAGCCACAGCATCTTTTCTACTCTGCCTTTACAAGTCTTCACTCATACACGAGACCTGCTGACTCCTTGTGCTGAGACAGTGTCCAGATGCTGTGGATTTGCCTTTAGTAGGGAGAACTTTTAAAAGTTGAGATGGAGCTTAAACAAGATTGAAGCAAATTATGTGTAGGCCAGATCCTAAATATAGTTGGAATAGCACCCTTAATTGGTTGTCGAGTCTTTCCAAACCAAATTCTTCTTCAAATGCCTTTTTAGTTGCTAGAAATTCAGCTCAAGTATAAACCACATTGTTTTTCCAAATATAATTCTGGAAGCAGTAGATGTGAGCACGCAGGAGAAAAAACTATCCTTGCAGCTGCACGTTTGATTCTCTTACACTTTGAGAACTTGCTGCATAGGACAAAAGGCAGGAAGTGAGACTACCCAGTGGCCTCTGCTAGCACCTTCCTTTTTGTGCCATGCTTTTAAAGCCCACACATAAGCCATTCTCTCCCTCATCCTGCTTGGGGAAAGTGAAGGAATAGCTGTGTGGTGTTTAATTGACAGCTGGGGCTAAACCACAGCATAGAGTTTTCAAATTGCTTCTGCAATAATGATCCAGATACTGCCTTAGATTATCTGAATATATTGGTGGGAGAGAGTGTGTGTTAGGTTAAAGTCTCTTACAGTGAAATACAAATAGATTTTAGTCTTTCTCAAATCTCATCCTGTCCCCAGCTGTCAGATGAAATGATAAAGCAAGGATACTTCCCCAAACAGATCCACTTAAAAGCTTGAAAAAACAGCCGAAGTGTGTTGATCTTTTTTTTTTTCTTCTGATCTAAAAAATTCAGTTTCTAAATTCTAGATCAAAACATTCTTGGCTGCCTCTCAGGTGGATTCAAGACACTCCAAACAACTCCAGTGGCACTGAGGAAAGCAGAGTATAAAGGACAACACACAAAGCAGCACAAAAACCTTGACAGTTCTATTTAAAGTGACTTTATTAAAACATTGTTAATATAAAATGTGACCAAGTACAATTATTTTTTTTGTAAGAATGTTTAATAAAAACATATTCAAGAAAGAAGGAGCATCAACTCTTGTCAAAGCACAGGAAAAACCTACCAGGATAAGTAAAAAGTTCTGCAGCATGTTCTACCAGCTGGTCCCAATGTGTATTAGGGTCGAGTTAGCCGATGGAAGAGACAGGCAGCCCAGGTTCTTCCCTAAGAAGCTTTAAGGTATTACCAGAGATTTAAAGGAACACTCCTTCACAGTAGGAGACTGTTTTCAGATCTCCCCAAATCAGAATAAGATTAGAATGTGCATCTTCATTTTGGATTGACAACTTTTCAGCAGCTGAATGTACAGAAAATCAGATTCACTGGTAACTGCAACCGCCAAGATTAACATTTGTCAGCTTTGAAAGGAAGGTGCAAGTCAATACTAATTATACACCTAAAGAATTTGTGCTAAAGTTGTTCTGAGCTATATTAATTCTGGATGCTTGTAGCAAATGCTAAAAAAGTGCAGCTAAGAAAAAAACAGTGGTAAATTCCAGGATGGTAACAACAAATATTTTCTGAACTGCTGAGTGCAGAGATAATATCCACAAATTACAGGAGTTTGTACATCTCAGGAAGAATGCAAAGAAGCTTTCAGAAGTCTATAAATAAAACTATGCAATGACTTCTACTCTGTGGCAATCTTACCATTTAGCTAAGGAACCATTTAAGAAAACACTAGAAAAAGTGGAGGTTTTGGCCTTGGTGGTTCTACTTTGTTTGGAGATGGGAGCAAGAGGGGGGATATGCCTACAGCATTTTTCTTGATCAACAAGTAAATTTTAATGCTCTATCAGCATACCCTCCTTGTTCAGTGCAAGCAGCACACCAATTAGAGGCAAGGATTCTTCCAGGACATTGCAAACTCTTCCTGTAACAAGCAGAAAAAAACCCTGCTGCATCCAATTCTGCACATTTAACTGCCCCTGGCACTGAACCAAATGTCAAGTGCTAATCCATGAGAAGCCTAGCACAATTATGGCTTAGGAGATGGTGACCTTCTTACAGCCTTGGCCGGGACCCATTAGAGCCCTGTGTTTTGCCTTCTACCCCAAACAACTGCTATGGGACTATTGCTGAGGTAAAGGGAAAAGTCAAACCTTTGGCATTGGAGCAGACCAGTCACTGGCTGTGCGTAGGGGAATTAAGGCTTCAAGGTGAGGTAAACACAGTGAGAATCAGTGTGTAAATCATGCTGCATTTCAGAGACAACAGATTCAAACAACAGCTACTCTTGTTCTCTACATTTTAAACACCAAAGATCATTCAAAAGCAGAACTGGAGGCAAGACTGCCAAGAGCCATCTTGAGATGCCTCTCTGCACCTTAGGAATAAATGTCACCCAGATGTTGGACACTAAAGAGGATGTACCCACAAGGAGGGAAAAGCACCAAAGTTGATGAGTCCTTGAGACGATAAGCTGCTTAAAAAACAAAAAAGCCTCACACTGCTATGACCTCCTATAAACATAGTGGTTTCCTGACACAAAGGTAATCTACACTCCAGAAATTGTCAGTGCTGTAGTTCCAGCACTAGTGTTATGAAGAGTTATGCTCTAGTAAGGAGGCAGTGAAATTGTGTTCCCTGAAGAATTTCTCCAATTCATTAGGTGTTGTCCCATTCCCCTCTACCCACCCCCAAGTCTTCAATCCAAAGACCAGAAACACCTGTCATTTCCCCAGGTCATTTTTCTAACACTCTTAAGCTGTTTTAGCAGATTTGTAGGGTACAAACACAGTGCTTTTTTGGATCCATCATTTTGGCAAAGCCTTTGCCCTCTTCAGAAGAGAAGTGTTTTCAGTAAGTGGAACAAAACTTACTTTGAAACTAAACAAAATCTACAAATCAATGTAATTCTGTGTGCTTGGTTTTCATACTGTTTTTGTTAGCTAACTGAAGTGTGGAATGATTTTCTTACATGGAACCACTGCACGTGCAACACTATTTCTTACAAGCCATGCTAGCAAGGTTTCAACTGAAAACAGCAATCTGGTCCTGTAGGTTCCATTTCTAGGATACAGAGACTCTCATTTGTGTTTCTTTAACGTGTACAGTAACTTCACCCATCCTCTCAATACAGTAGCTACTAAAAATTTTAACAGATATTAAAAAAATACCCAAATGAAACCACACTTCTATCACTGTTTAAAAAACAAAAACGCATACGGTATTACAAAAGTTTATACAAAGGCAACATTTAAGAGTTTGAAAGTTACTTCTAGAAAAAAGACACAAATGCTAGTAAATTAACATACAAGGAGAAAGGTGTTCCACTCCTTCCCCAAAACTGGTTTGATCTGTTTTGAAGTATCTTTTACCAGTTGTCTAAAAAATCAAAGCCAGTCTTCAAGATAACATTGCTTGTACTAGTCTGCAAGGTGAAAAACAAAAAGAAATAAGATGTAGTTGTTAATGATGGTATTACAAACTCAGTATTTGACTGTCTGTCTACAAAGTAAAGTTTAAAATGCTGCCTGCCAGTATTTCAAGGTCTTCATCCTCTAGGATACCTAAGTACATACACCATAAAATGCTAGACATGGAAAAACACTCACAATGCCCAAATAGGCAATTCCAGATAAAAATGAAATGATTCTTGTGGTCTACAGGCAAAACATTATTTTTTTCTTCATGGAAAAAATCATCAATTTTTTAGACTACAATGGGAATTGCAGAGAATGTAACAAAGACAGAAGGCAAGCATCACTAATTCAATGGATTGTCTGTTGCAATCAGATCCAGTTGCTTCCAGAAAACTACACAGATTAAACTTTGATGACAAGTTATTTACTAGGCTATCAAGAACATGCTCACTCCTGCAGTGTTGCACTTTTAGCCATGACATTTCAGGTTAATTTTAGTGTTCAGACAGAGTATGCAAGAGGCACAGCTGTCTCTGGACTCTCTTCCTACAACATGGCTTTCCAGAACAGGGAAGATAATCCAGAAAAGAGGAAAGGAAGAAAATTCTTATCATACATAAAATTCTCTGCTACTCTGTTCACATTTTGACATGGGAGGGTTGTTTCTCCACAGAGAGGAAAAGCAGGCTTTTCAAACTATTTCAGTTATCTTGAAAACATTCACAAAGGAATTAAAATTAGCAAACTATTCATTTGTAAGGAAACATGATAAAGCCTTTAACTAAAATTAAAGGACTACCATGGTCACTATTTGTAGCAAAACAGCTCAGGAAGTATTATCTCTCAGCTTCAAAAAAATGGTAACTGAACACAGGGCTTCAAATACTAGAGTAGCTTAACTTTTACTCTCCCATAAGTGCTGCCACTTACTTCTCTTGCAACTAGTTACCTCACCCTGCAGCTTTCTGACCTTACATCATCTTGCTTGGAATTCAAACAATCACAGTTGGGAAAATATAGTAGAGAAAAAGCTGTGTGATGTGCTGAAGGTGTACAGAAATGTGTCAGGCTATTGCCAGAGTGATGCCACAGATTCCAAACAGAACTGCACAGCTCTGCTTGAAGTACCACTCCTCTACTTCACAGTTTTCAAGCTTTTGATCTCTTTCCTTTGCCTCACTGTATCATATCCTGCTGTTCCCTTTCTTTTCTCACAGATCAGCATCTGCTTTTTAAATAGCTTCAACTGGCTAATAAGCTGCTTAAGGTTATTTTTTGTAGTTGGGTTGTTTGGGTTTTTTCATTTAAAAAAACATGGAGAAGGCTAATTCTGGAAGCTCGTTCCATTTCTATTTTGGACTTTAAGAGAAAACACATTTGAAAGCAGCCCAGCTGCCTGGGACAAAGTGCTGGGAAGTGGCTGTCAGGCTACTGCTTAGAACAGCTGAGAAACTAGTTCACCATTCACCAATAAAGTATCCTAGACTCTAGTTTACCTACTTTTCAAGTTTAAAAGCTTATTCTCTCCATTAAGTGTTTTGCTTTTCAAAAAATAATAAAAAAAAAAAACCAAAACCCCACAACCTCTTTTACTTGATACAGCAATTTGCTAGGTAGCTTGCTGTCAATTAGCTACTTGGTGCCTTGTCAGTGTTTCTGGTGTTATATTTAAATTATGCCTTTTTCCTATCTGTTAAAAAATACTTAATTGAAGTTAGAATGTTAAACAGACTGTTAAATAACAGGTTAAATAGACTTCTTCATATTTGAAAGACAAAAAGCCAGCAAGCTTAGGTATGGCCCTGTCAGATTTTCATGTGCTGCTATACAGTTTTTAAGTCTAAGGACAGCGGATATAGCAGTACTTACCTGTCCAGGCATTTGTGAGTCTGTGAGTATAGTACCATCAGTATCTTCCTTGTTTGTCCTAGAAGATGCCAGATCCTGTGGTGGATCAGGAAGAAAGAAGTCATCTAGGGAACTAGTAGGGAGTTGAGTAGGTCGAGGTTTCTCCCATTCGAGAGATACAGAAGGTAGGCTGGGGGCAACAGACTTCTCTGGTTTAGTTATGCTGGGCTTCTCAGCTTTCGTCATCTCCTTTGGAGTAGACTCTTGTCTGTAAAAAGAGGGAAGGGGTTTCTCTCCTTTCTCCATGGACTTGATCTGGCTGGGGGTCAGGGACTGGAACTCAGACTTGTCTCCTTCGAACTTTGAGCGCTCTGCATTTATCTTCCAGAAAGAGGACTCCTCTTCCTTTCTGGATGCTATCAACCCATCAGAGCCAGGGGTTTTATTGGCCTGAGAAGATTTAGGGACTTGCACACCAGGTGCTGCTTTAACAGGCTGCCTCTGTTCGTTCTGCAGCTGGGCACTGCCTTGTTCTTGTATGGATAGAGATGCGACGCTGAACTCCATCTGACTCTGTTCAGGGTGAAGAAAAACAGGATTTCAACGCCCTCCACAAAGATACAGTTTCGACTTTCTGACCCTGGTGCATATAGACAACACCTCTGCCCACTGTGAGGCAGCTCTCAGACAACAGATACCACAGCAAAGATAACTTATTTTCTCCATAAACGTCTATCTTTGCAGTTTCATAAAAATGTTTCATAATAATGTTTTTAAGTCTGAACAGGAAGCAAACATAAAAGTCCTAACCCTGCTGCAGAGGAGTCAGAGAAAGCTATTGTATTGGAGATACTCAGTCCCTATTGAAGTTACTCAGTCCAAGGTAGCAATGCACAGCACCAAAACATTACAATGAACAGCAACACAGAAACATTACAACAGCTGCAGATGCATTTTGAAAGTCAAAGATGTTTCACATGAAAATATTAAGCAAGAAAAAGGTTTACAGTGTAGCTCAAAAGGCAATCTGCCATTATAGTCTTTGAAATAGTTGGCTACAATTCCATCTACTCCCAAGATAAAGGATTAGATGTAATGAGTATGTGTAGGTAAGTAATTTTATAATTCTAATGCCCCTCTGAAGGAAGAGAAGCTACTCCAGCAGGATTAGTTCTTCACCTGTTCCAGAGCTTTGGTTTGTTTTCACTTGCAGTGCAGATAGCTGTTCTCATTTCTGAGGTAACACTGGGCCAAGGAGCAAGTGACCACAGATACTGCACAAAATTGATCTTACAAGTCACACAAAAGTGGACAGTTCTTCAAAATGCTCATTTTACTTACCATCACTTTAGTAAAATGATTTTTAACTAGCTAGACACTTTTTAGACTAATAGAAGTTAAGCCTTATTTCACTCTGAGAAACATGTAAGTGTATTTAGGAGAACAGCACCAGAGCAAGTGCCAGGAAAGAACAACCTAATGTCTTGTGTTTGTAAAAAGGAACAAATAATGCAAGGGAAAAACCACTGTATTTATTGATAAAGCTGCATGGTTGTCATTATGGGTCTGATTAGGTTTGAAAGAACTTAGAAGACTTAGAGCTTTTGTTCCAAATGGTTAAAAGATACTTTAGAATTTCATTACAGATTTCTGATGTTTTTTCCCTATTCTACTTCATTACCCAGCCTTTCCTGAATAAAACTGCAATAGCATCTGTGGGCCTTAGTCTAAAACAAGTCCTAGTTGCATATCATTTTCACTAGAAGTGTTTGATCTCGAGTCCTACATTATTGCGCATGTTAAGTTCAAAGGGACTCTAGATCTAGCAGGACTCACATGCCTAGTAGTTAATATTCAGAAATTTCCCATCAAAGAACAACTGTTAAGCCAGCAACTGATTATTTATAAAACAATTTTTTTAAAACAGTCAGCAGCTGACTACACATAATATGATTCATGGACTTAATCTGACCTTTATAAAAAATTAGATGCATTATTTTTCCAAGCTTGTAGGCAAGAAAGCACCACGCTCCATGTTTTCATGAAGAATATACTGTCCTATCAAAAGATACATAAACAAGCTGCAAGTAATTATAGCTTAGCTAGAATAAGGTGAGTGCAAGGATACATGCAACTCTTACCAAACAACTCAACACCCCACCCAGCTTGCAAAAAAATAAGAGGAAAAACCTTAGTGCTCCGATTTATTTTTTAAAACAAGTCATGACATAAAACTAAGAGCAGGACATTTATCTGTAGATAAATTTTGCATAAACAAACTAGAGATGCAATGGTGTTGAGGATTATTTACAGTGACTGCCATTCCCTATATTAATATATAGGGATTTATTTCCCTAAGCTCATTTGGCAGTACTACTGAATAGTGATTTACCACCCTGAAGTTAAGATGATTTAAGACTTTAGAACTGATAAAATCCCAGCTTTAAAAACCCACAACAGAATATAAAATAGACCTGCAATTCCCCAATAGCCCCAAGAGAAAGAAGAAGAGATATTCTAAAAAC
>VZRZ01008641.1:2286496-2302751 GCA_013398175.1 Climacteris rufus
ATGCATTTTGAAAGTCAAAGATGTTTCACATGAAAATATTAAGCAAGAAAAAGGTTTACAGTGTAGCTCAAAAGGCAATCTGCCATTATAGTCTTTGAAATAGTTGGCTACAATTCCATCTACTCCCAAGATAAAGGATTAGATGTAATGAGTATGTGTAGGTAAGTAATTTTATAATTCTAATGCCCCTCTGAAGGAAGAGAAGCTACTCCAGCAGGATTAGTTCTTCACCTGTTCCAGAGCTTTGGTTTGTTTTCACTTGCAGTGCAGATAGCTGTTCTCATTTCTGAGGTAACACTGGGCCAAGGAGCAAGTGACCACAGATACTGCACAAAATTGATCTTACAAGTCACACAAAAGTGGACAGTTCTTCAAAATGCTCATTTTACTTACCATCACTTTAGTAAAATGATTTTTAACTAGCTAGACACTTTTTAGACTAATAGAAGTTAAGCCTTATTTCACTCTGAGAAACATGTAAGTGTATTTAGGAGAACAGCACCAGAGCAAGTGCCAGGAAAGAACAACCTAATGCCTTGTGTTTGTAAAAAGGAACAAATAATGCAAGGGAAAAACCACTGTATTTATTGATAAAGCTGCATGGTTGTCATTATGGGTCTGATTAGGTTTGAAAGAACTTAGAAGACTTAGAGCTTTTGTTCCAAATGGTTAAAAGATACTTTAGAATTTCATTACAGATTTCTGATGTTTTTTCCCTATTCTACTTCATTACCCAGCCTTTCCTGAATAAAACTGCAATAGCATCTGTGGGCCTTAGTCTAAAACAAGTCCTAGTTGCATATCATTTTCACTAGAAGTGTTTGATCTCGAGTCCTACATTATTGCGCATGTTAAGTTCAAAGGGACTCTAGATCTAGCAGGACTCACATGCCTAGTAGTTAATATTCAGAAATTTCCCATCAAAGAACAACTGTTAAGCCAGCAACTGATTATTTATAAAACAATTTTTTTAAAACAGTCAGCAGCTGACTACACATAATATGATTCATGGACTTAATCTGACCTTTATAAAAAATTAGATGCATTATTTTTCCAAGCTTGTAGGCAAGAAAGCACCACGCTCCATGTTTTCATGAAGAATATACTGTCCTATCAAAAGATACATAAACAAGCTGCAAGTAATTATAGCTTAGCTAGAATAAGGTGAGTGCAAGGATACATGCAACTCTTACCAAACAACTCAACACCCCACCCAGCTTGCAAAAAAATAAGAGGAAAAACCTTAGTGCTCCGATTTATTTTTTAAAACAAGTCATGACATAAAACTAAGAGCAGGACATTTATCTGTAGATAAATTTTGCATAAACAAACTAGAGATGCAATGGTGTTGAGGATTATTTACAGTGACTGCCATTCCCTATATTAATATATAGGGATTTATTTCCCTAAGCTCATTTGGCAGTACTACTGAATAGTGATTTACCACCCTGAAGTTAAGATGATTTAAGACTTTAGAACTGATAAAATCCCAGCTTTAAAAACCCACAACAGAATATAAAATAGACCTGCAATTCCCCAATAGCCCCAAGAGAAAGAAGAAGAGATATTCTAAAAACCAAAGACAGGTTTTAAAAAAAGACCCATCTTGGAAGACTTAAGTCATGTAAGACTTGCCATGTAAGAATTAAAACTAGTGCTAGTGTTTGTCTTTCAGCAGTCTGCTGCCTTCTGAACAGCATGTCCCAGGGCTCACACTAGGGATGACAGTAGCTAAAGGCCACCACAGCAGCAGTCACTTTCAGCAGAATAATTCCTTCACCCCTCCAGCCCAAGGGAGAGGGAAGATCAGTGCCCAGAGTGCAGAGTAGCCATCACATCCTCCAGACCCACCAGCACAGTGCTGGAAATAAAATCCAGGAAAAACAGCAATGGAAGGGCAGCATGGGCCTTTTAGAACAAAAATTAGCAAAAGTAAACCAACGAGCTGGCTGTGCATTTGAACAGCAGCTAGCCAGACAAGCAAAGCAAGGCCTTTTGAGAAGTTCTTAGGCTGTAGAGCTAAAGCCACTGACTGTGGTGATTTTATGTTCTTTCTTATGGGTCAAAATAGCAACTCAGAGATGTGGTTTTGAAGTGGCACATCACTTCCAGTGCAGAGAAGAGCGTGGCACTGCAGCACCACTTCAGGCAGCTGTACCTTTCCAACCTGCTCGTGGATGCATGTTCTGGAGAGGATGTCCTCTTTGCCCTTTTGTACAGAGACCATGGAGTGTACCCATTTCAGAAGACAGGAGCACCTGCATATTTGTGTCACAGTATGCTTTGGAGATCAAACAGGTCATAGCCTGACACAGAATAATCCAAGTGAAAATTCTTCTTCAGGAGTTTTCATTCTCCCACAAGGAAGGCAAAGAAGACAAGACTACCCCGACAGGTTCTGAAAGCGCTGTGTCTCAGCATGATGTAAATACAGCTCCCAGAGGTCAGGCAGATAACTCTGCTTCTAGCATTTAGCTCCAGAAGCCAAGAACTTCTGTGGACCAGTCACAAGATATTCTGTTTTGCTTGAAATATATAATGCTTCTATTTGACTTTCGAGGTTACTTAACACATCTAAACCCCTAAGGGATGCAGCTGATGAAAGAAAATGATTAATAGGCAATATCTTTCAAGTAAAAAAATTGGCAATAAAACACCCTCCCACGCAAGAAAAAACAAAGCGAACAACAGAGCAGCAGTGTAAGCAGGGAGATAATTGCACAGAGATGGAAAAGGCCCATACATGAAACACCCTATGCTGACATCTAAGTAATGAGTAGTACTGTACACTCTAATGAGTCACTAGACACTACAAATGTGATCTTAATTAGTGTTCTGCTCTCAATTTCTTACATCAGATTGCAAACTGGCAATTGGTTGCGTCAGCAGGAGAAGAAAGGAAATGATATTTAAAAGACAGTTACCCCTCCAAAAAAATTTCCTTTTCCTTTAGGTTTGCCAGCCATGAGAATATCTTGATGCATATCTCTCCTGGCTCCAGTCAAACTCAGGGTAGCAGCTGACCTGGAAAGGTTTGCTTTCCCTGGGCTGGGACAGAGTTGCCCTGAGCTGCACATGAAGCACTCAGCAGCAGAACCTGGGGCACCTGGGGCACCCCACCAGCTGCCCCCTTGGGGAAGCAAACACTGAGCAGTGGGGTAGGATTTCATGGTCAAAAGGGAATGAACTTTTAGGCACAGTTTGGGATTCCAGAGATAGGGTTTTGGTCCCCCGCTGCTTTCATTGATTTTGTATTACTTTACATGAGCTGCAGTTTCTGTACTTATAATTCCCCATCTGAGGAATAAAATAAAAATATTTTCTTTTTCCTACCATTTGTCCAAATGATATTTCTGGGAATTGTTCAGCCCAGAAAGCCTCAAAAGTCTACAGACAGGCTAGCACAGTCCCAACTGCAATTTCTAGAGTTACTGGAATTCAAATAAAAGCTATTAACAGCAGTAGTATTTTCAAGATATTGCATGAGCAAGTCTTTCTCAACACATTAAGAGAGAGAGGGGGAAAGAGTGCATGTGAAAACATGCACAAAGTATTATTTTGAGGCAGAGCAAACCTAGAAGTCTCTGTTCTTTTCAGTCTTGTCCCTCTGGTCCCAAACCACTGTAAAGGTTCAAATAAAGGATGCCCTGTCTTGATCATTTTTCTGTATCATAAATATAAATAATATTATAAATTGCAGTTTTTAGGAGGTTGCATGTCCATTTCTCCTTAGAAAGACCATATGAAGGTCCATTTAGGAATTTTGTTTGTAGGATTAAAAAAATTAGACCGAACTTCAGTCTCAAGGCAGCAATAATCCACCAAATGGTAATGGTGGCTGTATGCACTCATGGGAAACTGTGTACTCTGAAAGAGAGACACCACACTCTGAGAATGTCAAGACTTAATAATACTGTATAAAATCAGGTCTCAGTTCATAAGTCTATATAAAAAACAAGATGACCACAAAGAACCCAGGAACTTTTAAAGCATCTTATTCACTCATCAGGAATGTGTAGTATTTTACTAAGCAGTCACGCAAATACAGCCAAAACAAATTGTTTTGCTTGGCAGGCTGAAAAGTCCAAACTGGGGAGACAAAGACTACAGAAACACTGTCAGAGGAACTTGTTTTAAGCACAGCCTGGTAACTGTAGAGGTAAGAATACCAACTTTAAAAAGATTTAGACGATGACTTTGCTTTGCTGAGTGGACAAAACCAAAATAAATACAGGACCTAAAGTAGCTGCAGTTTTTGCTTTGTTTCCTGTGCACACCGTGGGTGTTTTCAGGATCTTTTCAGAGTCAGAAAGAAATCCTTAGGTCAGCAGAGGCAAATTGCAAGGGCAAAAAATAGAACAAAGCACTCAAAACCAATCTAAGTAATTTTAGTCCATACAGAAAGACAATGCCAAAGTTATATAGCATGGAGCTTTGGAGGAAATTCCATTATATAGTCTGGTGATATGAACTGCAATCCAGTCTGCCACTGTTACTGACCAGCTTGAGCAGGTTCATAACTGACAGTGTCTGGTAGGTGCTTGGTTTTGTGCTCAAAACCAACTATCTAAAGCTTGATGCAGGTAACTGAATCCTTACACTTGGCCACACAGAAAAAAAAAACCCCTTGAACACAGCTTCTATTACCACAGGTTGGGTTTGGTTTGGCTTTTTTTTTTTTTCCTCAAGAACTAATAGTCAACAGTAGTTTTAGAGCACTGTGTTTTAAATATATGTAGTCTAAATCAAAAGAGGAAGGCTAAGCCAAAAACCTCAGGGATTGTTCTTCTTTCCTTCCAAGGAAGCACTGCCATTTATTCCAGCTCAGTAAAAATAATCACACCAAATTACAGCTTGTAACAAACAATTATAATATCAGGCTGCTAAGGAAGGAAGGAAAAAATTCTCTTCTCACACCGTTTTCCTATTTAAAACAAAGCACCCAACAACTAGGAATTGTACAAGGAAGGATACTGAACACTGCCTCTTCATTTTAGATAAAGTTTGCAAACCATGTTTCTTTCTAAGTGCAACATAACTTTTTTCCTTTCTAAATCATTGCTGAGATTAGATCACTTCTGTAGCAATATAATTAGGGAATTCACACAGGGAGGCAGCAACCAGATTATTGAAGAGATTGAAACTTGTCACTTCCTTATTTTGCTTTAGGTTTCATTGTTGGTTGATTTTTTTTTGTTGTTTTGTTTTTTTTTTTTTTTTTTTTTTTTTTTTTTTTTTTTTGTTTGAGACACCTCAAAGGCTTCTCTTGTCAACAAATATCTGAGGGCCTGTTGAAAATAGAAGAGAGCTGGCAACAATTCCACCTATATCAAGAAAAACAAATTTTTAGATATGCCTGTGTCAATTCCAAGCATTTGGAATAAAACCTATTTTTGTTAATAGCATGAAACAGAAGTAGGTTGCAACTTATTCCCAAGCTGTTCAGTACATTCAGTATGTTAACTGAGGTGGCAAAAAAATTTTATATTTTCTGCTCAATACTAATTAAAAAAGCCCCAAACGTAAAACCACAAAAATCAAAAAGTTCCGAGTTCAGGAAGAGTTGCAGAGAAATTTTACTTCCAAACGCAGGCGTGATTCTTGTTTTCCATTTATATCTTGAGGTCCATGCTGAGTTCCACTGAATTTTTACTTCAAACAACCCAAGAAACCTCAAAGGCTAAAACTCAGCCAAAATGTCATCTTTCGTCTCACGTAAACCTGAAGCCATAAATAGAATGCCCTGAATTCATAAACCTGGCTAGAGCTCCAGTTAAAAATGTAACCCACATTTCAAGATATGTTATGTCCATGAGGGCTCCACCCATGAACCAAATCACTCCCTCCAATTCAATCTCTAGATTTAAAATGTCAGCCTATTTGCAGTGCCAAGAGAACTCTTTGCTTCCTGAGTTTTCCTTCTCAGAAGTGCTATCGTTATCCACTAAAAATATTGTTTTAATTGCTGTCTAGCAGCTAACTTGGCAATTTGCTTCGTGTTTATACTTTGTTTGCCTTCTTTGAGGATTTAAAAATGAAAAGGTAAGACAAGAAATACACATCTAAATAAAACAGCTAAAAATAGTGGAGATATTCATGCAAGTGTTTGCTGCGATAGGAACTGCTTCAGCCATCTCTCACATTGGTGTTTAAAACAAGAATACAGAAAGTTTACTTTTGACATAAGTGAAGTTATCCAGCCTTTCAACAATGTTCTGCACAAAATGACAGCAATTTAGTATGCTGTTCTCTGGGTTTGACTGCCATGGAATTAAAGAATCCATTGCACAGGGAGAAAAATTTGTCCATACCTTATCAACTGAAATTCCCATTGGCATCAGTGTTACAGCTGAGAGGCTTCAACTTGGGAGAAAACAAGCCCTCCCCTCTCCTCAACTCTTCAGTTTCCCTCATGTTAGTTACAGAGAAACACTCATTTTGCTGCTTTTTTTTTCCAGGTCTCAATGTTTAAAAACAAAATAGGCCTGTTGGTTTTACTGATTTACATCTCTACTGTCTTCTGCTCTGCAAAAGCCACATTCCCTTCCTTGGGTAAGCCAGAGGACATTCATGCACATTCAGGCAATAAGATGCTAACAACAAAACCAAACAAAAATCTCTGCAGTAAAGGAAGATCAGGGAGAATAGTGTTGTGGAAAGAATAACCCATCATGGGTAGAGCTCATGGAATGGAAAGAGCCTGACAGCCTTCAATAACAGTGGGAACAGATCTGGCTCACAGGACACTGAGTGTGTGTTACAACACATCCATCTTGAACAGCTCATTCAGGTTTCCTCACATGGGACCACTTGAGTCAGGCTACTTTTTCCTCAGCTGGTACCTCATAAAAAAACTGCCTTCCAATATTACCTTATAAAAGTACTGGCTGGGGAAGACGTCAAAGAGTAAGCACTAAGCAAGATCTCCACCTTCAGAAAAGGAAGACTCAGCAGTGGAAGGATTTGGTTGAAGGATTGATACAACATGAGGCACTGAGGAAAACCCAAAAGGAAGAACCCACGGGAACCAACCAACCCACACTCTGTAAAGCCAGACAAAATGGATTCTCTAGACTTTTGCTATAGGAAAAGGTCATGCAACTTTTCAACCTACAACTGTGGCACAGCTTTTACTTCTGATCAGCAAGGAGGGAGGGGGGCAAGAGGGAAGCACAGCTTGATCAGCCATGACAATTACTTCTAAAGCAACCTCCTCCCCACCTCAGTTCTCTTGAACAACCACATGAGTGTTCCCATATCATTCGGTGTGCATTCATTACAGTAAAGGATGAAACTAGTGCATTTATCCACTTGGGTCCCTTGTTTTGAGACACCAGAGGGATAGCAGAAATACCCTTCATCAGTAAGTGATAAACCACAGACTGGGTTTATAAACACTTCACTAGACATTAAAAAGAAAAGAGGGCTATCAATTAAAGAGAAAATCCATTCAAGTGCAGATGTATCTCATCACAGATCACTAGTCAGTGCATTACATGAAGCATAATCTCTAGGAAGTTCAAGTGTTCAGAACTTAAAATAATCTGATTACAGCAGCCATGTTGCCAAACCTGAGGTTTTGGGGTGGCACCAAAAAGTGGGGGAGAGACAACGCTGCTTTCTCCAACACATCTTTTACTTCACCTTATCATCAATGTGGTCCACACTTCTCTCACAACTTTTCCTTTCTTGGCAGCTTCACCCAAGTACCTCCATGTTAAAAGCCTCTTCAATATTATACTAAAAGCCAGTGGGTGCTTCTTCTAAGGGTCCTGAAAAACAGGAGGGTTGCCTGAGCTACCAGGCTTCCACTGCAGGAAATTCTCCACTGGTTCCTGAGCCATGACAGCTCATAAGGGAGTTTCAAGGCAAGTGAAGACTGGCATTGGTTTCTCTTCAACTACAGCACTGTAGGCTCCAGGACCCAGGAGTCACATCAAGTTATAGGTTAATCAGCTTCTGCAAAGCACAGATGGGGTGTAGCTACAGGCAGTGACCTTGAGCAGGGAGGGCTAAGTCTAAGGTCAACTGGATTAATTTAGTATTCACTGGCATTTCCAAATAATTACTCTGCATTAGGCTAAGATTATATTCATAAGGTCATACATGATTATCTATCTAGTGCAAGGGCAAAAAAAAAATAAAAGAAATAGAGAACAGGGCAGAAACAGCTTTCTCTGGCAGATAAAGGCAGAAAACACAAAGTCTGAAATGTGTGACTAAATTAACATGCCTGCCATACCCAGTTGACAAAGACAATGAGCTGTGGTTTTGCTCCCAGAATTTCTTCAACAAGAAGAACCAAACTTGATTTCCTACCACGCTGTTTCCTCATACTGCAGGTTCAGAAAGATGGGGAACTCTGTCTCTCTGTTAGCCATATGAGAATCCCATCATAAATAATGCTTTAACAAAATATCAGAGGTAAAGTGAGGTGTAAAAGAAATCCCAAACCAACCCGCCACAAAATAATATGCTATTTTTTGAAGGAGCTGCCTTTTGGAGAGGAAATAACGCTTCTAGCACAGCCCCAGGTTAACACATTTCATTACATTTGTTCTAAGACAACATTTTAGTTCATAATAAAAAGATGATGTATTAGACAGGCTTTCAGAAAGAATCCAATGAAGTTACTAGATACCTGCACCTTTCTCACTCCATTTCCTAGCTACTTTACTCCTGACTTCAAAAGTGAAATGCAGCTATGTTTGTACAATACCTGAGACACTGGTCTTACTAAACATGGGAAGTTGATTGAAAAGCTTACAACAAAAACTCAAGTAATTTGTAATGCATTTGTTTTACACCTGCACTCAAAGCCAGAACATTAGTTCATGAAGTGCATTCTGTGTTTCTGTTGATGTAAATCAAAGCACACCAGTCCTGCTCCATTTGCAGGATGGTCACTTTACACAGCTCTCATAGAATAAAGGTGACATTAATTTACCAAGTATCAAAATGAAGACAAAAAATACAGAAGAACAGTATAAAATGACAAACCAACGTTTAAAAAAAATTGCTGCTTATTTACCTTCGTTTCCCAGGAGAACGGAGCCGAGTGTTCATCTTGCCAAGTTATGTCCTGAAATAAAATTCAAGAATGACTAAAAATCAGAAAAGCAGCTTTATCTTCTCAGAAACAGCATACAGATGATGTTAGAGCACTGGAACGATAACAACCACTGCTACAGAACTGGCTAAAAAGTGAAAGCACTACTTAAAGATGGCACTGATTACATTTTAAGACTGACTGAAAGCAAGTTCTCTGAGTCTAAATCTCTAGGAATGGTTTCTTTACAAATAGTTTTAAAATGCATTATATTTTCAGTTTTCTACCAGGCATCTCTTTGGTAGCCACTAGCAACACACAGGGACAGAAACAACGAAAGGAGAAGGGGCCTCAGGGAAACAAGGTCCCATTTCCTCCCCTCGGCAGACCAAGAGCACGTGCACAGCCCGGCAGTCACGGGGCAGTGAAGCAGCTGTGTGTCCATCAGGCCAAGCCACAGCTGGATCCAGCCCCAGCAGGACACATCACCGCGCCACGTCAGTGCCGGCCGGTCTGACATAAGTGCCCAGTGGGGTTGGAAGAGCCACACAGTGTCCACAGCACAAAATCCCAGTCTGGAATCCATTCTTTTAAAAAGCTGTATTTCTGCAAATAATCCCAATTTGAGAAACTTAAACAATCTCTTCATACATGGCATGCCCTCCAGAAATACATGTAACTCACATCACAGAAAAGAAGAGGTGAAAAATAATTTTAAAAAATAACGACTGTTGTCCATATTTGTTGAAGACATAACAAAAGGATTGCACTGCTATTCCTAGTCGTGGCTGGGACTCACTGGTACATTGGATGGTCACACTGGTAGAGGTCGTGAGCTGCACCCTCCACACTGAGCAGGTCACTGCTTGTGACCACCCCTATACATCAGGGAAGGAACAGGAACTGGAATGCTGTATGGAAAGGGAAAGGCCAGGAGTAACCATGCAGGACTTTCACACTCCTGCTGTTCAGAGGGTAACAGAACTAGGCCATGTTTTGAGACAACACAGGAACCCCACATTTCACTGTGGCTGTTCTTTTCTTCTTATTTCTGATCTCGGCCTTTATAGGAATATATTTCTCAGACATCTGATAACATTCTCCTGATCTGCCATCTCTTATTTCACCATAGGCAGATTTTTCTGGCCAAGAGCTATGAGATCACGATTAGAAGTGTCTAAAACCATCTCCTAAACATGAAAACATGTCATTCTCCAACTATTACTCATCTGTGAAACAGTTTCTAGCAGCAAAGTATTTGTGGTATATATGAGGTGATCCCATGCTCTTAAAAAGAACTGGGCTGATAGAGATCATCTAAGAGAAAGGGCGTGGGCTCTTCTGGATCAGACATTGTGATCAAAAGGAAATCTGATACAGGAAATTTTTGCCAAGAACACAAGTGTAATACCAAATTGTCTCAATCCAGGAAACAGATAATCAAATGCATTAACATTTACAGGAAAAAAATGGAGTAAAAGTCTGCTTTTTAGTATCTATCAGCATTTGCACTGTGGTGTGCCTCTGTCCACAATGGGAACAGCACACCACTCAACGTGTGATGCCTCACAGCAAGTGTGCCAAATTATTTCAAACTCCTTTTAGGACAATATCCTTTGCCTCCAAAACTGATGGAGTTGGCATTTCATTTCTGAGTCATGCAAGACAGGAATCATGGTCCAGAAGGGAAGGGAGAAGGGAGAACCCAACCACTGGACTGAGTTTCACACACAAGACGGGACTATAACCCTTCTGGCCACATGGGGTCTGGATAAATCAGTGCCTGACTTCAACCACAGCAGTAAAAGACAGAAGTGAAGTCCAGAGAACACTGTAACATTTGTACATGTGGTCACAGCACCTTAAACTCCAGAGACATAGGCACAGCTGTCAGGGGGTTTTATCTCAGGAGTTTTTTCTGTCTTCTTGCCATTTAGGGGACAAGCAAACCAGCTGTGGACCAGTTCTAAACTGGTGAGCCAAGACCATCCTTGTCCTGGATCCAAGACATCCAGTTCTTTATTTTCTTGTATTTGAGGCAAGAGTTGACAGCACCAGGAGGGACACCTTTTCACCCAAAGCTCCCTGTGCACCCTCCGCTCAGCGATGGCACCACGGCTGCGAGCGAGCCCCGATGACAAAAGGCTGAGGGACCACAGAGGGATAAAAAGCAGCATGGGGAAGGCAGAGTGAAGGTAAGAGGTTGTCATGCAGCAGGACACATCATTCCCTGCAGGACAGAGCAAGTCAGCTTTCCACTTCATAGAACCTGATGTCTTCTCAACCATCACTGCCCTTGTTGGCACCACAACTTGTAACCTCAACCTCCAGCACAGGCAAGCAAAAAGCTGCTGAAATGAATTAATGGTATTTTGGAACCTGTTGCTAAAATGTTTTGGTCAGAGATAAAATCTAAAACTTTCACAGATTATATCAAAAGATGGAAGTAATAGACACTTGTTAGGCAGCAGCAGTTCCCTGAAAGAAAAGGACCATACATAATTTTTTTCTTAAAAGGATGGCTCTTCTGTATCTTGGGCTGCACAGCCCAGCACACCTCAGAGCCAGTAACTCTGAAGGGCTCTGTCCACATTCAAGAGATCTTCCATGGGATATAGCAAAGAATAAAATAGGATAAGACCTGGTTTGAGGATACTAACCTTCAAGGAGTTGATGTCTGTGGTTATTTGAAGTGTATTTGAAGCTAGGATGAAGGAGACAGTTGACAAGTTCTGTTCATCGTAAGGGAAGGAAGTTTGTGGCCTCCACCTCTTGTGCCCTCACACAGAGGACATGCAGAGGACCAAATGAGAAGATAGAACAACACAGTCCAAAAGTATCCTATCTAAAGTGCCTGATTTGTGTTTATCACCAACAAAATCTGAGAAATAACTGTAGAGTTTTTTTGTAGAATTCAAGTTCTTGCACACATGAAGAAACTGGGAGCAAAAGAATCAACTATTTCAATAATAACAAAAGTGAATTATGAGTGGAAATTCAGGAGAAAAAGGCTTCAAGGCTATTTTTCATCAACATAGATTAGAAAAGATCCATATCTGATCAGCTTTTGTTTTCAGGACACAACAAAGCCTTCTTCCAGAAAGAAGGCAAATAAATAAACTTTTGTTCACCAGTGTTAAAAAAAGAACCTATTTGTAAGAAACAGGGCCTCATACAACATATTTCAGAGCTGAAAATGACAAGCAAGAGAGAGAGGCAAAAATCTGGTCGTACACTTGACTTCAACAACCAGCTGCAAAATATATAAAAAAGAATCACAAATTACATTTACAAAACAACATCTGAATTTCAAAATGGAAGACACTGGTAGAAACATGCCTGCATATCTGACATGAGCAGTGTTCAGCACAGCTGGCAGTAACTTGGCAAGTTACAAACCCACCAAAAACTGCATCTCAGAAGTGTTATCAAAACAGGGCTTGCTGGTTATTGGGGCTTAACTGCACTCAAAAGCTGCCTTCCATTTTTTGTTTTTTAAAAAGCACAAATGTCTAACAGGCCCAACTTACAGTTTTTGCTATATTGACTATTTGCTTCTTTAAACTGTTTTTAAATAGGGAGGTAAAAGAGTTGATCCTTTGCTTGGTGCCTGACTTCTTAAGGCTAAGCAAAAAAAAAAACCATCTCTGCCTTCAGGCAGGTAAGTCAAGCTTCCCTATTAAAAGACAAATGAAGGTAACAAAAGTCTCTTACCTGTCTTTCCTCCACATAAAATGTTTACCACTTCCTAAAGCATATGGCATTTTTTCCAGTGAACAGTTTGGTTATCTCAAGTCTAACTCTTCTACTGCTCAAATATTGAATATCCATTTAAAGAAAAAAAAGGACTAAAATAAAAAAAAGAGAAAAATCAGACCTTGAATCCATGTGTGTGTCACACACTTAGGGATAAAGAGGGACAGTATTAAGAGAACAGTGGTAACTTGTTGTAAACTGAATATCTAAACTATCTTTCACTGAACCAAACAGAGAGGATCCAGTGGCATCAACTGACACCAAATCAGCTGCATTATCCAAGGCTGGCCACTACAGCGGGCAAAGGGTGGCAGTGCCTCATGCACTGCTGTTTTTCCACCTATTCCCCTGATAATTTATGGCATATTTCAAAAATAATCCAAAAATATTACATTCTTATTCAATCCTAGCTTCTATTTCCAGATTTTCCTCTGTTCAGTTAACCTTCATTTCTACCACTATGGGCATTAGAATGAAGAAATTATAAATGGAGAAAAGGCAGCAGCTGGAGGTTTGCTGAAAAGAGGAAGCTCTCTTTGAAGGTTGCAGCCTCCAAAAGCCCTCGGTCAGGAGGCCTAGGCTGTCTAGACACAGAAAATTATGGTGAAGCAGCAAATGTTCTCCCGGTGCTGGGCTTGTGTGCAATGATAGCAAGTCAATCTCCAGTAAACAGGACAAAACTTATTTCCTGAGGCGTAAAAGGACCCAGTTAGCCTAATTCTCTTCTGAAACTACGTTCACAGTTCCTGCAGAGCTGCCGCTATTAACTCCATGGCTGGTGGTGCCGCAAGGAGGATGAGATGGAAGAGAAGGAGCAGTGGCACTCAGCTGACTCTAGGCATTTGCTAAGAGTCACACATGGTGCTGCAGTGCATTGCAAAATGAGTGGGTCATGGCCATAGGATGCCACGGACCTGGCACATCTATTTTCATGTAACACCCTTCCCACACAGCCAGCATACTCAGAGCTGTTTTGAAAACGTAAGAGATGTTTATAGTTTGAGAACTTACAGTCCTGGGCTATCAGTTCAGGAGATAAATTTGGTGTTAGAAAAGAAATACAAGAAATGGTGGGGGTGAGAAAGAGCAAAGCAACTGTCCAGAGATACAAGACCACTACATATATCCTCTGGACCACCTCATCATAGTGGTCAAAGGCATGAAAGTGGGATGGAAGTGGTGAGAGGTCCGGACCAGTAAATCAGTATCTTCAGCTTTCATCCTTGGTTTGCCAACGAACATGAGGTGAAAGAGATCAAATTCCCATGCTTAAGCAAGCACAGGTAGATCACTACAGATTTCAACATCAGTGAACAGGGAAGATGAGCTGTGTCTGGAAACATGAAACTTTTGGAGCAGGTGTCGGCAAAGAACATCATCAGACCAAAACACTCTCACTGAAAGCCCTGCACATCAACAAGTGGTTCTGAGGTCTGCAGGCTGCTCCCCCTTTCCTTGCCTTAGGACAGCACACACCAATAGACAGGGACAGCAGCCAGGACCAATCTCACGGCCCTGAGCGAGGGCTGGGTGACCGCGGTGCGTGCAGCAGCCACGTCTCACAAAGTCAGCGCCAGCACAGCTCCCTGAGCAGCCCGGCCAGGACACAAGAAGACAACAGGGCTCTGTAGGCCAAGCATTTGCAAGCCTGGAAAGCTGAACCACATTGGCAAGAGACCGGCGGCAGCGGCGCTGCAACAGCAGGACAAGGAGGAACAATTAGTGAGCCAGGGCAAATGTCCAACAATCAGGTCGAATGCCAGCAAGGGAGCCAGGGGAGAGGAAGCTATCAGATGAAGAGCCAGGAAAGGCTCCAAGGCTCAGCAGTGCAGTTGGAAGAACTAAAATGGAAACGGAGAATGCCAAAATGAGTGGAATCTCTTTTCTTCAGAGAAACAATTTATATTAACTTCTGCTTAGAAGTCAAAGAGGAAGTCAGTCGAGGCAGATGCTTCCAAAATTAAACACTTTGTATCAAGTATTTCGATGAACAGTGCCTTCTTTGGTTAATGGCTGCAGAAGCGCTAACACTATGCATATTGTAGCTGCATTTGGGGAGAAGTGGGGAAAGAAAACAACTTGCCCAATTTCAGATGGACTCTCTAGCTGCTTTGTCAAGCAAGAAATTATTATTTCCATACAATGCAGCACAACAGCTTACAACATGCTTGCTTTCCTTCCAGATCCACATAATTCAAAGCAGAAAGCACAGAAGGGCTCTTCGACACTGAGAAAACTGAACATTTTTGCTTTCCACAGTCATTAACCTAAATGCTTTCACAACTAACTTCAGATTCAAGTTTCCTTTTCAAGGCTGTTTGCACAACCAAATCTGTTGTCTCGTTTCCTTCTATATCTCTTTTGCACCATTATTATCAAATATTTACCTGGAATTTTGGGTATCAGGGACTAGAGCTGAGCTCCACCCTGTGCTCTCTAACTTTAGACACAATGTGTGTGCAGCACAGTATCACCCCTTCCTGACAGGTGAAACACAGGCAGCAGTCTCCTGGCACAAACCATGATGCCCAGTATCAACGTGCTTCATATGCTTCTTAGAAATCCAATTGCAAGGGATAGTGGAGGCTAAAAGCAGCACTATTTGAATTGCTCTCTTTAAATTGGATTGTTGATTACAAATGCAGAAGCAGATTTTTTTTTTCTCGTAGAACCCACATAACTTAATTAACAATAGGACACTTGAAGTTATTATATGGACATAGTGGAAAAGACCAGCTCTGTAATCATACGAAGATGTAAAAGAATAGAAAACAAAGGGAATCAATACACGGAGTAAGAGACACAGTATCTGAAAAGCACTGTCAGGTCTCTTCAAGCATTGTTAGACCTTCCTCTTCAAGGGATCACACTCGGTAATATGACCCACAGCTCCAGACCGGGTACTCTTATACTTATGGATTTCCAGAAGGTCTGCCACGCTTCACCATTAGATAGATGGCTCTCAGAAGGTTCTAAATCCATACTTTTAGCCATCTATCTTTCCACACCCTTGTTTTTCCTGGCATGTGACATGGAACAGGCTGCATTTTTTTAAGGTGTCAAACATGCCAAGAGCTGGAATGTTTTCAGTGTTGTATTTTTAACCGTGTCTAAAACTAGAAAAGGAAGAGATTTAATTTAGTGTAAACATTCCCTACAGCCCGCTTTCAGCCAGGGACTATGTCCAGCGCCAGCCGCGGTCACGCAGAGCCGTCGAGGGAGCCGAGACTGTCTCTTCTCCAAGTCTCCCTTCCGCAAAATCCACTTCAGCGCTATCTCTGCCGGCGCCTTCCCTGCTCTTACGGTGTGACCAAGGGCCCTCCCGCACAGCCAGGCAGCGGGGAAAGGAATAAAGCTCATCACCGGGGCAACTCCCCCCGCTGCCGCCGGCGCGGAACGCCCCGGGCAGCGCGGCCGGGGCACGGGCGGGCGGCAGCGGCAGCGCCGCAG
>VZRZ01008641.1:2303299-2379386 GCA_013398175.1 Climacteris rufus
CGCCCCCCGCCCGCCCAGCGCCCGCGGCAGCCCCTGCCCGCCTCCCCGCGGTGCCGGGGCGCGGGGAGCCGACCTTTCTCCCGCTGCTCCGGACCGCCCAGACAGGGAGAGAGACAGGGAAGCGGGGACGCCGCCTCCCGGGCTGCCTTCGGTCTCGTTACCGTCGACAGAGTGGGGCTGACCGGGCCCCGCGGCCCTGAAGTGCTCCTGGCCGTAGCGCTCGTCTCCCACAGCCCTCCCCTTCTTTCCCGAGGAGGCAAGCTGGAGTAGTCCCACGCTGCCGGGGCCAAGAGCACCAGGAAAGGACTTGCCTCAGCTGGCAGAGGAGCACCGTGACCAAGAACCTGCCTTTCCGAACTCCTAAATAAGTCGTACGGGTTTCTTCACACGACAGAAGGACCACCAGCTGCTGTCAGAAAAGACAGGACGCCTGGGATAGGGTGTTTTGTCCAACTCGACAGGTTTAGGAGCAAGATGGTCCAAAGCCTCTGTATTAATTTGATAATAAAAAAGTTGTAGCCTAAGTGTAACAAGTCTATGTAGTAGGCATTAGTTATATTGGTAAAACACATTTCCTACAGGCTGAAATAGTTAGGTTTTCTGGCCTCTTCCTTCACTGTACAAATGCTTTCTTTTCCTGTAACAAGTTCTGATTTTGGCAAAAGATTCACCGAGGTACCACACACAAACTCCCAAAAGATGCTCAAAAATCTCATGGGATGGGGTGGGGAAAGCATAGTTCCTTTCCACAAAAAGAAAAAAAGCAAGCTCACCTAAGATAGGCAAATGTGTAAGAAGATTTATGTGAGACTAAATCTATATTGACTTTTGGCCTAGGTAGTTGCAGGGGAATTTTTATTATATTCAAAATATATTATAAAGTAGCACAAGTACTGAGGTTCAGATTAATGTTTTTTCATTGCTTGGCCTATTTTTCCCCCTAATTCTGCTTTCTTTAGTATCATTCTTAATAGATAAATGATTGGGGCTGTAATACATTCATGTTCCCATTTAAGAGTTCAAATGGTATCGCTAAACCAGCTGTCTAAGATGACACAGAAGAGGATGGAAAATGATAATTAGATTTCTCCACATATTTTGTTCTTAGGAGGTAATTACAGTTCCCCAAGTCATCACATACCAGCCCAGTTATATAACCCTGTTTTGTTTGTTAAACTTGTTTGAGAGCACTTGACTTGAGCTCGCTTTCTTTCTTAGTCATCTGCATCACGCCCAGAGAAACAAGCCTTTGAAGCACGTATGCAGGCACACACACACTCACAGAGGTGTAACACACATTACACCTAACCCTCCCTTGATCTCCCGTTGATCTTTCTTGTCTGCCATCAGGGGGTGGGTATGCAGTCAGTCACAGGAGGAAGAAATGAGAAGGAAACACAGACAACTGTACATAGATTGTTTGCAGTTTGTTTTCTTCCCCTCCATCCTTTCTCCACTCCCTCTGGTCTAATCCCTAAAACAAAAACTCTCCTTTTTACAGTTCCAAGGACTGTGTGGTCAAGTGCCAATGCTGATTCCCCTTTCTCAATGAATAGTACAAGGTATGAGATGGAGAGCAACCCAATTCTTTCAATGAAAACTCACAAGCCTCCTTTATCCTTACTTGGAATGAAATACCTACTTTTGTACTTCACAAAAATTTTTATCAAGTTTAAAATTCATGTTCATTAACACCAGCCAGACAGGTGGTCACATTTGCCTTCTCTTATGCTTTGGTAAGTAATGAACCTTAAATCTGCAGCGGAAATTCTGCCTATTTTTCTCCTGGTAAGTTTTACTTACTCAAAATCATACCTATCCTTCCAAAGGCATAGCAGCATTACAAATTGTGTTAGTGCTCACTAACAGCAAACAACTTGGATTCCAAAAGCTGTTCCCTCAGTTTTCTGATTTCCTTGTGTTTTGGGCACTCACCTGTTATGTATACCTCATCAGAAATAGGTACCTGAACTTACTAAGCAAACAACCAGGAGACAAGAAAGAGAGGCTTTAGGAAAAACGGGTTTAGACATGGGCACACCATTTGCTTTCTGATACTTGCAAAGCAAATGTTGATTTCTACAGTTCAAGATATCACACATTAGATCACTCTACCCTTGGCTAGAAGTTGGGTCACTATTTTCTAATCAAAGCTAACCAGTGTAGCTCCAGTACAGTCCATGCAATATTTGAAATATATTCTAGACTTACTTTCAGACATACCAGAACCAGGATTAAACACAATGAACAAAATATCTGCTTCATACAATGTACTTCCATGTGCTTACAAATCTGGTAACACTACCATAAATTAGGGCAAGAAGTTAATATTCTAAGAGTCTGTTCTTAGAGAGGAAGAGATACTACAAAGACAGCAACATTTGTTTCAAATGGAAGGAAAGGATGTTCTTTCCCTACCCTCGTATTTTCAACATACAATCCTCGAATACAATCATGAAAAAAAGTTCCCATAGGTACATATGCACCCGTGGGCTAATTTGCATTGGGAGCACACTTCTGAAGAGGCCCTTCTCATTTTCTCTTACATTTTGGTTCACTGTGAAGAGAGGTACCTGTTGTTTCATCCAAGAGAAGTCCAAACTGGAATATGCATTGCTAATATCCACCCTAAATGCAACAAGCAGCCAGTTCATAAACGAGACAAGCAGACAAAAGTAAAACCTCCAAAATGTACTGTGGGGAGGGAGATACACTGAGTGGGATGCACTGCTTCCCAATTAAAATATAGTATGCATCCACTTTCTGGGATTTGCTTTTTACCTCCATGAAAATCCTTCATACAGAAACTCTCAGGTCTGTAGCTACCCACAGCTGTCCTACTCTGCAAATAAGGTAACAAACAGTGAAATCTAACTTTAAATCAATAGAGCTTTTCATAGAATGGATGTCAGTATTCACTGCAGCTTCTAACTTACCTTGTGGCACTTCCACCCCTTGCACTTAAACACACACACAGAGCCCACTTTGAATCCAATAAATACTTTTGTGGAATAATCAGGAAAAGACCCTCCATTCCATAAATTCATCCCATTTTCAATCCCACTGAAGTAAGTCACCTATATCAACATTCTTGATGCTTTGCTGCATTCCTTTCTTCATTGAAGACGTGACTGAGATTGCACTGAGCTGGCCAAAGAAAGATTTCTTTTACTCTAGTGCTAAGTAGCCAAGTAAGTTTGTTCTATTAAAAAAAAAGAAAAAACCAACACAAAATCAAACCATTTTGACCATAATTTGCCGTTCAAAATAATTAATGAAGCGGTACCTCTGGGCCTTTTATTTGTATAAATTATACAACAACTATAGTTTTTTTTAGACAATGAGATGAGTCTGTATTTAGTACTTCAATCATCGTTCTCAGGGTTGGAAAAGTCTCTGATACTGATGGTAGGCTCTTGTAAGAAGGTGAAATACTGAAAGAGGAAAAAAAAAAGAAAATTATTTTTTATGAGTTTTATGACTTACCTGTGACTTAACACATTAACTTATACTTCTCTTTATCCCCTCCTCCAACAAATTTGGGACCTGAAGTCAAGAATCAACCCCACACAATGCTACAGCCTTGGGGCAGGGTGGCTGGAAAGCTGCTTGGCAGAGAAGGACCTGGGGGTGCTGGTGCTGGTGTAGCTGAACATGAGCCAGAAGTGTGGCCAAGAAAGCCAACTGCATCCTGGCCTGTATCAGCAATAGTGTGGCCAGCAGGACCAGGGTGGGGATTGTCCCCCTGTGCTTGGCACTGGTGAAGCCACACCTCAAGTCCTATGTCCAGTTTTAGGCCCCTCACTGCAAAAAGGACATTGAGGTGCTGAAGGGAGTCCAGAGAAGGGCAACAGAGCTGGTGAAGGATCTGGAGCACAAGTCTTGTGAGGAGCAGCTGAGGGAACTGGGGATGTTTAGCCTGGAGGAAAAGGAGGCTCAGCGGGACTTTACTGCCCTCTACATTATTGTTCTCAACTGCCTGAAAGGAGGCTGTAGCAAGGTGAGTCTCTTCTCTCAGGTAACAAGTGACAAGACCAGAGGAAATGGCCTCAAGTTGTGCCAGGGAAGGTTTAGATAGGGCAGTAGGAAACATTTCTACACGGGAAGGGAGGTCAGACATTGCACTAAACTGCCCAGGGAAGTGCTGGAATATCCATCCCTGGAAGTGTTCAAGAGGTGTGTGGATGTAGCACTTGGGGACATGGTCTAGTGGCAAACACAGTGATGCTGGATTAGTGGAGTGGCATTAGCGCTTGGACTCTGATCCTAAAGGTTTTTTCCAACCTTAGTGATTCTATGATTCTATGAATCTGTTGTTCACAACCAGCTCTTCCTTCTCATGACTCCTCTGTCACTATAAAGAATGAAAATAACGACTACACAGAAGAGCTTTCAAAAGCAGCAGAAGTTAAAGAAAAAAATTATTGCTTTAAGTCTTCCAGCCTTATTTACCATACCCACTATTACTTGTCTACCACAGACAAATTAGCCACTCAGGCTAATTACCTTTATATCATTACACCAAGTCATTTGGGCTGTAGTTCTTCAGATGTTTTTCTCAGCATCAAGTAAAGCCAACTTTAGCATTTTCTCCAGTCTGGGTCATTTCCTCACCTATTACACATCTCTGATTTGAACCAGCAATTCTATAGGTTGTACTATATTACAAAATGGTCTTGATTAAAAATACATTGTTTTAGCAAGGTTATTCTTAACACAAACAAGTTCCCTGCTCTGGTTTGATATGGATTCCCAGAAGTTTCAACAGTACAGCTGAGGGAGTCAGGAATGCATGGGTAGCACTGAAATGGCTTAAGCTGACTTTACTCACAAGAGAGAAGTTTCTCTTAGGTAAAGATACGTCTTTAGAAAGAAAACCCCACAAAACCAAAACTAAACACAAACAAAGGATTAATAAAGGAGAGTATATAAACTGAGAGAATTACAGTAAAAAAAATGTGGGAACCATAAATATTTTATATTTCCAAGGCAAGCACATCTCAATATTTGTGCAGACTACTTTCAATAAAAAAACCAACTTGCTACACCTGTAGTTTAGAAAGGTTGCTCCTTAAGGAATACTGAATTTGACTCATTTACAAGTAGATTTTTAGCCTGACCTTGACAAAGATGTCCTTGAATCTTCTTAATAGTCTCCTTCATTTAGAAAGGAATTTTATAGCCTAGTGAAATTCACCAGGCTGAGAACCCCTGATCGGGAAGTTAAAACAACACTAATCAGAATGAGATATTTGGCACTAAGAGCAGCTGCAGAGTTCCACAGGCTCTAGGAATAACTCAGTTGGACCAGGCCTCAGGCTGGATCTGACCTCTGTGATCTAAGATCCTGTCCAATGCAAGGTTGACCGAGAAGTCAAACCAGGGTGTCAGGGCTTTATCCTGCCAGGTCTTGAAAATCTCCAGGGATGGAGACTGCAGAGCCTCTTCAGGCAGTGTGCTCCACTGAACAGATTATGCTAAGTCTAAATGTTGTTTCAACTCGTGCACATTGCCTTTTGTCCTGCCACAAAGCACCCACAGGTACTGCAAAGCTGCTGTTAGGCCAAAGCCTTATCTTCTCCAGGCTGAACAAGCCCAACACTCTCCTCTTAAGGCAGGTGTTCCAGACTCCTGGCCATATTGGTGGCTCTCTACTCATTTTTTTCTGGTTTATCATAGTCTCTACTGCAGCTGGATGCAGTATTTTAGGTGTAGTCTAAAGTGCTGAGCATCCCTTAAATCTGACTATCCAAACAGCTTTTTAATCTATCTAGTTGTCCTTTCACCCAGACCATAATGTGCTATCTTGATATGAGAGTACTGTGGGACTCCCTGCAGAAGTAAAAATTAACAACATGGATTGCTCTTGTCATCCCCAAATCTAGTCAGTTTTTGTCACAGAGAACAATCACTGGGTCACACAACGTTTGGTAAGCTCACATTGTTTCCTGTGACCTTCTTCACATACACTGAAATGCTTTCCTAGAGGACTCACTTCATGACTTTACCAGGATAAGGCTGACCAGCCTACAGTTTCCCTAGGTTTCCTTTTGGCCTTCCTGAAGATGAATGCAAGATTTCCTTTCCTGCAGTCACCAAGAATGTCCCCTGATGTGCACCACCTTTCTGAGATTACAGATGGCCCTGTAAGGACCTTGGCCAACTCTCTCAGAACCCTTTAAGTGTCTTGACCCTGACTTGAGGGATACTAAAACTGCAGTTACATCTGCCCCAATTTTTATATTTTGTGTGGGGAATAACCACTAAGGGATCAATCAAATTCACCAGATTCATAATATTAATTCTTTCTCAATGTGTTCAGTATGAAAAATTCATATGAAAATCAAAATTTTAAAGCATTGCACAAAAGTCATTCAGCTACAGTAAGTAATGTAATTCTCCATATTCAAAATGTCCATCTACTTTGAAAACACTTATTCTCCAAATCAAAATAGCACTAAAGGATAAGCAAATTACTTTGGATATATAATTTGAAGAGAACCATAAGAATTATGAAAAAGGTAAAAATTTCCCCTTGCTTTATTCACTCATTGCCAGATCTACTAATGGTAAGAAATAATATAAAAAGATACATTTGACCACTGGACAAAATGAAGAAAATATTAACCCAACTAATTTTCTCAGAGGATACTACTCACATAACTGAATGTCCAGACTACTAACTACTCTGTTAGACTAGAAACACACCATTGTGTGTGTAAATTGTAATCTTGTCTTACCAATTCCTAAACAGTGTTAAAAACACACTGAATCCTTTATTAAACTCATAATTTTTAAGGAACATTTCTTAGTATAGGTTTGAATTTTGCATAACAACTCCTTATTTTATTTCCCCATTCCCCATCTGAACAAAAAGATTTACCTTTTTAGATTCATCCAGCTCCTTGCTATTTTGCTAAAAGCTTCAGACCCTGGTGCTGTCATTGCTTCAAAATCAACCAACTGAAAATGCAACAAAATTAAAAAGATATTAAGAAACTATAAGATTTTTAAGTTCTCTAATTTCAGAAAGGGCTCTGAGAGCATGCTATCTATATTCTTGGTAAGACAGGAGCAAGATTACTAAGCAGTCTGTGCCAGATTACTTTGTCCCTCACCATTAGTTTGGAAGTCACAATGCATGCCAGGAACTAAAATTCTCTGTGGGTTTGCACATCCCACCACAACTAATACTGGAAGCTACCCTGGGCATGGCTACTGACTGACCTGCCAGGCAGTAACAGGACTCTGAACTACTGTGCATCTTTGACTTCAGAGCAGCCTGAAAATGTAAGCTGTCATAAGCCTGGGACCAGCTTAGCCCTTCTAAGGAATCTGTCAAAAAATATAAACTTCAGTTTCATTCAACTGGGAAAAACAATTTCTTCCATTTTATGAAAACTTTCCTAAAAACAGGTTTATTTGTATTCAGGCACCCTGTTTCAGGAAAAACCCTCAAATGTGAAGATATCCCCAGTGTTCCAGTAAGTCAGAAATCCTGCTTAGTAGTAGTCCTGAAACTCTGCTTGCCTGCATAAAATCAGTCAGCAAAATACAGTACCCTATTAAGTCCTAAGAAAACCCTCAAGAAAACCCACATAAGTGTTTTATCTTAGCTTCAACTCCCACAGAACAGGGAAGATAGCAGCTTAATGGTGTACTGAAAAGGAAGCTTTCCTGCTCCTAAGCAAATGCAGTTTGCTCTGAAAAGCTACTAGAGTTCACTGCACTGAAAGGACAAACCTCATTGTTTTCAGGGCTTTCTAGAACAAAAGGGAAAGTCACCCTTTCTTCAGTTATCTATGCAGGATATTTTCTTCAATAACCTGGATTCTCACTGGAATTTTACTGGTTCTTTTGACAATGTATTAAAGAGACAGAGGTGTTCTCACTCCTGTCATGCTGAAAAGCGAACACAGTTAACAACTCCTTTGTGGAAGAAAGGGAAACCCTTTATTGAACAAGGTGGTGTAATATTTAAATGTAGTCACTTACAAACTAGGGCTTACTTTAGTTCAGCAGAACACAGAGGGGAAGGAGAAATCAAGGAAGTTGCAAATACCAAGCCCTAAATGCTCTACAGTACACTGAAAGTACAGACAGAAAATTTTTGCTGTTTGACAGAAGAGTCACTAATTCTGCCCAAGCTTTCTCAGAACCCTTTTTGAGGCAAGCTGAAAAGGGCAGCTCAGCACACCAGAAATGCTTCAGTAACAGATATGTAACTCCTGTGGGACCAAACTGCTACCATTTGACTAACCCAAATTACAGCACATAGCATCTCTAAATTCACCTGCTGTCAGAACAGCAAGGAAATTTTCAACACTCTCTCAGGCTGCAAGACATCATAGTATGCAGCTAACGCATCTCCAGCAAATAAGCAAGCAACTTCTGTTCATTCTTACAGCTCCTTCCCCATATTTACAAATATTACTTCCTCCATCAAGACTGAACTTGTGTGTTTTGATATCTGGATACTTGCCTTTCCTTTAGGGATTTTTCCTGATACTTCTTTTCCACTTGCCATTAGTGCTCCCATGATCACTGAATAAGCTATCACACTAAAAGAATAAAATTAAAAACAACAAATGGAGTAGAAGTCTTTCTATAATGCTATTTTAGACTATAAAACACAAATGGAACACAGCATTGTTTCATAGAAGGCTGGTAAAGATTACTGTGCTAGTTATTTTAGAAGCAAAAACAAACAAAAAACACTTACAAAATGAAATCACTGTTACTTTCCAACATCACTAGAATGAAGTTATGAACCTATGGAGTTTAACTACTGTTTCTACATTAGTCAGAACCATATTTTCAGACATTGGAGTTCTTAAGACTCCACGGGGCTGAAAACAAAGCAAACTCCTGTTCCCAAGAGATTAGGTGTAGCCCAGAAGAGTTTATGAACTCTACTGCAATAGAGCTAGAGGCACTGTACAGCTGTTCAGTTACCTGATTTTTAACTTAATTTTTTTTTCGAATTATGAATCTCAGACAGAATTTCTCTTAATTTTAAAATTCTATAAGATAAAGGCAAAAGCTGATTATAATAAACCAAAATCTCAGGGTTTTTTTTCTGTATTGAACAGTACCTAGTAGTAAGATTAAAAATATTAAGTGCTTTATGGAACAGAGCCTCATAATAGTCTTAGATGTAACCAGGTCTGCATTAAACTAAAATTCCAGTTGAAGAGTTTTGTGACATAGGAAACTTTATCCTTCAGTTTCATTTGGTGATCCTAACAGTTGCAATAATTTACTAAAATAATATTTTCGTGTATTTTATTAAAATAAGTTATCTCAAAGTATATTTCATCTTAAATACACGTTTCAGAAAGGCTTCCTTTGTGAAATGACAGTGATGTAACACAATATGGATTAGAAAACCAAGCATCACAATTTAAAAATGACACTTCTCAATCTGTGAGCTGAAATCTATAAATACAGACTACTCATCATTTTAAATATACATGCAACTATGAATAGTTGCCATCAGCAATTACAAACTAGCTTTTAAAACAGTACTAAGTCACTTCCCATTGTCATGACAGCACAAAAAGAGAGACTGTGCAGGAGACAAAGAGCTTTTTTATATTAAAAAATATATTAAGATCCTGCAACACATGGACATTTTATAGCATGCATCCAAGGTAACAGACACGAAGAATACAAACACTAACCTAGATCCTCTTGAAAGTGGCATTAAATTATAGAAGTAATAAACTAAAGACAGGACCAAGTTGCAAACAGCATCAACTTCCTAAGAGGAAAAAAGAAGTGAATTAAAGATAATTTAATAGCAAGGTAATACCTCATAAAGCCTCATATATTGCAAAGCCTTACAGTACTGCAATTATTTATTTTTTTAAGAAACACTTCAAAGGTGAAAGTGTCAAGCTGTGAAGTTGAAGTCTGATTAAGAGATGTTTAAGCAAACTACTCCGTTGTACATTTAACATTTCAGTGAAACATTTTCATCTACACTGGATTAAAGGACAAAAAGGAAAAGCACGGGCTCAAATGTAGTCAGATTCTCTTTGCAAATGAAATCAACGCAAACACAATTCTAATGCTTCTCATGAATTCATGGTACTTATACGTAATCACCATGAGCCAAATCCTAAACAGTACTTATAAGGATGATGAAAAAGTGAACACAGACCCACTAGAAAAATAAAGAAAATAAGGAGGGGAAAAAAAAAAAATCGAGACCTTGCCTGGACACTCTCTATTACTGCAGGTAAAGCACAGCAAATTTTAAAGTAACAGAGAGAATTATGGCAACTTCTTACAGTATTCTTCACAACTGGCTTTAAGTAAATTTATTACTTAAGAACTCTGTCAAAAATTATTAGACCAGTGACTGTTAAACAGAGTATAAAAACATAATAAGATTTTACCAAGGAATGAATCGTTTCCACTAAAACAGCCTTACCCCCAGCTCTGCAGACAGAATTAGAATTTTTCCTTTAGCTGTCAGATCCTTATATAGTGCATCTATTTCTGCGTGATACAGCTGTGTTCTCTCTTCTGTCGTCTGAGTTTCTACTGAAAATAGGATGTTCCCCACTCTATTAAACATATGAAAAAGAAAAGGAGGTAAGAATTTGTTTGAACAGAACTTGATGCATAATCTAATACCCATGGTAAGTTACAAATGTACTACAGTTACACATCATATCACCTTTCTCCTGTCATTTCTCCTTAAGCAGAAGATTATGTGAACTACTTCCCATTTAATGAAAAAAAACCACCAAAATCACTGAATTGAAAATGCTACATCACATTTTAAGTTTGAAAGAATACATAAAGGCTGTCGCCTAATCACAGATAATGTATTTCCATTGAAGAACACCTGACAAGCATTAGTGTTTCACTTAAACTGTGGGTAAAAAATAAGAAATATGAAATTTTAAAATATCTTCACAGACTTAAGGTTTTTGTATAGAATTGTAAAGTGTAGTTTCCTTAATTTCTAAACTACTAAAATGCAGTTGTTTTGGTATAAAGCAAAACTATGGATCAAAACAGACTGAGTGATACCAAACAAAGTTTGTGAAGAACAAACTTAAGCCATTTTACTGATACCAAAGTATTTTCCTCAAAACAGCAAGTCCATATATTTAATGCCATTTCACTGTTTATAGGCCTAGGATTTAGAATGTAAAATGAAAAACCAAGAGATAAATTGACATTTTAGATGAGAAGTTTGGCTTCCCTGCCACTCATCGAAAGCACACAAATTCTGGGAAAAATTCCAATGCACAGAATCTTAAATTTAATTTTTTAAAGTTTTTATTTAATAGCAGGACAGAACTTCTGAGCTTCAGACTAATACTTTTTCTTCAGAAGGACAACTGATCAGAATCCATAAAGTGAGAAATTTACCATCTCACCCAGGGAATGACCCAAAGCCTCCTGATTATATTCTCATACATTCAGATACTATTTAAATTTTCATTTGGAGATAGAAGATTTACAAACATCTCAAAAATACACGTGAAGAAGGCCAAAATCTCAAACAGAAGAGTCTCTTCCATTCTTAGCCCACAGAAATTTGCATTCCATTCAGAACTTCTCAGTCAACATAAAAGACAAGGTCTCACAAGAAGAAATGTATTTTGATATGGATAAAAACTTATATTTTTGAGATTTTTCCCATTCAGGTACTTTATAGCCTAAGATGAAAAACAAGGTCGCTCTTGACTTTTGTATTGTATGTTAGAGTATCAAATCAACCAGACTTACTCCATCAATTCTATATTCCCTTTTTGTCAGAAAACATAACAGCAATCAAGACCTCAAATTAACTTTAGTTATTTACAAAATGTGAAAAGCAAAACACACATTATGCAAACAGAAATGGCATTTCAGATGATGAACTGCTAATACTCCATCATTACTTAATGTACCCAAGCCCCTGAAAATAGCAAACATACTTATCTCCTGTTATTGTAATTGTGAATCCATCATATTCTTTCCCTTGATCCTTGAGACTGGGGACTTTTGTGTTCACAGTAAACCCATCTCTGGTTTTACTGTTAAACTGCTTTCAAAAGAATAAAAGGTAATATTAGAGGCAGCAGAGACAGACTGCCTAGCTATTGCTTTGAAGCACATAAAACACATGGAGGAGATGTGAAAATGGACAAACTTAGGGAACATGACAAAGTTATTGTCAACTACTTTATTTCATTTATCCTTTTGAATGGAGATCATAAATGTTGAAAGAGGCATATTGGCATTCAACTTTATAACTAAATAGTGAATAAGAAGCACTGTTTATGAAAAGGAACTGTGCAAAGCAGTTCGAGTTGTACAGATTTATCCCCCAGTTTCATGTTGATGGTAACCTTTTGGTGCAGCATTGTAAATGCAAAAGCAGGAACTTGAGATCCCATTTTATGTTTACACTAAGAAGTAGCTGCATTAATCTAAGTGTGGATTCCAGAATACAACTCAAAGCAACAGTTTCTTAACTGCTGTGATCCAATTTCAATTAAAGTTTATCATCACCACAAGGAAAATATCTCCAGGTTTAAGAATTTTACAAAGCTGTATTATCTAAGAGTAGCAGCGCAGTCACAGTTGTACAAACCAGGCAAAACCGCATTTAAATACAGCAAAAGCCCAGCTTTGCATATACAGCATTCCCCAGTGACCCAAATAACCAAACTACATCACTATTAGAAAGACATTCATTTTATATAGGCACTATTAATACAATGCACTTTGTGTTGAATGAATTTCTCAGGAGTTATTTATTGAACACAAAACTTGTGATGCAGGATGTGTTGTTTTAAGAGAATTCGCGATTATTTTGGAGGGAAAAAAGCCTCTAATGAGAAAGAGAGCATTCCACTTTGATACACTTTGGAATGGGATACAGGAGACTCAAACCAGACCAAAATGTACAGGTTATGGAAACCAGGAAGAGTATTTGCTGCCAGTTGAGACATTTACTTTGAAATAAGTAATATACAGTCCATGGTGTTTATATACTTCCATCATTCTCTTGGAGTAATCTGTATTTTTAACTCCACTAATACATTTTTTCTGGCCTACTGTTCAACAGTAACCATATTGGATGTTCTACAGAGCCCTACTTGCACATTTGTGTGTCAGTAGGGAAAACTTAGTTGTACATCCACCCTAACATCTACAACCTCTTCAGCACAAGCTTTTGTTTAGGTTCAGTTCACATCCACTTGGCTTCAAGGTCAAGAACAAAACAGTAATATAAAAAGGATCTCTGAAATTATGGTGTCTTTGAAGAACATATATTTACAATACACATTACAAAACCCATTAAAAAATTTGGTGCTTAAGCCACACAGCTTCTGCAAAGATATTTGTAGTGCACAAGTGAGTGAGCACTACTACCAAGGACACATCCAAACCCAGACAGTCTCTCAGCAGCAGCAGCAGCAATGGAGCTTCAGAGAACTCTGCTCTATGGCAACCTGCCAGCTTTGCTTAGATACCAAATTCCAGTGTGGACACACATGATAAGAAAGCAATGAATTTGTCTCTATTTAGAGTTACTGTTTCTTCACAAATTTGATTCTGCTCTAACTAAAATCCTGTACAACCCTTTAAAAAGACATGCTTTGTAACATTGTTTCCCCTAACCCACATACTTAAACACTGCTCACCCTAGATTAATTTGGAGGAATGGGGGGAGAAAAGGAACATCTTTTACTTAAACCCAGCTCAAACCTTATTACTTGAGATAAGAGTATAAATTATTTTGCAGGTCATACATCCAAAGCCTTTCTACAAAGACAAACAGCAGCACAAAGAAAGCCTGCAAGTTTCCCATTCCTTTTTTGACGAGTCTACTAAAGCACAAGAATGTTATCCAGGATTTCATTTTAGCTGTCACTTACTAAGGGCAACTATTCCCCCACTTCCCCCTGCCAGCTCCATCACATACTGAACTGCACCAAGAACCTAAAGTAAAAAGGGTTCCTTTTATTATATCCTTTTGTTCCTTATCCTTCAGGCACATCAGTCAATTTCTTTCCTTCCTATTGTACGGGCATAGAGTGAGCCCAGTATGGTGGATTTGATCACAAACCCTCTCAGTTGAGAAGGTTGGCATCAAAGAAATACATTCAACATTTTGATTTCCCATAATTTTGTTACCAATTCAGAGTTAAGCTTTCAAAGGATTTCAAACATACATCACCCCTTTGCACATGACAAAGGGAAGGTCCAACCCTACACATGCAGATTTGGAATAACCTGAGATGCTATTTCCAGTTACTCATTTTACATTTATACACAATGGTTTTACTCTGAGCAACTGGATATCTCCCACATTTTATTATTTTTACCACATTTTAAAGCTTTTCTTTAATTTACCTTCATTATGGGAAGAAGATCTTCTACTTTATGAACCTTTTCCAAAGCTTCTCGAACCTCTAGCAGTCCTTTTGGATTATTAGCACTGGAAAAAAATTAAATACGAAATACAATGGTTGAACACATGTAGCATTTCTGGAAATTCACCTACCTTTAATCTAACAAGCCATAGTGAAGTAAATTATTGAAAGTTAATTATTTATTTTCTGAAAATTAGTTCCTTTATACTTGTCCACGTGCTCTCCTGTATTTCAAAAAGTAAATTTTCTCCTATATCAGCTCAGATAATTTTTTTCAGCTTTGAACCTCAATTCCAGTATTCAGATTTATCTTACTCCAATTAACTAACCTATCTTGCTGTTGGCCACTCTACAGCATCAAACAGCTTTGCATGGTGTGTGTGGGCAGGGGGTTTTAGGTAAGGAGAGATGGAAGAAGAAGAAGAGAGTTAACATTACAAATATACTTCACAAAATATATGCATCTGTGTAGCTTCAAAGGCAAGTAAATACTTCAGATGCAGGCACAGCTGGACCATAAAGAAACCTGTTGAGTTACTGCTCTAGTAATTATTAATTACTATATACCCAGATTTTAAGAACAGAATTATTTTTAAAATCACAGCACAAGTTGGTCTGGTTTAAGGACAAATGCTACTGGGCTTACACTGAACAAACTTCCTAGCAATGGAGGACAGACTTCCCAGTTACTACATAACTTATGTCTTTTCAGCAACTATCATAAATTTTCTAAAACTTAAATATGTTCAACTGTTATAAGGATTTTCTGCACTTTCATTTTTTTTTCTATTTAAGTGGCATAATGAGATTGAAAAACAGAACTCAGTATTTAATAAAAGCTATCAGGCCAAAGGAAAATAGATGGTTTAAAGCTAAAATAGTTTTTAATGTTATCAGAATACTGAACTACAGTAAGCAGTACAGATGGCAACATCAATTTTCATATTATCTTCAGTCACATTCTTTCTTTCAAGAATCTACAACTGTCTTCAGTACCAGGACAACATCTACCAACCCATCTATGTAACAGGCAGTAAAGATTCTCTATTAATTTAAAACTACTTGTCAAACACCTGTTTCATTGAAAATTACCTTCCATATCTTCTTCTCTCTTTTTTTTTCCTCACTCCTACTTAATAAATTAATCTCACTAGGCAGAGAAACTATACTTGATTCTACAAGGAGGAAACCCAACATCTTCAACAAATCATATTCTTAGAAAGAATAGAGATCCATTCATTTTCAATAGGAATTAAAACATTTATATATACTAAGGAAATTAGAACTTACTAAATTTAAGAAAAAAATCCCTGAGACTAAATTTCAGATCACTATTGTCAGGCAACTGAAGCAGGGAAAAAAATAGTAATTTACCCATGATAAACAAGGATCCTGTCTTTGATAAAATGAAGAATTTTCTCAAAGTATTCCAGGTACCTCATGTTAATGACCTGTCCCCTACAAAGAAAAGAAAGGGGGTTTTGAAGTCTTGTTTTTCAACCCAACATTCCAGGACACAAATATTACTCATTAATATTTGACACAATTTTATTCACAGCTGCTCTGTAAGTTAAAGGAGTGAATGGTGAATTGCCAATCCCCCATTTTAAAAAGAGATAACATAGTGAACTTGCAAAAACTCATGTATCATTAGTATTGTTGTTCTCTGATAAACTACATTTCATGAATATTTCCCCATTTTCAGTGTGCCTGATGTCAGTAAATCTTATCTACATGATAATTATCAATTTCGACAAGGATATAATCTTCCCTAGACTCATAAATACTGTAGAACTAGAAAAGAATTTTCAATCTGCAAATTTAGAGAACCAACACTCTTCAATTTACATATTTGGCAATACACATGTTGATCTGCTCTGACTGTCCATGTATATTTTTCTTTATTCACCTATGTCCCTCTACATTGAAGTAATTTTCCTTTGAATCCCAACAGTTATAAGTAGTAACTGAAAACCACAGTACATTAAAAACATGTTGCTTTTTCTCTTGGACTACTAAGGCAAAAAAAAATCTATATTAAAATGTGGTAGAAACCTGTAAGGATTATAACCACTCTGAGAGGAAAAATTACATACCATTACTGCATTTGTAGGAGTCCTTCCTCTTCTCCCAGTCTACAAAACAAGATTTTATAAAGCAAACGTTATCGCTCTCTGAGGAAGCAAAACCACTGTCAATCACAGGAAGGTGTGTGCACCTAGCTTTTTCTTTACACTCTCAGTGACTTTTGGCCTCTTAAGTCCCTGCCTAATGTTTCACTCAACAGTCTCACACCTTAGTAGGCCTAGTCTCAGAAACCCAGCAGAATCAGTCCTTAAAAGCTGAACAGAATTAGAACACATACACATCTCTGCACACAGGAAAGGGAGGCAGGGAAAGCAGAAGGATGAAGACAAATCTAGCATACATAATTTGCCCTTGTTGTACGTCCCATCATTTTCCATCTGTACTAAAAAATGTATCTGTACAACAGGCAGTAGCATGTCTGTATAAGGAACTGGATTCTCCTTTAGTGTCATCTTGGAAAATACATCCAAACCAGACCTATCATTCTGTAAGGCCATCTAGAAGCTGTCATACCAAGAAAGACTCTTGCTGGGTGGTCGAAAGTGATTTGTGTTTATTCCCACTCTTTCTCCTTGTTTAGTAAACACTCCCAGCAGGAATTCAAAAGTTGCAGTGTTCCCAGAGTGCTGGATTTTTTTTTTATAAGAACATTAAGTAAATCGTTAATGTTTAGCTGATCACAAATCCTTGCTTTGTCTGTGAAAACAAGTACAGCTTTCAAAAACATTTTCTCTACTTTAAATCGAACTTGCTTGCTTTGATCATTTAAGCCAGAGAGATAAGCCAAATTTGGCCTTGTCTACAGACCAACAAAGAAAGTGACAGCTGCTATACCTGCATCTTGAGAACATTAAGATCTGAAAGCCTATCAAACACTGTGAAGTGCAAGGTATTTCTTATGTATCTTTTAAAATAGGTCCCCAAACTGACACAAAACAAAGAAAAAAGGTTTTTGTTTTCTGACACAATCCAAACATTTTCCTTTTCTGGAAAATAAAAGAAATAATTCAGCAGACACTGAACGCTAGTGCCTCCATGACAAGGCTCATTTGACAGGAATCACTGAACAATAAAGGATTTTAATGGAAAGAATTCTGAGTAAAGAAAAAGGTTATGCTAACAGCTAATCCAAGTACTTCTGCCCACAGAAATTCCTGGTGTACAATCCAGACACAAAAACCTAGAAACAGCTTGAGCTCAGCATGACTGGATCTGTTACAAATACTAGAAGAACACCCAGCTGCTACTGGTACACTTCTTATTTGTCTGAACAGCTTTAATCTTTGTATACATAACCATGAAAACTGCTATTTGTCAACCTAAATCCATTGTTATACCTGGATTTCAGGTAGCCATACTATTATAGAAAGAATCCAACCTTAGTCATACAGGTATAACTTTCAAATCCTAGCTCAAACATACAACAAAGTGTATCTTCCTAAAAGACAGTCAAAAGACCATAAAGCATCTCAATTATCAAGAAAAAGCTGTCAGCTCTGTGCTCTATTAGTATTTTCAATCAGCAGCCATTTTACAGGCTGAGTAATGTAAAAAGGAGAGTACACAAATCTGCATAATTAAGAAGTGTTATTTAGAAATCATAGTGAAATAGAACATGCTTTAAATGTAAAATAATTTTTTTTTTAATTACCATTTAATATATTCATTTGTTTTATCCCTCATGTCACATGAAATCATCAGGATGGAATCCAAAAGCAGAAATAAATTACAACAGAAAGCTGACCAAAGAAAGTGGCTATTACTAAGGATGGAGAATGATCAAACAAGTACAGGTTTCCAGAGTCAAAAAGAATGCAATCACCCTCCAGTACTAAAGTATGAGAACTCCTAAGGCAGTGGTATTTAGGCTGCTTCAAATCTATTGTTTCTTCAAAAAAAGTGCCAAATCAATATTTTGCAGAGAACCACTACTTAGCTATCAAATAAGCACAACCAAAATGCTTATGAGATCCCCAAAAGCCAAGCCTGAGCCAAAACCAAAAGGTTAGAATTAGGTTCACTGTGGGCCTACAATTCTGAATGTTTACGAAGCTTATTTCAGATTTCTATAAAATGACCAAAACAGCTGTAACAGTACCTCCTGAGTTTTTCTAGCTTTCTCTGATGAAAGAAAAACAAGTAAAGTACTTTGGCCACTGCAAAACAGAGCTCCTGCCCCAGAGATCCTGTACATATTTTCCCAGATTAAATGTTCAGTGTTATTTTTCAGGATGTTAAGTATTGTTACATGAATGCCCTTCTGCCAACACAGATCACCTAGAATTTAGGCTTCTACTTTCCCATTTAAAAATAATACCATGAAGAAACAGGTGAAGTGTGGAATGCATCTCTGTCTCAAAGTACAGATGGTTGTGGTTTCTGCTGCATTGCACATGTAAGAAGAGAGAAATGAAGTAACAGCAAAGACGGAAACAGCTTGGAGCCCAAATGTAACACTTGGCTTCAAGGAAAAGAGAAGCCTGAGCCTGACTGTTCAAGAAGCAGCACATCCTGCAAGGTAACTACTGATCTGCACTGGAGCTTAATGCTGCGTTAACCACTCCATAAAGTAAAGCAGAGCCTGCTAGGGTCCATTTCATGAAGCAGAAAAAAGGAAGAGTGAGGACAAATCCTCATTAGCCTCGGCATGTGAACATTAGAACACCACTGTTCTTCTCTGCTTGAAATAATTTTTGAGAAGGCTTTGTTTCCCTTATCCTCCCTTTTGAAGAAAGATTAAAAAAAAAATATATATCTCTCTATCTATCTATATAAAAGCAGAATGACAGATCAAAGACTCAGTATTGCCCATGAGGGGATGGAATAAGATGAACCCTGGCTACATATTCACTTACACAAACACACTCCTGCTCCTGTGATTGACAGTGATGTTGCCACATCGAGTCTCTCACACTTGTACCTCTTCAGGGGAGGTAGTACTGTCATGACTATAATACAGAGTTTTGCAGCATGGGAGAAGATGGAACGTACAACAGTGGTTGAATCTTTTAAATTTCACCTTTATTTGAAAGTGTAACTGTTACCTTTCACAAGTTACTTATTTTGTTATTGTTGCTTTACTCTGACCTGCTTTGAAAACAACTACAAGAACTATGTTTTTCCTCTCCACTGGAAATTGGTGTTAAAGCTATAGAACAGCATTGTTTCAATACTAATGCCACTACCTTTGAGAAGCAGCATTTGCAAAAATTACCACTATGATGAACTTCATCAAATTTTTACACTTAAGTTAATTTGAGAACTAAAAACAGCACACAAAAATATGCATATTCTGGATCGTTGTTAGATCTTGCTATAACTCAGTTGCTCAACTGAAATTCAGGAAAAAGAGGAAATGTCATGAGGGAGAATTTGAGGTGCACAAACCCCAAATGTTCCATTAGAAAACATAAAATAAATATTAAAGTAAAACAATAAGCACATATACATTCACTATTGTAAGATGCTGTTTCACAAACAGCTGGTAATTTTTGGTACAATCCCTTAGTGTGTGTGGACATGCTGTTTGGTAAAACTCTCATACCTGATTAAGTTAATGTGATTATTGAAACCTCTGCTAAGGCTTCGGGCAGGCATTTGGTCCAACCAAAGCACAGGCTGGTCAGGGTCAGCTATCCTACAAAGACAAAGGACATAAACATTGGCACACATTTCAATCTATGTAATAATTTTAATAGAGGTTTATTCACAGACAGAACAATTTTAGGCAAAAACTAGAAAACAGAGATCACAAAATAGAATTTCTTATTGAATTTTTTTTTTATATAAAAACCATACAACTCAAACACTTCATGTTTCTGGAGTTTGAAACTTAATTTTTGATTGTCTTAGCTGAAATGGATCCTATGGTCTTTCAATCTTTGCTTTAACTGAAAAATGCTATTCCTGATTTTCCCCTCCTTTATAAAAGAAGAAAAATGGAGTATTTTCAGAAGTGCACCCCTGGTGCTACACCATCCTTTTCTTTTATCAGAACCTTTCTAGTTACAAGAACGTCAGCAAGTGTTCATTTTCTTCTCCATGACTCCAGCCCTTTGGTTAGCTGGAGCACACAGCATTATTACAACCAAGGTGAGGTTTGTTCTCTCTGCTCTTTGACCATTACCTTCGCCACTTCACAGCAATATCAAACATATCCCTCCACTGCATCAGTCTGGTTTTCCCATTCATCCGAACCTTGGAGTTTGCCCAAGTCCTCTGCACAGCCTGCATTACTTCTAGAGTGGCCAATCCCATTGCTGAGGTGAGGCAGGGGAAGAGAGGTACCAACAACAGAATCAGAAAACCAATTACAGCCAAACACTCATTTTTGTACAGATAGGAAAACTGAAGCAGGAAAGCAATGAATTTACAAGATTACAAATGAATTACAAATCAAAAAGTCTAGGAGATTGTGATTTTCAGTCCCCAGCTAGGTCAAGAAACTGCTGACAAGAATTATTTTAATTTTCAACTTTCTATCTGATTTGAAAGAAACAGAGCATAAAACTAATTTGCAGATAGCAAAGATACAGCATTCAATGATCACCACACTGACTGTTTCCCCCCACTCAAATTTACAGAGCATTTTCACTATACCTCTATGTATTCTTTTATTTGGAAGAAATCCTGGTGTCTCATATTGCATCATGGAACCCAGATGATCAGCTACACATATGAGTTCTTGCACATCAGGCTTATAACTTTCAAAATTCTGAAATAACACATCTCTTAGAGAGGAGAAAAAAATGCATCAGACATAGCTTGGCTATAAAGTCCTGAAAGTACTCAACAAACAAATCTGTTTTACAAATTAATACCATTTGTGTGAGAAACAATTAAATGCAGTATAAACAATACTCATTCCTCTCCCAGCCCACTGAACATACACAGTGTGTGGCAGTTACACTCAGTATCTCAAAAGAATTCAGTCTTACTGAATTCAATGACAGACCTCATTACTGTCACAACCAGTGCTTTACCTTCAGACTTGCTCATAATAAGTGATACTAAATAAAATTTACAGATAATAACATTATTTTTCACTATTACACCCACTCTGATTAACATCAGCTAAGTAAGAAAAGGAAATCTTATTGTGTAATTCTGTAAAAACTGCTTGTGCTAAAAAGGTGGATTCTATCCCATGTACATAAATGCCACAAGTTTGTAACAGAGCAATTTTTTAACATAGACACAGTGAATACATGACAATATATCTAGAAACTGGCTTACAGCAAGAGAAATTGCTATCTTTCCTTTAGTTACATAATTTTAAAGCTGTTATAGCAAATCCCCTGCTTTTTTGACTGGTCACCCTCCTCCTAAAGTTACTAAGTTACTCCAGAGAACATGCTTACCCACTTAAAATGTTTACCCAGTGAAAACAGCTTCCATTCAAGATATATTATCTAGAAATTACATCTATAACAAAATAAAAGCAAAAAACACAACCAGAAAGTGTAATAAAGATACTACATAACACTACACTACACTGAGCATCTCAAACTTCACAATTCGTTAACATTAATTAAAACAAAGAAGAGTTAATCAGTAAGGCCACAGAATATGAAACAATATGTGAATATTATTATGTGAAGAGAGAAGTGAAAAACAACATCCTAAGTTTAATTCTTCCTCCTATGAGATAAACCAACTCTTGTGATGTACGAAAGAATTTATATATGCAATGGAATTGTACTTACATATAATATTAACTATTTATGCTGTCAGAATGCCTCAGAATGGCATTTTAGAAAGTCAAACTAAAAAAAAAAATCCACTTTTAGGCTTTAAAAAATAAAAATTCTCACTTTATATGTGGCTGTAACCCTGGCTGTTCTTCGTAATTTTCTATAAGAAAAGGAAGATTTTTGGCCCAGTGGTCCTTGAAATTTCCAGGAAGATCTATATCAGTATTATACTCTGTAAGAGGGGTATCCAAATGTGCATGCAGATATCTAGAATACTCTGGAGGAAAGAAATAAAATTAAGTACTGTTTGCATAATCAGACTACTTATGCCATTACAAAAAAAAAAAAGTAACCAGATTATATGCTTGTCAGTAAACACATGACTTTAATAAGTCATTATTTTTAGAGAATATAATTTTGCTATTAGACAATTTCCAAGACAGAAATAAGTCTTTTTCAACTAAGTATCACAACAGTCTTTACCATCATACACAAATGTATATTCCATTTTTGGTCCTAGTTTTTAAGTGTATGAACAATAAGAATCAGTGTACTTTTTTAACATACACACTCAACAGTGCTCTTGAGAATGCACACGGCTTTATTTAAAATGGCCATAACTACAAACAAGCTTGAACTTTTAGGGTTCTTGAAGCATTTAGGAAAATTAAAAAAAGAAAAACAATTCCAACTCACCTCGGAGATATTTCACTTTCAGATATTCTGGACTGGCCTTCTGTCCTGGTAGTGGATCATTTAACATAACTTTGGTCTGAGCTTTTATGCCTTCATAAAACTGTCCCATTGCAACATGGCTGAGACCTTTCATGTACTGGCACACTTCATTGTATGGTTCTAACTGTAGACATCTCTAGGAGATTAAAGGAACAAAAAACCCATAAATCAAGAGAGAGAAAGAGTATCTTCAAAAAATTCAGCCTGTCTGGTCAGAAGACCATGTGAAAAGATTCACTGATTATTACGATCTACTTCCATCACAATTTTCTTTCAAATGCTGCTGAGCACTCAAACTGCTAGCAAACATATGGAAAAATATTTTCAGCTTTATTAAAGGGGAAAAAACTTGAAAAACCAAACCTTACCAGTGCAAATATGCTTTGCATGCTTGCTCTAACAATATTAGCTCAATGTTAGCTGGATGAAATTAGACAAAATATACTCCTGACCATATTAGTAGTAGTTCTGGGTTAGGTATATAGATACATACATTTTCTGCCATTTCCCCCATTCATCTCTTCACTACTTCATGCATCAATACACTTCTGTGTTAGTCAGCTATTTACTATATGTTAAACACATAGCAAAGTCATATCTATGATTCAGAAATGAATGCTCCAATTCTTCTAGCAATTACATGTCTTTAGAAGAGCATCTTTATCTCAGAAGTTAAAATATCTTTCCAATTACACCAGGATCTACACACTGTGTTAGAGAAAATGACTATGTAATAATGCACATGAAGTGTTCTCCTTGGGATAAGCATAGACTCGTTTGGAAAGTGATGGAATAGCTTCCACATCTTATTTCATTCCTTGTTTTAAGAATAGAGACATACAAATAACATGTGCCTGCTTTGTTCTGACAACAAAATAAGGCAATTAGTTAATGCCAACAGAGACAGGCAAGATTTTGGCAACATGAAATTTTTTGCAAGCTCAATGAATCACAGCATATGCTGAATTTTTCCAAAGAAAATTAGAAAAGCATTGGAACTTATTTTAAGCTTAAAATTACAGACTGATACATTTCATCTTTCACCAGATATAAAAAAAACTTTAGGTTTCAAGTCAAACTTAAGTATTTGCAAAAACACAATTACCAGTTTAAAAAAAACCAAAACCCAACATCTCAGCCAGAGTTTGGTTTTACAAACACATGAAATAGTTAAAGAAATCACCTTAGTTTAGCAAAATTCCATTTTTAATTAAAAACTGTAAAGTTTTCTATATATCCTTTAAGACAGGCTTCACAAAAAAAAAACCCTCTAGTTCAAATGCACATGAACATTCAGAACGAAAAACTTCAAGATTTGTTCGTCTTACTGCACTTGTCAAATACAAGTCCTTGTTAAAAAAAAATTAATTTTGTATTTAGTTAGGGCCTGCTTACCTTAAAATTCTTTAGTGCTTCATCTAAGCTACCATGATGATAAAGCATCATTCCTTTGAGCTGTAATGTCTGAACATGATTTTGATTTAGCAGTAAAGCCTTCTGGAAGCTCTCTGTAGCAGCATCGAAGTTGCCAAGCTCTCTAGGTGATTCCATAACATGGAAAGTAAAAAATAGAGAAGGCGACAATGACAACAAAATTATTTTTTGAAGGTTGTTTTAATGTGTCCAAAGGGGATATCAGTGAAGAGAAACACAGTACTAATGGAAAATTTCTGTAACAAAAGCAGTAATTTTGCAACTATTCTTCTGTGGTAACAACAGAACAGCTGCACAGAGTTTGTTACTCCCAGAAATATGTACTCTGAAATACAACCCCACAAGACCACAAATCTTCACAATCCTCTGCAGACATTAAACTGTAAAAACTCATACCTATGGTATTTCTTCAGAAATTAAAATAAACAAAACTTCCACAAAAAGCATTCTTGGAAAACACTGTCTTTGACAGGTCCTTTTAACTTCTAAATACAAACACGTATTGAAAAATTTATTAAATACTTAAATGCTGAATAAGAAGAAAGCATATGGTGTTTGAAAACTGAAACTAACTAAAAATTTATTGATGAAAATCACTCCATGTGCATGCCAGCTGTACATGGAAGCAGACAGTAAAAATAGTCATGGAGAAAGTGTCTTGAGAAAATTAAAATAGAAACTGTATACAACTCCATTTATCTTTAATTTTTTTAATCCAGTACACTGATTTTTCTAAGTTTAAGATTACAAAATTCTTTCCACATAAAATTATATAAGATAAAGTGAATCCAAAAAAGAGCAACACTAGAAAAAACAAACAAGATTTCCTAGTTTTAAATACATTTTCCAAAAAGAAATTTTAGCAGAACAGTGATTAACCACAGCTCTTTAGTTTCAAACAAACGTACGAACACTGAAGCCACTATATTTGAAGCAGGATTTAATCAGCAAAATGCTGAAACTCATGTTCCAAAGAAGGGCCAATCAGGCTAAGAACTGTCTACTTCCACTTAAAAATAATTCTTTAAAATATAGTTTTACACATTGTATTTAAAACAGAAGAAAGAGAGCAGGAAAATAAGACATGAAAATAAAAGATTTTCGAAAGAAATAAGAACTTGATAGCTGAAGTTAACTGTGTCCTGGAGAAATGAGATTTTTATTTCTGTCTGTTTTAAAGACCTGAGTGCTCTTGAGGAAGTAATTCAGTTTTATCAGAGTTAGTCACTAGTTACAGTGTACTCAGCTATTAAACTCAACTATTCAGCTTCTGGCTTCTCTAACTGCTGAGCGTTTAGAAGAGTCAGCAGTAATTGTGTTTTGTTCATTAAGTTCTTAAAAAAAATTTTAAAGGTATTTTATTTGCACTCCTTTCTCCATTATTTCCTGAGGATCAGAGAACCTTTGGAGGCGGGGGACACAGAGGGAACAAAAGCAACAAATTTAAGCAGTTTAGGAATACTCTGATTAAGTAATTTCTGGTTTGTGAAACAACAGTGAAGTGCAGAATGAGACATTTTGAGGCTTGCTTTTTTTCTCTCCTTCAAAACAAAAAGTTCTTCAGATTTAGGTTTCTTGGGCACAGTGTAGAGCAGCTGATCAACTAGAGAGGCAGTCCCACATCCAAATATAAATCAAAGAAGCATTTATGGGAAATGTAAGAAAGCAACTGCTCATATTCCAGGCTAAATTACTATCATTTAGCACCCTGAAAGTACCTGCAATGATAACAAGCATCACAGAAAAACTCATGAGGAAATCAGTGATTCTACACTGCATTCTGAACTTAGATACTGTAGTAAATAAGGGCCAAGTCCACACAACATAACAAAAAGTAACAAAAATAACTGACACTGCATTCACCGAGTGTAACATGTCCTGTATGCTGAAGGGAGCTTAAAGCCTGAAGACAAAGAGCACATGGATCATATAAGACTTGCACACCAACTTTACCTAACTCGACCCTTGCTACACAAAAGCTGTTAAAGCAGCACAATAATCTCAGATGGTATCTAATAAGCATATTAACCACCAATTTGTATTAAACATTTCCATCATTTAAAAATCAGTTAGCATACCTAAAACACATCTTACTGAAAACTGCCATTTAACTAACCTTTGAGTCTGGGAGACTCAAAGAGGTACCACAGACTGAATTACAAATACAAAGCAAACCTAGGAATTATTTATATTGAACACACCTGACACAGCCATACCAGCTGCAACAGTTACCAAATACACATATGACTCTGCACAATTTTGTAAAACCTAGAGGGCATTTTAAAGAACACAACCAGATGGAAAAACGACTTTAAAAATCCCTCTAAGTGTGAGTACCTGTAGGCTTGTCCCAGACTTTTATATGCATCTATGAAGTCTGCTTTCTGCTTCAGTGCTTCTTTGAATGATTCAATGGCTTCCTACAGAAAAGGACCAACAGAAAAACTTGTCACTTAGTACATTCATTAAATTTCAGCAACCTCAGTAGTTATTAGCTATGGATTTACAGTTATACATCATACATACTGACAGATTTAGCTGGAATTCCTTTGTCTAATATGCTGAGGAATGAGCAATTCTTTAAGCATCTTAATAGAATTCAGAGATGAAATCCTGTCACAGTTTGCTTTCAAAGCTCAGTCTGGTCCCTAAGGCAAAGCACTCTCTCCTTAGAGTCCTCCTTCTTCATTCATAATACACCTCTTAATTTTTGGAGTCCGAAAAACTCCTTCAAATCTGCATGCTGCCTTTGTTTTACTGCATTCTTTGCTATTTGCACAGTTAGCAAACACTTCTGAGGGATTTCAGAGCAAGTGATCATCTTCACACAACAGCAGGTACTGTTGCCGTGAGGAATACAATGTAATAAAAATAAAAGCTAACAATACATGCGTATGGTTAAAGAAATATTCCTCTTCAAAGAATTTAAGAACTCAGTTTTTCAAACTGGACTGGTCACCCAAACTGGCATATTCAAGAATTAAGGATGGAATAATCAACTACTTTACATCACAAAGGAATGCCTGAAAAATATCTTGAAGTTGACAGTGCAATAAATTAAATGCCGTAAGGAAAGAATCACTGGTATCTTCAGTAGATATAGAAATTCTGATTTAGAAAAACTACCAAATATATTCTGAACACTACAACATGTACAAAAATATCCATTGAACAAAAAATGTAAGACAACCACCTACCACTATTGATAGGTTCATATCCTATAGGTAAGTTTTAAACCCAAGATGATAATTCCCAAAAGCAGTGATCCAAAACAATCTCTTTTCACTCCAAAACGAACACAACCACCCTCATCCCAAATCTTCAGTTTCCATAAAACCTTTTCAAAATCTAATAGGTGACGTGCATAGTTTTCCTTTAAGAGGCAGTCTGGAATTTGAGGTGTACCTGGGGATGAAAAGCCACTCAGACACAATCTCTCTGAACATGAATATCAGAGAGGGAAGATGTTTCCTTTGAGAAAAGAAATGGGGGAGAAGGAGGTGATGGTGCAGAAATGTGTTGATCTGTGCACTGCAAAGAAGAAAACTTTGTTTTTGTTCTGCAAACTGAGACAGCATTTATTTGTCAGCTGTATTTTCACCATCACTTTCTGGGGTCTCTGTTGCCTACATCTAAAATCAGACACTCAGACTATTATTTGCAATTATCTCTTTTGACTGCAGTAAGATACAGACAGTAAGTTCAATGGCAGTCTGATGTTCTCAAAAAAAGAAGAGAGGGAAAAAAGTAGTGATTGCCTATGAAAGATAGTGGGCTGATACACAGGAGTCCTGAGTTGTCTCCAGGTTCTGTCAGGATTTCTTCATACAACCCTTAATGAACCCCAAGCTGTTATCAGACGTTAAAAAAAAAGACAACTTCCACTGTTAGAATTCTGCAATCACACCACGGCATCTTCATTTTTCAAACTGAGGCTTTCAGACTTGTCTAATTACTCCCTCTCTGAAAAATGGCAGCACTATCTCTAAATACTTTACAAAGAAGAAAGAGGGGCAATATTACTACATGTAAAACACAGAGAACTTTTGAGTCACAAAATGGCGAAAACTTAAAGACATGGGAAGAACTTTCTTCCCTGCTGATTTTAGAAACCAAAGGAGCAACTGTGTTCCCTCAACTTAGATATCAACATTTCAGAAACAACATATAACTGAAATAAACATGTCTAAATGCAGGGCTCCATCAGCAGTTTCCTTGATTACCTCCTAGCTCATTTGAATTTAAAATTATTTTCCTCTTCATCCCTTTCCCCTGCCCAAAACCCAGGAAATCTCCATTTCTTTTCGAAATTTTGAACATAACCATACAGACACTAGCAGAGGTGCTAAATACAAACACCTTTCAAAGCACTCCTTAAACATGTCTGTTATCACTGATCTACTGAGATCTAACAAGACCTGCAGTATATACATGTCATACCATGGAATCCTTTTATTTTGCTTGCACTCTTTCACCTTAAAAATCTTCCTTATGTTAGAGAAAATACATGTATCAAAACCTATGATATTTCTACTATTTTATGGAAGTAACTTCAAACAGAGGATACTGTTTTACACGAGCTATTGTTTAATATAGCTTTACCTTCAAAAGTCCTCTGTGAAAGAAGGTTAAGCCTTTATAAAGCATAGCTATAGGCTGGTTTTTGTTCAGTTCCAGTGAGTGCTGAAAATCTTCATGGGCTGTTGCATAATCCTGTGATAAAGAAGATTTTAGATGACAGAGGAAACACTAGCTATAAAGAGGAATACATACTTCTATTTTCATAAAAGTAAACCACAGATTTTTGTTTAATATATGAAGTCAGGCTCAGGGCTAAGCAGCAAAGATCACCAACCACCAATCAGAACATCAAAGAATACACAATACACTTCCAACTCTCACAGGACGTGCTGTATAGAACATAGTAAAGTAAATGGAAAAATGTCTGGTAACAAACAGTGAAATCAGAAGGATAAGTGAGAAATCAGCTATTTAGTATTCACACAATCTTTGAAGATCAAGCTACTTGTTTTACATTAAAGCATTAAGAACAACACACACAAATTACATAGAGAAATGGGATGTTAGCGTTTTGGTAGCTTTTTCTGTTTGCAGTGAGAAGTGTTTTTTCATAAGTATATAGAGCACCTACTGCCTTGGCCATAAGTATTTTCTTTTTAGACTGGTGTTTACCAATACTAATTAAATGCAGCCATAGGTTATAAATCAAGTCAAAGTCTTTATCACACCCTACTCCTCAAACACAAAAGAATCTGAGGTGTGCATGCAAGGTACTTGCCCTCCGATTCTCTGCATTAAACACATTTGCAAATGAAATACTCAGAGAACACCTCTGAAATGTCACAAATCAACTACAGGAGAATCAGGGCTTTTTGTTGGTATATTGTTTGGGGTCTTTTAAATTAAATAGGAAGGAAGCTCTTGAACAAAAGTAAAAACTAGCACAAAAGCCAACAAAACAATCAACAACATCCCCACAACCAAAGCCAAACAGAATCCCCAAAATTCACTAACCTCAGATATGAAGTAAAGGGTACCTCTGTGCCTGTAGAGCCTTGCTGATGGTTGTAGCTGAATAGCTTTGGTGAGATCAGATAATGCTTCACTGATTCGTCCTAGTGGTGACAATATCTAAGAGTACAAAATCAAAACAAAACAGTTTAGAGCAGACAGACTGAATAGATTTGTTTTGGAAATACAAGGACTATTCTTTTCCATGTTCAGCTGTAACAGAGTAATTGTATTTGCTAGAATAGGCTGGAAAGTCCCACTATAAATTTCAGTCTTAAAAGCCTTTAAAACCCTATCAAAGAGCAAATTTGGAGGATTTTTTCTCAATAACATCAGTGTACATGAACATCACCAATAATATTTGCAGAAACCCAATATTCCAAATTAAAAACAAGTCAGTCAAAGCTCCATTTCAAGTTATTTCAACATATTCACATGAAAATGTAATTAAAGTACCCTCCTAAAGCCTTATTTGAAAAATCCATTCCCCAAATGGAAAATAGTCTGTTTTCAATTACTTGAATGCCTTTGACATTTTTAGATCAAGATTCACAAATGTACTAAGAGATCACTAAAAACATTAAAAATGTGAGGATTATGACAGTTATTACACAGTATGTTGATTTTATTATTTCTGCTTTCCTTTTGTCTACAAAGCTGCTTCTTGACATCCATTTTCTGTAATTTCATTGGAAAAACAAAACTTGATTTTCAAAATAAAAAAATACATGTGGGTTTGAATGATATTTAAATTACATGCACAAATATAAACCCAAAGTATTTATTAAAATCTCATTCTTTAAAAGCTTGATAGTTTAACAGCTAATACTAACAATACATTTACTAAGGTGATGGTAGGTGCAAACAGTAACGTTCAAGTGATATTTTGATTAATTTTCTATAAAAAAACCCTACATATGAATGATCTTGCTATATAGTATGTCAAAAACTGAACACTTCAACATAATATATGTCACTTCATCGGCTACAGTAACTCCATATGTCTGTGTCTTATTTTAAAACTAAGCAGTCCACAAATTACACTGAGAGCAAACATGTATTTTAAAAGAAAAGAGGAAAGTTCACAGAAGAACACAGAGCTTTAGTCATTAAATCACTTAAAATATTATTGGAAACATCATATAATTGCAACTTCCACAAAAGTTTGACAAGACACAAAAAATGCTCACTTCTGCTCGCTGTTCAAATACTTCAGGATGATCTGGTTCTAGACTAATCACCCTACTGAGCTCAAACAGAGCAAGTTCAGCATTTTTCATATCCTGAAAAGGAGAAAAATAAACAAGGTGAAATGTGCATATTTAGACCAATATACCCTCAAAATGAAGGACAACTAGATTGGCTAAGTGTCTGAAAGTGTACCAGTTTATATTAAAAGCCCTTCACACCTTTGCTAATAACAAGATGCAATATTCTGCAAATGGCTGGAAAACAACATGTGTCTGTAACAAACAAGAAAAATAAACTTTGCTTGTTCACATCATCTTTGTGTTGTATGTCTAGTAATTTTTTAATATAACTGTGAATAAACATTAGGTTTATGGCTTGAAAGGTTTAGGTACCTTTCTTGGCAGCAAAGCTGGCTCAAGTTCTCACATGAACTCCAACACACAGGCACACTCACACCCACCAATGTTGTCATCAGCACTGTCTGCAACTTCATCCAAGTGGTACTGCTAAATGGATTGATGCCAACAGCATCTTGCCTATCAAAACTTCTTAATTGTCCTCATTGAAGCACAGGATGGAAGTAGTTAATTAGAAAAAAAATCCAAAGTGGTTATACAGCAAGTTCTGTATTAGGTTTCGTTGATCATTTTCTTCTTTCTCAAAGCAAAGAAATTTTGTGTTTAACATCATCTTTGTCTTGAAGGTGTCACTCACAAAAACTTGTACAAAGTGAAGCTGTACCAAGCATCTAACCAAACTGGGAAAACAAACTCATGATGGTGTTAAAAACCAAGCAAATATGAGGGACTTTAAGTGCTGTCAGCAGCACTAAAGAATTACATATTCCACACAAAGAAAATTTTCAAGGAGCTATTAAGTTATTCTTTCTTCTAGAATTCTAGCAACCAATCAATCATGATTCAACAGGCCACGAACTCAAACTACAAGGACCATAGTCTATCCATAAATTTATTTCTGCTCAGGAAATTGTTTGAACATTAAGTATTGTTACTAAGTAATTTAACTTGGATTTTTTTTTTTTAACAGATTCGAGGTGGTATAGTTACCAAGAGGCACAGGCAATCAAAAAGCAGTATGAAGTCTACTGTACTGGAAGAGTTGACAACGTTTCCAAGTTGCACTAAAAGACTTTTTCGTTTCCAAATACAGACTAGATGCAGAGATTAACTCAGTGGGACTTCATAAACCTGTCTCTCAGGTCTCTCTGCCTATTACCTTAACAGACAACTCTTTCAGGAAGCTGGGGCTCACAGCCTTAGTATCTACCACTCACAACAGTGCCTATCTTCTCCTCTGGCACACTTATGTCATGCTGCTTTACTTCCATGGTCTCACAAAGCAAATGTACCCAAGGCTTGAGTAGTATGACCTATGAGATCCCTCTGTGTTATACAGTGCACCTGTCCAGGGGTGGACTCATCACTGAAGCAGGACAGCAGATAGACTTTGGGGTGTATTTATCACATCCTAATCACTCCAGTTGCTCCTGTTACAGGTTTTCTTATAGTTTAGACTCAAACAATTCAGTTGGATATCAATTTAAATAATTATCTACTCACATGTAGTCCTTTTTTTCCATATGCTATCCCTCTTCCATAAATTGCACTAACCAGCTCTGGTTCTTCCTGTTAAACAAATAAAATATTAATTTGTGGTGTGGGTTTTTTGGTTTCTTCAATATGTACGTAATTCAAGCTGATCCAAAGCTGTAAGCAATGAACAATCACAACTGCCAGGCAATGACACTGATTGTATTACAGTCCATATTTTCATATGCTCACAATTTCCAATTCAGTTTAATGGAATTGTTCTGGGGTATTTGTCTGGTAAAAGAGCCAAAGAGGGTGCAGTTACAGTGCAAGTGACCACGTGCCAGAAGCTATTACCCAGTATACATTAGAATACAACGCAATACACAGTATACATTAGAATACTCTGTTACTGAAGCTTCATTAGTTGCAACCCTACTGACAGTTATGTAACTTTTTTCGCCTCATGTCACTGAACTGACAATAAATACACAATTTGGCCACTCAAAGCTTATTTTGTACATAATTTAAATTTGAGATTTAAAATTTGGGAGCAGGATATTATGACATCCTGATGAAATTTATATTCAGACAGCAAGTAAAACCAGAGGTATTCTACCGAAATAGTTCTGCAAAATTCAAACCAACTTTGTTTGGGTTAGATTGAAGTTTGTGACTTTCCTACTTTAGCACTTAAGAGGGAATGCACCCTACAGAGTGAATCTACTTCTTGTTTGATGTTGTTTACTCCAACCATGGTTTCCCTTCCCAATTTCAAGGACTATGCAGCAAAACCATTTTCTCACCACAGCAATGCCTGTGCACTCAGCGTCCCTGCAAAGCAGGCAGGAATCACACCACCTTCACACCTGCAACCAACACAGCTGTGCTACAAAAGTTTGTAGCACAGGCCTGATCTGATTTACTTGGGACAGCTGCCAAGAAAACAATTCTTTCCCAAGAAACACTCTTCTGCGGACAAAACAACAGATTACGTGGCACACCAACGCTGGCAACTTGCCAGACTTGAGCTGATTCCAAGTCTGCACTTGCCAACATCAACATCAGGTAACTTCCTACTTGTAATACCACGGCTAAGCAAGGCTGTTTCATTCAGTTCAATGCTTTAATGCTCACTTTATATGCATTTAAAACTGCCTTAGGGAAAACAGGGTGAACAATCCTGATCACTTTACAGCCTTTCAGGCATGCTCTAAGCATGATATTAATTTAAACTGGGATGTGTGCATTGCAGAGGTGCTCTATCACATGAACACTCCTCACAGTATTTTTCTACAGTCTGTGTCATCTTGCTTATCTTCATTTCCATTAAGTTTCCTTCTGGATAAAGACAGGAAGCAATACGTAAATCCAGTGGGGCTGGAAGCAGGATTTCTCATTAGGGCAAAGAAAAAATCCTCGTATTAAAAGAAATCAAAGACAGATATGACTAAACACTTCCATCTACCAAACAAACAAAAATAAAAGCACACAAAAACACCAAACATTCTTGTCCTCAGATAAATTCCCTGGAATAATTCCATTAAATAGCCACACTTCCACTCCATTTAAGTACAAGCCATATGACACTTAAGAAAAAAAACCATGCTATTATTTGCAGTAGCTTGCGTTTGTGTACTTCAACCAGTTTAAATGAAAAAGTAGGTCCATGCTTCTGGCAATCCCAGGGTTTTAGCCATAAAAAACAATACTTTGAAATCAGCTTTAGCTGAAGCTTATAAACTCTTGGGGCTGGTTTTGTTTTAAAAATGACTACCTCCTATTTAACTGCAGAAGATTCTAAGTACTTTATCTTGGTCAGGAAAAAAAACACAATATTAAAGTATTAGTTATGTTTTATTTATATATTAAACTAATCAAATGCTTACCACTGAAAAAGGATAAAGCCAGCATACAAGATCATTTGTCATCATGAAAGCAACGTGTTACTTGCCACTAGCAATAAATAATCTCTGTCAGGGTTTTTTTTCTCATGTTACTGGCAATAAACTGTCACTCCAAAAAATTCTACATTAAAATATCTCAGCCTACATATTAAGAGGACAATCTAAGGAACTTTAGCTCTGCAGAGGTCAGGTTTCTGAACGCACGTGCTTTTTTGGTCAAAGTGCCATAAAAACTTTATTCCTACAGATGAGAAAAATACTCACCAAATAATCAAGATATTGATCACCCAGTTCTAAGAGTATGCTTATGTTTGGATGGGGAAGAAATGAACAAACAGTAGAATAATTACTCTCATTTAAAAATCTTTAAGTGAATATTTGTTTTACTAAAAGTCATACGTGGCAATGGATAATTTCATAAATTTTTTTGGGGGGTCCAAGCAGAAAACTTACCTGCAGCATTGTTGAAAAATGTCGTATAGCTTCATCATACAAGCCGTTGCCAATCAACACGTAAGCAATTGCTAACAAAACATTACAAATGTAAAGAAAACAGGAAAAAAAAAATCAGACTTCTTATATCAAATACTGCAAAATTGTAAAATGTTTAAGTTCCTACATTGCAGTGAAGATCAAAACAGTCAAAGGATTCCTGAACGGCCACCAAAACAACACGACTTCCCTCCACCATTACCTAGCACTCATTAATTACTGAATTCATACTGTGCTCTTCAGAATTGTTTTAGGGCTTTGCGATTTCTTTGTAGCTTTTTCTTTCCTTTTTACAAGTTGTTCAGGAAAGGGTCCACATTTGCTTCTAAAATACTTAGGATCAGGAAAAGTATTATGATCTCAATTCAGTAGCTCTAGATGCTTTCTCAATTAAAAGTGAGCCTGGCTATCTCTAACCTTTTTTTTTTTTTTTGACAATTCCATTAGAGAACTTCTCCTTGTTTGTACACATTTTGCTAAACTTTATTAGCTCACAGTAAATTCTTACTTCATTTGAATTAACTAGAAATACCTCAACTAAACTGATTCCATTATTTATATAAAGGAAACTGAAAAACAACTGAGTCTCTATGTTATAATTACGAAGAGCTTCCAAGTTCTTGTACATCCCCCCATTTTGGAGTAGAAGCCAAGTGTTTGAAAAAGAAACAGTCTGTTGCTTTAGAAACATGTTCCTGTAACCTCCACAAGGTATAAAAATACAGCCAAATCACAAGACTGGATTGTAGTTGTACAGTAGGATTGTAGTTGTGCAGCATGACAGCTGAATATCTCCAGCTTGTTTCATTTTGCATGTTTTAATCTTTCACAGTTCTTAACTCTGGACTAAGTTCTGTCTACACTGCCAACAAAATCCAAGTATCTTGAAGACCACAGCTATGAAAGTCAGAGAGAACTTTTCCACAGGCAGTTTGTTCAAACAGCTGGCAGAGAAACTAAGGGCAGGATTTCACCTTTCCCCACATATAATGAGTTTGAGCAGTCATCCCAATAGAGCGGAAGAGGTACCTCTTAGCTTAATTATTTATTCAAACATGAGAAGGGACAAATAAGTCAAATAGAACAAAGTTATTTTTAACAGGACACAGACACTTATCTTTCATGCAGGCAGAGCCACATTGTTTTGACAGTGTTGCTAAGCACAGTTCATAAAAGAAGGAAAACAGTTAAATGAAAGAGAAATAAGAAATGTATTTAATTCAGAGCTTGTCTCATACTCAGAGTATTTCTATTATGAAGAAGGAAATATTTGTGTGCAATACAAGCTTCTTCCTCAATACATAAATAGCTTCACTTGGCACAAATACATTGTAATTGCCAAAAAAGGGAAAAAATGGGCAGGGTGAAGGACAGGAAGAGGAGCTCTTGAATTTTCCTCATTTCATTCCTCTCCGAGACCATACAGTTATTAGTATAATCTTTAGGGTTCCAATCCCAGAACACAGAAAAGCTGGCATGTGAAATAAAATCAACTCAGCCATTCGAGTATTAAGAATAAAAGTAGAGGAAGCAAGATAATGAAGACTCATATTGTCAATTGTCTTGCTCATAATGACTGTATTTTGTTTATACAAGACACTTAGCAAAATGCAGGAGGTCGGGAACTACGTAAAACTATGGCAAGAAGTTGACAGTAGTTGATACAGCATCCACTTATTTTTATTTTTTTTTAATTTACAAAAATACAAGTAATTCATTCATTATGTAAAAGCTAATGGTTAACAATGGTCTATTAGCCAAAGTACTTCAGTATCAACATTGCCTCAGAACGCCCCATACATTTTGCATTGCTTTTCCTCAGAACAGTTAAACATAACATGCACAAACAAGAAGCACCCAGGCTCCTCACTCCATGACATACTTGGAATAAAGTGGGTAGATAGGTGCCAGCCTACATGCCAAACATGAGGACAGAGACCTTCTGGCACAGTCTTCCACGTCTACAGAACAGACACTAAAAGCATCAGATATTTTCAGCTGAATAGAAGTTTGGTATTCTCTGCAGGTTTCTATGAACATAGCTAGGTTTTCCAAGAATATGAAAAAAGATTGAGCCCCCAAATTTTCCTGGATAAATCCATGAAGATAGAAATTATGTCAACAAAAAACTACTCAATTGTTTTCAGTTCATTAGGCAGTAATAAAATCTCCCTTTGCTCTTACATAAAAGATGGTCTGCTGCCTTCCTTGACATACATCCTCAACAATTTCTTTGCTGCCTCACAACATCTCTGCATTTGAAGAAGCAGTGCAACTCCTTTCTCAAGTCCTCTGAGAAAAGTATCTCCTGTTCATTTATTTGAAATGCCTTCATTTTTTTGTGCTGAGTATGCTTTGATAAAACATCAAGTAACAGCACAGGACACAATTCAGAAAGCCTTCTTGCTGCCTGTAAGTGCTGATGGGAAGAGCATGTGGAGAGGGGAAGACAGATCCAAGATCTATGCTTTATAGAAAGCATATTGCAGTGGTAAAATTTTCTGGATGTTTGAACAGTTTTATTCATCAATAATCACAGAAAAAAGGAAACAGGAAGTAGGTGAGCCTGTTAAAAAGGATTTAATCAAAATTCTTTTTGAATATCTGCTTAAGCAGACATGGTGAATAATTCTAGTGAACAGAGCAGGAAAGATTTTTTAGCAACAGAGATGAATATTTGCTTTATATGACCAGAGAAAATGTGCTGTATTTCCAGACTTCTTAAGATCAGTTTAATGTATTACTTCAATCATCATTTTTCAAAACATTTAGTGCTAATAACTAGCACATCATTCACCTGCACAAACGTTACATAAAGCATCTTACCCAATTCTTCATTTGTGTTGTCATTGTCAGTAGCAAATGGAAATCGTTTTTGCTCTGCAAGCAACTTCGCCTGACTCTGTAAAACATCGTGGTTTTAAGTGTTCAGCAAACAGCAACACAAAATTTAATAGAAGATCCATGGCTCAAATCCTTAAGAGAATGCCTTAAATCATAAAGTTAAAACTAATGTGATTTCATTAAGGTAACTGAAAAGAAATTAATTCTAGTCTTCCACAGGAAGAAAAGCTTCTCTTCAGTCAGAAGCTGCTGTTTTGTGCTCTAACATAAGGGTAACCAAACCTCAGAAAGAACACTGTCACATTTTACCAGTGGCTGATGTTTCTGTATTACACCTGCTTAACATGAAGTTTTGTAAGTCTTTCCAAGACACATGTTACTTCATATGAAAGTTTATACTCTTTACCCTATAATTATTCCTTTGTATCCTGCAAAGGCAAGGGTACTGCAAAAAACAATGAAAAAAAACACTGAAAAGAATTTCCCTCCATCAATAAAGTTTAACTTCACAACTCCATACTAAAGATCCTGTCCTTTCAACAATTACATTCTATCAGTTCTACACTTTGTTCAAATTGTAGCCTTATCTAGGATGTCTGTTCTCTAAATAATGCACCTACAGAAACCAACATCGTCAAAGACAACCTCTCAGAAATATAGAATTACTCAACTCTGTTCAATTTCCCAAGTACTTGCCATAGACAGCTGTAAGCCTACCAGAGTAGTTTTTGGTGATTGCAAGTCATTACTTCCACTCTTACACCAAATTTTGTGGTAAACCTCAGGAAGTTAATCTGGGTAAAAACTAACACACCTCCCCCTTTCTCAGGCATAGGCCCTGCACCCCTAAAAACAAAAAAAAATTAATTGGTTGACTAATTGAGGAGAAGGTTAGCTCAGAAACAACATCAGCTTCAATTATTTGACAGCCCTAGAGACTCGTGATGGAGTACTACAAAGTAATACTTCTATGAGCAACTTGAGTTCATTCATACTCAAGCCTTTTATGCCTACTGATTGATACATTCTATTTGTAGTTATTTCCCTGAACTTCATTCTAACTGGTTATGCAGCTAACAATCTATTAAAATTGTTTTGTACATCATATTCTTGATTACATACCAGAATTTTTTCTGTGTTCAGAGACAGCATAGATTCACAAGACGACGACCCTCCTATGTCACAATCCGATTCATGGAAGTGCAAAAATGATGAATCTGCAAGAAAATACAGAAAATATCTTTAGGAACTCATAGAGTTACATATATATTCTATTACTATTTCCTCATGTTCAGCTGAACAGTTTCCCCACCGGGCACACCGCAGGGCAGAACTTCCATGGAGCGCTTTCTGCCCACAGCACTCCATCTGCACAGTCAGGGAAGCAACAGTTGACAAGACAGCTTTTATATAATTAGTTTTATCCCTACTTATGCTTATGCTTTTTGGCTAAAAATATATGACAAAAAAATAAGGTGCTAAAAAAATAGGGTGGAGATGAAAAAGGCGGAAGATGGAAGCAAATAAGAAAAGCTTGGGGTAGACATGTCCCCTTTCAGCATTATGATTCCATTCCCTGGCCCAAGAAATAACAAATAAAATTATCATTCCAAACCCAGAGAGGAAAATAAATTGAATGGACCCTACAGAGGCAGGGAAAGAGCTGCTGGAAGTAAAGGAAACAGAGGTGTAAAGACTGTAAAAAGCAGCCAGAATAGTAAACTGTAACTGAGGGAACATACACAAAAGTAGCCTTCTAAGAATATTATTACAAAAAGTGTAAGATTGATTCATTTGTATAAAAAGTCAAACACAATTTATTGGCAGAGCAGAGAAGAAGTTTAAGATATCACACAAATAAATAAGTAACAACAATAATCAACAACACCCCCCTCAAATCAATAGACTATAGAAGTCTCTACTTCCCCTATGTGGTGCTTTTAACCCCTATTCCAACAGAATAGGATCTTAAGATCCTAAAGCTTCTATCAGCCTTAAATATTTCAAAACTAAACAAGAAAAAGTAAATATGCAGTAATCTCTCTTTGAATCCATGTCACAAATACCAAATTTTATCATCTTCCTTAACGTTTGCAAGTCTAAGTTTGAAAGGCTGGGGTGCAGTGTGCACGTTTATATTTTGGCTTCTGAAGGATTGCAGTTAGTTAGTTCCCTATATCTCACATGCACAGAACTAAAAGAGAAAAAAAAATAGTTTTCTTACAAAGAGAAGTCAAGATAACATCTAAAAGCATTCCCTGGAAACAGAAACTTGGAACTATGCTGAGCCATGAATGATAATCAGTGGGAGAAGTTTTATAACAAAAGCAAGAGTGGTAAAAAGCAGAAGGTCAAAGTTTAACGTCAGAAAGTTCTGTGAGAACAGTGGCAAACCACTCATAGTTTCCAAAAAGAGCATTGCCAGCATGAGGTTTCATCACTGCCCTTTGTTCTTCGCATTGGCCAAGCCCTCCTGTGCTATGGCAGCGCTATTAACACGTTACTTGTTCCTGTTGGCGCTCATAAATCAGTGACTTAAGGGTTTTGGCTGAGGACTCACTGAGCAATTTTCACTTCAGAAACCAAAACAGAGAGGTGTAGGCATGGCCCACCTCTGGAATAATCTTCTGCACAACAGCAAGAATTTAGTGAAGGAATTTTTTTATAAGGTAGTAGGGAATAAGACAGCCAAGCCACAAGCTTGTTACAAGCTACAACAGGGAAAGGACCCCTCAAATCTTGCTGTTCTTGGGGCAACAAACTGCTTTACTTACAGGGAAAAATGGATCTGCCTTTGTCTGAAAGTCAGATACAATCAAAACTGTACCACATTAACAACTTTAGGAGAAACTAGAAATACCACAAAGAAGTTACTTTGGACCTTGTAGTAGGCTACAAGAAAAACTATTTGAGACCAAAAAAATCTCAGCTTCTGTGCAGAATGTACTAAAAGAAAGACTGAGAGATTAATGGAATTTTTCAACTGGCAATTCATTTAGTCCTAAAATTTAAATAGCAAGGAGTGAGTTGGTATACAGCTATTTCAAGGTAAGGATGTTGTTCTGTAACTAAGGGCTATCTTATTATCAGTGCACGCAAAGTACCTGAGATACCTGATGATTTGAGCAGAATTCCTCGTATCAATCCTAGGTTACACTGGCTTCTCTAAAACAACATCAAAATCAAAAGCTAATCTTCCAAATACACCTCTGAAGGAGTATCCCGAGTCAATCATTCATGTCACGTCTAGCAATGGATGTAATCAAGTGCTTTGCCATTTATTAACTTGTAGGGTACACAGATTCTTATCTCAGCACTGGGTGAAAGTCTTCTTGTTTTGTGCTGGAGCTTGAATAACTTGTAGCAACGGTTACCTGAGATAACTTTCACAATCTGATTTAGTGTTTAGGTACTATGGCTCTCAGCCACTGTAACCACACACACACACACACACAAAAAGTAATAAAAACTAACTAAAGAACTTTATAACGTGAAGACAAAAGCACATACATAGGGGAGGGGGGAAGGAAAAAGCACAGATGCATGAAAATAATAATAAGTTATTTCCACCATGTCTGTAATTCAAGTGGATTATACCAGTTTTATATCAGTTGTTAGGGACCACAGGAATTGTTGATATGAGCACAAGCTTTATGAAATAAAGGGGAGAAAATAATCACAAAACCATACTGACAGCTAAGAAGTCATGACATCACTGATTATTCTCTTACACATAATTTAATGTCTACATTCCAGATATTTGATAAACCTTTCTCTTTATCTGTATTACGTGCACATTGTGCTTCAGACTGGCATTTTTGTATGGCCCATTCACACCATGCTCAAGATCATTGATCATAACAGATGAAGCCACATAATCCAGATGCAAAAGATATTCAAGCACATACAAATAGTTTTAACTATGCCTGTATTACAAGCCATCAATTAACCTGAAAAAGAGCACAAGACCTGATACCCAAACTTGGCACTCATAAAGAGAAGCAACCAGTTCACCAGCAAAATACATATAATTGTAGCTGAAAATAAATCGAGCCACATCCAACTCACAGAATCACAGAGTTTTTACAATTGGAAGAGACCTCTGGAGATCATCCAGTCCAACCCTCCTGCCAAAGCACGGGCACCTCGAGCAGGTCACACAGGAATGTGTTCAGGTGGGTTTGGAATGTCTTCAGATAGGGAAAATCTACAAATGACCTCCCTGGGCAGCCTGTTCCAGTGCTCTGCCACCTCAATGTAAAGAGGTTCTTTCTCATGTTGAGGTGGAACTTCTTGTGTTTTAGTTATGGCCACTGCTCCTCGTCGTGTCCCTGGGCATCACCAAAAAGTATGGCACCATGCTCTTGGCACCTGCCTTTGAAATATTTATGTGCATTAGTGAAATCCCCTCTCAGTCTTTTCTTCTCTAGACTAAACCAGCCCAGCTCCGCAGTCTCTCTTCCTAAGAAGGATGCTCCAGACCCTTGGACCCTCTCCAGCAGCTCCTTATCGTGTACTGAGAAACTCAGCAATACGAGCACGAGGTGTTGGCATGCCCCCCTACTACTGAGTGCAGGCACTAAAAGGCAGGCAGAGTCCAGCTGTGGGCTCGGGAGGTGAGTGGGCAAGAGGGATCCTCCCGTGTGACACCTAAGGTTTCCCCGTCCCAGGGGCGAGAGCTTTCCCTGGGCTCGCTGCCGCAGGCTCTGCCCTGCGCCACACAAGGGCACGGCGCTGCTCGGGGGCGCAGGGCACACGGGAGATGCCTCGCTATGAGTCAGCTGAGCGGCAGCAGCGCGCACAGCCGAGGGGCCGCCGGGGGCCGCCCACCACCACCACCACCCCCGGCCGCCGCTCCAGCGGCCTCGTCACCGCCGCGCCGGGGCTACGGGCGGTCACCGCGGCGACGCCCCCGACTCACCGCACTCGGCCGAGTACTGCTCCGCCCACTCCCCCGCCGGGCCGTGGTGCTGCCGGTGCCGCTCCTGCTGGAGCAGGGACAGCGCCGGGTAGCGCTCGGTGAGGGCGAGCACGGCGCGGGCCAGCAGGGCCAGCACGGCCAGCGGCACCCACGGACCCCGCACCAACTCGCCGGCAGGTGCCATCTTCACAGCGCGCATGCGCCCCGCCTCGGCCGGGAACACGGGGCTCCCCCGCCTCGCCTCCGGCGGCGCCGCCCCCGCACTGCTCCCTGGGACATAGAGTTCTCCATCGGCGCGACCCGGCGGAAGGCCGTAGCAAGAAAACCACAACTCCCGGAAGGCAGCGCGGCGCGGTACGGCCAGGCTGCGCTCCCACACGCGGAAGCGAGGGGTGGTTTGGCAGCGCCGACAAGGTTGGGGCGTGCTCTCGTGCGCCATGGCGGCTCTCGGTGCCTACCGCTGCATCGAGTGCAGCAAGGAGGCGACGGAGCTGTACCGGGACTACCAGCGCGGGGTGCTCCGCATCTCCATCTGCGTGAGTCGGGGCGGCGGGCAGTGGCAGGGAGAGGCGGGGAAGGCACGTGGGAGGGTTCGACGTCAGCAGGCGGCGGCGCGCGGCACGCCGTGGTGGGCCCGCCGGCACGCGGGCGCCTGAGCCCCTTGGAGCGCCCCCTGGTGCCGGGCTGGGGCCGTGCCCGCGCGTTGTGGCCGCTTTTCGTGAATCCAGGTGTCGGAAGGGACAAGGTTGAGAGAGTCGGGCCTGTTCAGCCTCGAGGAGATACGACTGAGAGGGGCTTCCATCAATGTCTATAAATATCTAAAGGGAGGGTGCCAAGAAGATGGAACCACGCTCTTCTCGGTGGTGCCAGGCAATAAGGCAAGAGGCAATGGACAGAAACTGATGCACAGGAAGTTCCACCTGGATATGAGGAAGAAATTCTTCACTGTGCAAGTGACTGAGCACTGGAACAGATTGCCCAGGGAAGTTGTGGAGTCTCCCTCACTGGAGATGTTCAGGAACCATCTGGACGCAATCCCGTGCCGTGTGTGCTAGGATGACCCTGCTTGAGCAGGGAGGCTGGACCAGATGCCCCACTGTGGTCCCTTCCAGCCTGACCTATTCTGTGATTCTGTAGGTTTTCCATCTACCCCACTTTCCAATGTCATTTCCTCCAGTTCCTGAAGGGCACCTGTGTGGTAGAGCTGTCCCGACTGGACCATGTGCTTCTCTACAGGGCGCTGCAGCAGCTCTGCTGCTCTGTGTGCTCAGCCTGGCTCTTGCTGGAGGGCAGATCTGAGCATGGCTCTGTGGTTGGACACAGCTCCCATGCCATTGGACCTAAATGTCAGGGTCTGAGTGATGATCATTCAAAGGGACCTGGGGGTCCTGGTCAATGGCAAGCTGAACATGAGCCAGCAGTGCCCTGGCAGCCAGGAGGGCCAACCCTGTCCTGGGGGCATCAGGCCCAGCATGGCCAGCTGGGAAAGGGAGGGGATTGTCCTGCTCTGCTCTGCACTGGGGCAGCCTCACCTCCAGTGATGGGGGCAGTTTTGGGTGCTACAATATGAAAAAGATACAAAGCTATTGGAGAGCATCTAAAGAAGGACTACAAAGATGGTGAAGGGCCTTGAGGGGAAGATGTATGAGGAGCAGCTGAGGTCACTTGGTCTGTTCAGCCTGGAGGAGACTGAGGAGAGACCTCATCCCAGTCTACAACTTCCTTATAAGGGGAAGAGGAGGGGCAGGCACTGACCTCCTCTCTGCTGAACAGCAATAGGATGTGAGTAAATAGCATTAAGCTGTGGCATGGGAGGTTTAGGCTGGGTATTAGGAATAGGTTCTTCATGCAGAGAGTGGACTTGGATGATCCTTGTAGGTCCCTTCCAACAGTATATTCCATGATTCTATGAATGTATGTATGAAGACTTTTGTATTGTATGTACTCAGCTTTCCAAAATGGCATGAGCATGTTCCAGGCAGTTTACTGCCTTTCCTTCCTACTCTGCCTCTCAAGTTCTTTTATTTTTTCAGTGTTTTCATTTTTATTTTCATAATTTTGTCATTTCAGTGTTTTCAACTATTCCTGCTATTCATAGGGTTTATATAGATTGGTTGTTCCCTTTTTTTTTTTTTTTTTTTTTGTAGTGTATGAAAGATTGGATCACTTAGCAGGTTATATTTCAGTGTGGGGGGAAAAAATGGAATGGAGTGATCTACGAATACATCTTTACATCTTGACTAAACCTTTGATTTTGTCTTTGTCAGCCTGCCTGCTCTTTATAAAATTGAGGAACCCTGGTGCTTGAACCAATTGTTGAATATTTTGTAAAGAGATAGTTTTGTAACATTCAGACTTCCTCTGTGGTTGCTTCCCCCAGGTTTGTAGCCCTTGGCATTTTGAGAATGCTGATAGAAGGAGGATTACTTTATAAACCATGAAGTTATAAATATAACAGATGACTAAAAATAAATGTATTTGTATGAAATCTGTGATTAATTCCTTTAAAATTTTATAACTTGGAGTCATTCAAGCACTTCTCAGATCAAAAATAGAGATTTTAGGTGACCAGAGTTCTGTGGTCAGTTGACATTTGTCAGTTGACAAGAGGCTGGGAGAACAAGGTATGTAAGAACTGCTGATGACAGTAGAAAGAGCTGATTCACATCTCTCTTTTTTCCCAGTCCAGCAGTCGGTTTAAATGGCTTGTTGCTGTAGAGCATAAACCTGCTGAAAATGTTCACAAAAATCTCATGAAGACATTTCAGAAACTAGTGAGATCAGCAGTTTTCTTAGGTAAAAGACAAAGTAATAAAGATTTATTTCTGCTGACTTTAGACATGCACACTACAAGAAAAAATTTATTTTTGATTGCTTTTTTTGTGTATAATGTATCATGTTTAGCAGTGGATATGATCTGCACTGGATTGTTAGCCGTCAAATCGTGCCAAAATTCATCAGTGGTACATGATAAAAATGTAAGTGGTTTTCTTTGGAGCTCTTTCATGTGGAGCTTCATGCTAGTATTTGAAATCAAGGGTAAGCTGGATACAAAAGAAAAAGTATAAAACTTAGGCCTGCAGCCGTATGATGGAATCCTGGGATGGTTTGCATTGGAAGGGGCCTTAAAGATCATTCCATTCCAACTCCCCTGCCATGGGCAGGGACGCCTTTCACTAGACCAGGTTGCTCAGGGCCCCATCCAAGCAGGCCTTGTACACTTCCAGGGATGGGGCATCCACAGCTTCTCTGGGCAGCGCGTTCCAGTGCCTCACCACTCTCCCGGCAAAAAATTTCTTCCTAATATCTCATCTAACTCTACCCTCTTTCCGTTTAAAGCCAATCTCACTTGTCCTATCACTACATGCCCTTGTGAAAAGTCCCTTCCAGCTCTCTTGCAGCCCCTTTTAACTACTGCTATGAGGTCTTTCTGGAGCCTTCTCATCTCCAGGCTGAACACCCCAACTTCTCAGCCTGTCTTCATAGGAGAGGTGCTCTGATCATCTTTGTGGCCCCCCTCTGGAGCGATTTAGCACATCTTGTAAACCCAGGTCATCAACTGTGTTTATTAATCTGGCAATGATAATCCCTAAGGCAACCTGGGAGCCAGTAGATGCCACTCGTTCCTCTTAGTGTTCAACCATTTGAGGACCAAAGGTCCTGCTCCTCTGGAGCTGTGGCACACCATGTAGAGTCAAAGATTTGAGCCCCAGTTGCTGTATTCATCACAAATGCAGAACTCATATAACAAGAGTAAAGAACTGAGTAAAAGAAAGAGCAAAGAATGGCACATTCCTAGCAAATTGGAATTCTGTCCGCCTTTCTCCATGCAGGTCCAGATCTGTACCATTTTTCACTTATTCCTACTAGTCTGTTTCCTCTGGCTGTGTTGTGGGTTGCCATGGTTCAGTTTCAGTCCTAGTTGCTCTTATGTGGTGCGTGTCAGTCGTCTCAAAGACTTTCCCTCAATTTCTGGCCACCCAGGAGGTGCTGAGAGCAGGTGCAGCCCTCACGAGGAACACACAATACAAAACACTTGAGTAAGAAACACATTAGCTCTTGGTATATAAAGTGGAGATGAGAATCTTAAAAGATTGCCAAGATCAAAAGATTCTTTCAGTTGAGCTGATGTGAACTCAGCCTTATCTGTGTATGGCAGGAAAGCTCTGCTGTTGTCTCCAGCTACTAAGACCTCATGGTTTCCAATAGAGCAATTCTTGTTTTACTTTTTCCTTCTAATCTGCAAGCATAGTTTTGGCACTGCACTAACTGCAGTTGTTCTACTCCGTGCAGGCAAGGCTGTGCTTTGGCCAGAGACCTGAAAAGTTGTTCATCATTGTGCTGCTGACAACAAAAATTGTCAAGTAGGTAATTTGATACCCTTCACAAACTTTCACAAGTTTGCTATACTGAGTTTGTCAGTCTTATGAATCTCCTTGATGATGAAATCTGAAAGTAATGATAGCTTTGAAGTCTTCAATTAAAAATATATAAAGATCCCACTTATCAGTGTGAAACATCATTTATATCAGTTATGTATAAAACTTGGAGTGTAGGCTTCTAAAAACGTAAGAAAAGCAGAAGGTATTTAAGAAAAATTGAAGGTCTGAGGTGAGATTAGAAGGTGTGATCACTCAGCCTGAGAACATTTTTCATCTGTCATTGTGGAGTGAGAGCATTGAGTACTGCTACTCCACTGTAGCATTAAGAGAGAAGTGAAAAATTAATAGAAATACTGTATATTGGTCCTCAAAGTGAGGCCAGTGGACATCATCTAGATAATTATTTTTGTTTAAAAGCACTTGTGTTTCATTCCCATTTTCAAGTAGTACCTGAAAATACTGGCACTGTAAGGAAAAAAAACCAAACAACAACTCATTATTTGTTCCATACAGTAAATAAAATAAAGGGCCCCAGAAAATTTGGAGCAAGCAGAACACTGTCAGGATCGTCACTGTTCTATACTGACCTACAGACTTGCCCCAATGCTATTTTAAAGTTATCCTTGATACATTAATAAATCTGCATCTAAAAGATCTTTGCCATTCTCAGGACAACCCTGTCATTCAGCAGTTTTTGGAATATTATCTCAAGGTTGAAGAAGCTAAGTTCTCCCAACAGCAACTTCTGTCTAGCCCTACATTTATTTTAGGATGTGTTTGACCTGATCTGGATGTGATTTTGAGGTGGAAGATTTAAATTTGAATGCCGAAGCAAAATACCATGATTTTGTATTCTGTTATTAATTTGTTGAACAGAAAAATTAATTTTTTCCAGAGGCAAATATTAAAAGCTTTCATTAAGGAACATGTGTTTCCAGCCCACAATATTAGAGCACAGTTCTGGAAATCCAGCCTAATGTTGCTTTATTTTAGTTCCCACAGCATTTGTTATTGCTTTTAATATAATTAAAAGTTTCTTTGAACCCCATATTGTAATTTTAATGTGGGCAAACATTAAAGACCTCACAAGTGTTACTGTCCTCTGTGGGAATAAATTTGCAGTGGATGCTGAAGAAACTAAAGAAACTTTCTTATATAAAACATAGAAGTCCACACAGTACCGTGACACTTGGGTTGGAAAGGTTATGTCTTCTCTTAATAACTGTGTAAGGTGGCTGACTGCCACAAATTCCTCAAGTTCTGTAGCTTCTTTTCAAATCTGTTTTATTTCATTAAGGCCATTTGCAGCAGAAGCCTAGCCCAGACCTCTGGCATTGCACATTCCTTCTTGCTCGAGATTCACATTTAGTGGATGAACCTTTTCCCACCCTGCATATACTTTGCTGGGGAAGTACCATTACAAGAGACAGATGGACCTGTTCAACATGCTTTTTTTCCCAGTGTGATAACTGGGGAGCAACAGGGGAGTCTGTGGGGATCTGTGGACATGTTAAGATTGCCTCCAATGGAGGTGGCACTTGGCAGTCACTTTGCAGCTCATGGGTCTGGTTTTAGTCCTAATCTATGAAAGTACTCATGTTTTGCCTTTTCTGAGTAAGAAGTGATTGTGAAAGTCAGCCTAGGTGGTTCTTCCTAGAGAAGCTTTTTGTTAATTCTTTTGAGATCCTTAAAACTTGACTGATCTGTAAATAATACATCAAATCTTCACTGAATATATTACGAGCCAACCAGTAAGAATAGTAAGAAAAAAATACTGTTCAAATAACATTGCTATTACAGTATTAATGCTGGGGTGGGGGGCCATAACACATTTGGCTAACCTGGAATAAATTCTTTAAAGTGCAATGAATACAGAAAGAAATTAGCAAACTTCACTTACTCAGAAATAGAAAGAAAAACATGCAAGCATTTTTAAAATTTAGTTTTCAATTTCCTACACGTTGTTGCATTTAAAAATAAAATGTTAAAAATGTTCCAGACCATAACAAAGGGAAAGATATTACTCATTGCAATATGTAGACCTCAGTCAGGATCCCCCTCGTGTTTTGTAATAAGAAAGCCAAATTGCCTGAGCAGTGCACACTTCATTTAGCTTTTCTGCAATTAAAAAATAATTGAAAAGCTCTTTTATTGCAGCAAGGCAGAGAGACTAAATGCTTTGAATGCAAAGCATTTATGTGGTATGGTAAAGAATCTGTCAAGAGTACAAAGATCATCCTGGAAAAAAAAGTAAGCTGATTTTGCATAACTCTATTTACAGACCAACTCACTACATATCATACAGGAAAAAATTACAAAACAATATTTTAAATTTGTTTTTTGAAGTGGAACGCATTTGAAAATGGGCTCTTTTGTTTTTCAGCCTATGATGACACTTGGCTGCATCCTTAATAAAGAACCCAATACTGAAAGCAGCACATCTAATATGTTTTATTGTTTAAGGGTGCAGTTGGGATTAAGGGCATTCTCATAAAAGTCTGTGTTAATTTGTCTTATGAACCTATGTTAATGCTGAAGCTATGTAAATATTGTTAAAATTTGCTGTATATGTAGTGCAGCAAAAAATTGTAGCTTAATTTTGCCAAACTCCAAACCTTGGAGAAAGGAATACTAAAATGAGACTGTTTCATTGATTTTTCTAATGCCCAGCGATATGCAAATGTATTCCTGATGTGGTTTTCATGGTGTTTTTAGATCAGGATGAAGCTTGGTTCTTCAGCGTGTATTTTTACTTTCTGGCATGTCCTATGGCTTCCTTGTCACAAATTCTTTTCCCTTCCAGAAACGCCATCCTGAAATATTTTTATTTAAAAATTAAGTAATGTTTTAATATTGGAGAGAGGATTCCAAAAAAGTCATGTTCATATACTTCAGGAACTTTATCCTTCAGAGACAGAAGGTATTTTCTCAAATATTTGTACCCTGCATTGTGTTGGGCACACATTTGTGAACACCGTTTGCAAATTGAGTATCTTTGATGAACAAAGAAGAGTTGTCTTTTGAGTAGTGTTCCATAAAAGCCTGATAAACATGCAGTTAGAATTAACATATCAGTACATTTTTTTGGTCATATTTAATACAACTGAGATGTTAAAATGTATGTTACTTTCCTGAAATGTTTTGGATTGCTTTGATCAAGAAGAATCTGATATACTACACTATGAAGAACGTGGTGGTACTAGCTTTGAAGATTTCTTTTTTTCTTCAGGCTGCCTTTGCTAATTGCCTTAATTTTTTTTTTAAGATAACGAAGTAAACCTCTACATTATGAAAATGGAAGGGGTTTTTTGTTTTTTTTTTAAACAGCAGACAAGCATAGTCAAATATTCCTAAATATTTGATTAGTCAAACAGTTCCTAAATTAATATAACTTTAAATTAGTTAGAATATTGATATACTTTCAACATCCTTTTTTAGGGAAGCAGAGTATCTGCTGGACCTTTGTATGTCAGTGTCAGATACTCGTAATTTTCCTTAAATTTACCAATTCAGAAGACGATGTGGAAATAGAATTTATGGTGTGAAGCTTGACTTTCCTCTTATGCCATGTAATCTCAAAGTACCCTTTCATTAGTGTCTGTTTTTTCAGGAAAAAATACCAGTTACTTCCTGCTTCTCATGTCAATTGCATATTTAAGGAAGAAATGGAAAATGAAAAAGCTCTGAAAGATGTGCCTCCTTCACTCGTGCTGCCCAGGCCACTGACTGCAGCTGTGCAGTTGGGAAGGAGACGTGAGCACCCCTGCTGCAGTTCACTCTGAACTGACCAGACTGGAATCTTGAAAGTCAGTGTGCAAGCAGTTCTCCATAGCTGAGCTGCTCATACCAATCTTCCCTGGAAGTGTTTGTGATTATCAGTGTCCACAAAGTTACAGCCCTTTCACTAGCTAAAACTATCTAGTGGAAGCTGTGTACTTAAACTGCATCACTCCTTGCTTGCACTGATTTGGCTGGTCAGGCTCCTAGTCACAGGTTTCCTTCCAAGGCATTTAAGGTTGGTATCAGTAGTATAGCTAGAAAAAATAACCAAAAAAGCCAGGTATGGAGAAAAATTCTTCCTAGAGAGCATATTAATTCTGTACTATACTAATGATGTAGCAACCATCACCTTTATCTTGTCCAATTAGTCTGTAGCAGTGCACACACAAGTCTTTGGCAGCAAAGGTGGTTTGTAGGTCTCACAAATCCCATGCTGGCTAGGTCACTGGCTGGATAAGCACAGAGGACTTTTCCTTCTTACACCACAGACTCTGATAGAAATAATATATATTAGGAATAAAAAGTATATTAAGAATAGGGCTCTCATCTAGCTCTAGAAGACAGAAATAATAAATTTAACATCATTTTCACAGCTGCAGAAGATTTGGTATTTGACTGCCAGAAGCTGTGGGGCAGAAGACACCACTATTTGTGTATTCATTTGTAGCAGTCTCCTTATATTTCTGCAGTAAATTTCTGTATTGTTGGTTTTGCCTGAAAGGTTGGTCTGATAAAGTCTCATTGTCTAAAATTCATGTCAGCTGTCAGTGAAAATGTTTCGATACCTCTTAACTGCAAATTTTTTGATCAGTGTTCGATTGGGATCCTCCAATTGAAAATGCCATTCTTTACTCAGAAGGATTTTTGGTCCTGGTCAAAACATGTTCTGTTGTGGGAGAATTTGAGAGCATAATAAATCTAGGGGTATGTAGAATATCCTTCATTTAACCTTAGTGACACTCACTGTATTATATAATCTTATTTTGTATGGACTTGTCCGGTGCTTCTGTGAATAAACCTATTAAAAAAAAAATTGCACTTTTCCGGTGCTACATCAACCCAGAGTTTTGACATATGCAAATTACCACCTATAAGAATATCCGTTCATGATTTCCCAGTAGGAAGAAATGAAGCAAGGCACTGCCTCTAATTAAAGTAGCAATTTCTTTTTCTCTCTATTAAATCCTATAACTGCGGCCTTGTGTTAATTATGTCCTTTCTTCCATCTCACTTGCTTTAATTTTAGACCTATGAAACTCTTGGTTAATTGAGTGAATTTTTTAATTCCTCTAACTTGTGTCCTGTCATACACAGTGTTTTCTTATCCAAATGAGTTGAGTTTTTCCTTCAGCTGGACCAAGAAACACTGATTAGTGGTTGCAGCATTCCCTAGACACTCTATTCGATTTACGTTTGGATGTTTCTCTTGACAGGGATATTGGACTTTTGAGTCAATTTGCTGGTGAAATGTTGCATTCTCAGATTCTACAAAAATAATTCTGTTAAATAGCAAGGCAGTGTTAGCTTTAGCCACTGTCCTGGTTTTGGCTGATTTATTTTTATGCCTAGTAGCTGGTACAGTGCTGTGTTTGAATTCAGCATGAGAATAATGTTGATAATACACTGATGTTTTAGTTGTTGCTCAGTAGTGCTTACCCCAAGTCAAGGACTTTTCAGTTTCCCATGCTCTCACAGCCAGCAGGTGCACAAGAAGCTGGGAGAGAGAACAGCCAGGACAGCTGACCCAAACTGGCCAAAGGGATATTCCACACCACAGAGTGCCATGCCCAGTGTATAAACTGGGGGGAGTTGGCCAGGAGGGGATGGTCCCTGCTGAGGGATGGGCTGGGCATTGGTCAGCAGGAGGTGAGGAACTGTGTTGTGCAGCACTTGTTTCTCTTGGGCTTTATTTCTCTCTGTATTATCTTCCATTTCATTACTATTATTATTATTATTTTTAATTTATTTCAATTACTAAACTGTTCTTTTCACACAGTTAACATTTAGAATGATACTGGTGCATTTCCTGAGTATTCTTGGGGAGGTAGTTTGGGTTTTGCATCTGTGGACCATAAAATGCTAATTAAGTCCATTCTTGCGTAGTTCATTATCGATATTAATGTGAAGCCTGTAGAAATTGATAATGTATCTTTCTGTTTTATAAGGGAAGTCTGTGTGTGAATTGTAGTGTCAAGGGAGGGGAAGCAATTTTTCTGGATGGATTAAAACGGTATTGAAAATGTAGATGACAAAAGGGAAAGACTAATAATAATTGAATAGCTGGTTTGTATTTATCCAGTTGTAGTAAAATTAGAGGAAAATTTCATAAACTCTTCCTTTTTTTTTTTTCCCTAATTCTTGTTATTTTGTGACTTTCAGAAATCCTGCCAGAAACCTGTGGACAAATACATTGAGTATGATCCTGTTATCATCTTGATTAATGCTGTTTTATGCAAAGCTCAAGCTTACAGGCACATTCTTTTCAATACAAAGATAAATGTAAGTTGCTATGCCCTTACCTTGTGGCTTTTTTTTTGTTAAAGATATATTTAGATTTGCTAAGTTGATTGTAATAGTTGTAAAATTTTAGGGATTGTTCTTCTCCTGGCCTTCCACAGATTGCAGCAAGCTGAAATAATTATATCATGAATAGAACACATGGAATATCAAACTCCCACTAAGACAGTTTCTGTCTTCACAGAAGTGATGTCACAGTACCAGTAAATACACAGTCATCTTACATGTTAGAGAAGGAACTGCACAGAACTGTTCATGCAGTTTTCTACACGCTCTAATTTGCCTGTCATGTTAATTGATGTTAAAAGGATGATGTGCTAAATTACACTGGAAGAGAAAGATCTAATTTCAAATTAATTTCCAAATTAAGTTTCTATTGGAAACAATTATTTCTGAAATGAGCAATAGGAATATAGCATACCATATTAACAATAGTATTCCAATAAACATACTGTACTAATTTCTCATTAGTTTCTTCCTGTGTAATTAGCCATGCCCTCAAAGGTATGCAAAAGATGGTGGCTTTCACATGAAGTGTTGTTGATGCAGAATTTCGTAGCTGGGCTGGCCAAGCTGGAGTGTAGAGGTGTAGCTTTTGTGACAGAATTGTGTATTATTGCTGTAAGAACTGATTTCTCAGGAGAGGGAAGCTAATCTAGAGCCAACTCTCTAAGCATAAGTGTGTGCTGTGCTCATGTTGATGCCTCTTAGCCAGTCCAGTTTAAGCAGTGTAGATAAATATGCTTTCAAGCATAAATCTAACTAAATATTTTTAATTAATTCACTGCTTCTGGAGACTGGTAATGATGTTTTCTGCGGGGCTTCTGGAAGGATGGTTCTGTCTATGAAAACTTCATCTATTCAAATAAATTGAGTTGAATTTTAAGCTGGTGAAGCCTGTGAATGTGTGTGCAATTGGCATACTGCCTCTAATGGAAAAAGTAGGATCCATGCACAGAAATTGCTATGGTTTATTTAAATCTGTATAAAATCAGAAATCACCTCACATACACACTGGTTTATGGACTGTTTAATGTGGAAACGTGCTAACTGTTGGCCCTCAAAACATAATTTTTGCAGTTGCTTCAGAGGATATTTTTCAGTTTTGTTTGGTTGTATTGTTCCCTTTATTTTTGGTACCTCATCCTTATATGAACTAAGAAATATTCTGGTATAACTACATTAACAGTTTCTTCTAATGGAGATTGTCCCAGGGAAATAAAGAAACAAGGGTACTTAAACCAATTCACTGAATGAAGTAGTTACCCTTAAACTGAAATTTTAGATAGTGTAATTATACTAGCCATGGCACAATTTTGGTTTTTCATTCCTAGCTGAAACAGCCTTCCCAATTTTAAAATAGTATGGATCATGCTTTAAAAACCAGTTACATACCTTCTTCTGTACAGAACTGTTCATGCAATTTTCTGCATATTGTACTTTGACTATCATGTTAGCTGATAGGCTCAACAGAAGCAGTTTTGCCTGTGTTCTAAAGAAAAATAATAAACCTACAGAGCTTGTTTGTGTAGAAATGTATTTTAAATACAGATTTCATACTAATACTTTAAATTATGCTGATTTAATACTAATCCTTTTATTATTCTTTTATGTATCAGATTCACGGGAAGCTCTGTGTGTTTTGTTTGCTCTGTGAAGCTTATCTCAGGTGGTTGCAGCTACAGGATTCAAGCCAAAACACAGATCCCGATGACTTAATCAGATATGCCAAAGAATGGGATTTTTATAGAATGTTTGGCATAGCTTCTTTAGGTAAGATTGATTATATGTATTATCTTCTCTTTCAACATTGAAGAACTCCACCAGTCTTTCAAGCCCATAGTGCAAAAATTGATACAGAATGGACATGATGTCCAACCCAGTATGGTTACACAATTACACACACATTCTCTAATTTGCCTTCATGTAATGCAAATGTCTGCTTTGATCCTGATTGCAGCTCAGACTGGTAAGATCAGCATTTGATACAAAGAGACTGAAAAGTGGCAATATTCAGAAATCTTTGCCTGAATCTGTTGACATAGTTTGAAGATCAATGTGGAGCTCAGCCTTATTCCATATTTCATGTTGACTTCAAGGTTTATTATTCATTAAGTTGATACAACATTAAGGATGAGACCTGCAAAAGGAAACAATTTGGAAAAGCTGTATCTGTTTTGTTTTTTAAAACAAATGCACAAGAGTACAGACCAGTGTCATCACCATTAAAGAGTAAACACTTCTGTGCTCTAAGACTACACTTGAAGGCAGGAGAGGGTTTTTGCTCTATGTTGGTTAAAACATTTATTCTTATACTTTTTCAGATGATAGTGTTTAAATCAAACTTGCAGACTAAAACTAGTATTTTCCTTAGACATTCAGAGTTTAATTTAAATCATTTATTGTCTAATGTTGCTCTAAGTGGGTTTTTATAACATGTCAGTTAAAATGTTGAGCTCGTTTTTCAGTAGTAACTCATCTATTACAGTTGGTGTGAGAGTTTCTTTGACATTTGCATTAATTCCTGGATAACACAGGAGTGTGTTGTCAAAAAAAGTCTATAGCTCAATGGTATTTTCACCTTAGTGTTCTTTCTCATGCTGGATAAAAAGGGTTCATTGCTGGTGACCTTTTGCAAAGAAGACAAGTATTGATTTTGTTTTACAGGGTAACAGACAGTTGAAAAAAACCCTCTCCTTTTGCTAAAAAGTAAAAGTGAAGAGTTTTTATGCTTAACTTCCTCTTCTATATGGAGTCAGAAATCACAAGTATGATAATCCTACAGATAGAACTCTGTGATAGAATTATTCTGAATGTCATGATACTGAATTTAAGTAAGTAATAGTAATATTTGCCTATTAAAATGAACAAAGGAGATGGAGGATATTTGTATTTGCCTATGGCTTTTAAAAAGCAGTGGCCCAGTTGTATTTGGGAAGTGTCATTTTACTGAAATTCATCCAGAACTGGACTTGATTTTTGGTGCTTCATTCTCTCTTTCCAACTCCTCTTATTTCCTTTTAGAACAAACTTCATTTTTCATTGGCATTTTTATTACTTTGTGGTGGACGACACCTGAAATGCTGCAAAGAAAGTCTGATGTCATTTTACTTCTCAAAGCACTTCTGTTGTCCACCTATGGAAAGCTTTTGCTAATTCCGGCTGTTATTTGGGAACACGACTACACACCTTTGTGCCTGGCCTTTATAAAAGTGTTTGTCTTGATATCAAACTCCCAGGCAATTAGAGGTACATTTTTGCTTTTTTTTATTACTTCATTTTGTGTATAGAATGTGTGTCAGAGTGCTGATGTTACAGAAGTCATTATTCTTGTTGCTATCTTTTTAATCAATATCAGATACGTGACTGAAATAGCTCTAGCTTAAAACTGTGTTATTTAGACTTGAATAGAAAGTGATTGAAACAAAAAATGTTATTTTAAAAAGAAAAAAAAGCACCTAATCTCACCATCATCTCTTTGTATATGCTGTATTATATCCACCAGATCCATCAGTTAGAATTTGAGACAACTCATCATGGATCATTGAAACCTAAAATAGACTTCTTTTGAGTTTCTGAAAAACCAAAATTTCATGTTAATTGTATTCATGGCTTTGGAATGCAGACTTTTCACAGATTGTGTGATTTCTTATACATACAAATTAATATTAATTCTCACATGGTTTCTATGATCTTAAATTGTACGTGATAAATTTGTTCTGTTTTCTTTTGCAGTTACATTGAACTTGAACCGACTACTCCCTTGGTTTGCCATCTTCTTTGGATTAATTTTGGAAAATGGTGTGGTTTGCTTGTTCCAGAAAATGGGATGGGATGTTTGAAGTGTCAGCCCAGATATGAAGAAATACCAGCAACATGCTGATAATTTTCTAAGAATGATCTCTGCCAGCAGGCTCCAAAACCACTGCTTTCGTAAGGATAAAGAAGGTGATAGATAACAAAAACTTGCATTAGTGGTGAGTTTAGACAGTTTTAAGATGAGTTAAAATGAGAAATTTTACAAGTTTGGCTATTTACTGTGCTGAGCCATAAACCTTCAGCCTTAGGTTGTTTATTTTCCCATTAAAAATATGAATGTGTCACTATCCTAACAGTTTTTTATAAATCTGGCTGCATAGCTGTGGCTGTAAGAAGAAAGGTACACTAAAAAAACCCAGCACTGCTACCAATCACTGCATTTTGGCAGAAAGAGGAGGATGAATTGTTCCCTTAAGAGGAAGGGAGTCAGTGGAAAAATGTAAAAGCCAAAATTTATATTTCCGCAAAAACAGATTTTCAAAGAGAAAAGTGAACATGTGCAAATAGTTTATTAGAGAAAAGGCAAGTATTCCAGAGTAAAACTACAGTGGGAAAACCAAGCTGCATTCTCTGGAATGTTTATGTAACAATCCAAAATAATAAAATATCTCGTTCTAGAGTAATTTCTAGGAACTATAGTTTCAGCTGGCTTGAAATTTTATGTGATCTCATAAATGCTGCTGCTTTGTTCAGAAAGCTGAAAAGAGTGAAAGGACTCTGATCCCCAACATGAATCGTTGTTCAGGATACTGCTTCTTCTGCATTTAATATTAAGTCACATCCCCCACACCCAGCTCTCATCTGGTAGCACATTTAGCAGAAGCAAAAAGTGAAATATGAGGCTGTTCAGCAATAGAGTAATACTTTAAAAATAAACAAACAAAAATGTTTAGGCCTCAGTTAGTGAAGAAACATTTATAGAAGTTCTGCACCTTTTTCTTCAGCAGGCAAAGAGAGCTAAATGTGCCACAAAGGAACTGGCAGAATCAGTTTCCACAAGACAGTAGTAAGGACACAAACCTACTTCTTTTGTACAAACCACTTTCCATTGCATTCCAGCCAACATTTAACTGTTCTGCTTCAGTTCTGGTAGGCTGTACTATCCATAGGGATTATTTCCATTCTTCATTTTCCTCAGATCCTGTGTCTTGTCTGTGTTTTCCAGAATGAATCAAAAAACGTTTTGCAACATCTTCAAGTTAATTCCCAACAGGTTTACAGTAAGTCTAGATTATGACCACAGAAGACATCAGACATGTTTGTCTGATGCAACTGCCCATGCTATGCAATTTAGTTGATCAGAAAAGCAAAATGGTTGCTGATTCTCTTTTATTACATCAAAGGCATGACAACAGTTTTGTTGTTTGTGTTACACTTTGCAACTTTCTGAGCATGTCAGAGAAAGCAAAAAACCCCAAACTGCAGCATTTTTAACTATGCAAGACTCTTGACTTGATTGGTAATGAATTAATTTGCCCAAGTTGAGCCTGTTTTGTCCATGACAGTAACTGGTGAGTGAACTCTCCCTGTTCTTCTCTAGACCCATGAGTCTTTCTTTATAGTTCTCTCCACTGCCCAGCTGGGGACTGACAGAGCAGCTTTAGTGGGCATTTGACATCCAGAGAGGGTCAACCCACCACAGCTCTGGATGTCTCTTCAGAAAATGCACATGATTTCTACTGTCAGTTTTGGTTTTCTAATGATGTAACACCAGTGCTTTGATTTGTTCTTCTTAGATTAGATTTTTTTTTAATATTCATTATATGTGTCATGGTTATATATCCCTCCACAAAAGGGGTTATTTGTTTTTTTTTTTTCCAAATATTAGCTCTGGCACAGATTTCAGTCTAAAGGCTGAGTGGAGCCCTTTTACGTGTAACTAATGCAAGTTATTACATGTAAACATTACCTCACCAGCAAAATTGTAAATACAACGTATATAAATTTTATCTGGGCACAGTTTTCTTAAATTAAAGTTTATTTTGAATTCTAAAAGATTGGTTTCAGGTATTTTCTGAGTTTTATTTAGAAGACCGAGAATGGACAAGAACACATTCCAAAAGAAGCAGTGTTTACCTATTGTGTCACATCCCCTGATAACAAACCTGTCATGCACTCTGTAATGCTGCCAGGAGCCACCACTGCCCTTACACAAGGTGGAGACGAGGGAAGACAATTAAGAGCTACAGAGCTATGGAACAAAAGCAGGTGTGGTACAGGTTCTCAGTCTTCAGAGGCATCATTAGTAATGTGGGACATCCAGCATTGTTTGGTGTTGGAGGTACTCATTTACTAGAACTAACATGACAAATACACTAATTTTTCATCAATCTAGGGGGAGCTTGACCCTGTGTGGAGGAGGCAGGTGTGTCTGCGTTTTTTAGGCTTTTGAAAAAGTGTTCCCTATGGTGCTTGAGAGAGAACCAAGACTATTTTAAGGTTCTGCCTGTTTAAAACAGTCATATCTCTCTTGCTTTTACTCCTTTTTGTCTTTTGAACTCATCTTTTTTCCATAAACTTTTTGCAATGAAACAGTTATCTGTGCTGAAGATGTATGACAAATAGCCTGCCCTTTCTATGTATCATGAGTTGCTTCATGAACTTTTAGGGGAGGATTTACTGGAGTGAAAAAATACAGCAGCCAGCAAATGAACCTATAAAAACTCCTTGAGTTTTATTTGGAATCAAAAGGGGTATTGTGGCCTATGGAGCAAATGCCAGAACTCTGTTGCATGAAATGCACAGAAGAACCAGGGATGTTATTGAGACCTGGGGTGAGCAATGGTTTAGTGATTGTGCAGTGGGAGCCGGCAACTTCAGCTGGGTCCCTAAGTCATATAACAAGTATTTAGAAATTAGTGTATGCAAAATAGGAGAATTACTTCTACAAAATTAAAATGACTGTAAAAACTAAGGAGATAGAATCTCAAGAAAAATGTGTAAGAAAATATGCAGTATAGATGTGTACAAGTGTATCATCAAGCAAATACATGAACATACTCTTCTTTCATGTTCATCCTTTGTAAAACCATTTACAAAGGATGAACATGAAGGAAGAGTATTATTTATGGTAGACGTTTTTGTAATAGTTTACATGACAACATGACATAGCACAGGGTGTCTTCTAAACAGTAAAGGCAATGGGTTTCCTTACCAAAGGTACCAGTAACCTCATTAATTCAATGGTTTGCACTCCAGCCTTGAAAATACACTTTTATAAAGCAGAATTACCAATTGGACAGCGATAGAATTACTCACTGAATAGGAAGAGCTGTAACAGCAGAGCTTCTGCATTAGTGTGCACTGCATTAGGGTTTGCTGGTGCAGGCAAAGGGCTACTACCCTTGTGACCTCCTGCACATCCTGACAAGGGAGCCCTTTCTTCCACACAAGGCCTGTCTCGGAGGCATATAAGCTGCCATTTGTTAGCCCAGTCTGCACCGAACTGAAAGTAAAGTAGGACATCTGCACAGGAAGACTATTTGCTGCTTTCCCATCAAACAAGCAGGCCCTTGTTTCTCAGGGGCTTGCCTGCTTTTGCATTCCATGAGCCCTCCCGGGCGGGGTGGTGTTAAGCACCGCAGTGCCATCTGGAGTTGATAAGGAAAGCACTACTGATTGCAAAACTGGAAAGAATATACAGGCGCTCTTACATACATGTTCTTTGATTTTTTTTTTTTAATCACAAATTCAAGCTTTTTAAAAAAATCAACATCCATCTTCAGTTTAGAGAAATGTCAGAGTGAAATTAGTGATGAAAAACAGGTCACAAAATACTTGTTTTGGTGATTTGGTGTCAAGGTCAATTCAAGATATGAACAACAAAAGCTATAAAATGCAAATTATTCCAGGATGACATCTCTTTAAGACCTTAATAGTCCCGCAAATTGGGATTATTCTGAGTAGCTTGTTGAGCTCTGAGAAAATTCATGTGGCGAAAGAGAGTGAATGCATTCCTCCACTGCTACAAATCGATAGGATTTTTGTATGTGAATTAATTTGAAACCTAGGTTTCTGCAGTTACAATTTGTAGAGAGCTGTATGTAACAAGATTTCCATTTTCTCTCCTGCCTCTTATAAAGCTGTTTTGACCTTCTTAATCTTTTCAATAATGCTTATTGTATTACTGAGGTGACAAGAACGAAGATCTGAACATTAGGAGCTTTGTGAAATCTTTTTCCTGAACAAGATCTACTGTCCTAAATTTGTAAAGCTTTTTTTGAGCTCTAGATAGACAAATGACAGGTCTGTAAAGCAACTAGGAAATACTGCTAATGATGTTTTAATTGCTTTTCATTAGGATAATAGATACTGTTTGGGTTTGTTTGGGTTTTTCCCCTGTATGAAAACATGGTCTAAATTCTTTTACATAGAAGCGTAAGAGTGTGAACTCAGAGTTTTTACATGTGCTGGCTGCTGCTGAAATAAATCCAGATGATCCCCTTGATTTCTTACAATCTCTAACTGTAATTCTGAGGACATTTTTAGGCAAAAGAACTGTTGTCCATAAGCTGCACAGAAGTGCGTGCCATGGCTATCTGAGCAGAAGACCGGGGACCTGAATTAAGACCTGACTCCTAATCCTGGCTATAAGACTGACTACTGCTGTGACCTTGAGCAAGTCTTATATGTGGCTCCATAAAATGATTGTATCTCCACCAGCACAGGATTTGGGGGAGGATTAATTTGTTCATGTCTGCTTAGAAAGATGAAAAGCATTAAGTCCTTTCAGCTGCAGGTTGTTAGGAGCCAGTCAACACCATGAAATGTCAGATATGAAAGAGACATGCCAGGAGCCAGAGAATGTGAGTGTTATTAAAGGTGACATGTTTAAAGTCTTTGTTATACTAAGGGAAGCCTAATTCTGACCCTTGCTGGCATACAGTTCTGTAACATACGCATCTGAATACTTTTAGGGGTATATACAGTAAATCACTAATCCCTTATCATGAATTCAGAGTTATTGCAGCTATTGTGTGCCAAAAAAAATCTGAAATTAGTTACAAAACTTGGAGCAGAGGGAACTGGCGTGTTAGCTGATCTTACTTTCACCTATCTAGAAGAATTAAGGTACCTTATTTGACAGTTTGAGACTTTGAGGTAGAAAGCACCAGTACATTTTGCATAAAAATTAAAAAAAAAAATAAATTACAAACCATTGGTATCTTTTCAGTAAATAAATTCAGTAACATTGCACAGATTTACACAAGAAAACAAAACCTCAACAACACAGAAGCACTTCTACTCACCTTGCACTCCTTCCTCACAACTGCTAATTCACTCTGTAAGCATCTGTGGGTGTTCCCTTTATAGTGATTCCCTGCCAGGCAAGCTGCAGCCCATCTGATGCTGTCACACATGCATCACTCCTTAACTTTGATCCTTTCTTTGCTCTCTCACTTCACTTCCAGAATAAAGCTTTGGTTCTAACCTTCAAAGCCACCTATGTATCATGTCTTGGCTACAGCAGAGATAGAATCTCTCTCTCAGTAGGACTACAGCGTTCTTTTGATCACTGAAAATCAAAAGCCAACAGAAGTGTAATAATAACTAGGAAGAAAACATTTTCCATTGAGAACATCACTGGATAATAACGTGCCACATACCAGCACCAGAAAAAATGGCTTGGATTTTGCAGGATAAGGACCAAAAGTGAATGTATGACATTGAGCACACTCCCTAGACATTTTTCCAAAGCAGGAATCTGTTGCCCTATTAGGACATTTCTCCTACTTCATAGCATGAATACGGCAGATGGGTTGCACAGCAAGGAAAGCACAATCCATCTTTTACTCATTGTGTCCTGGGAGAGAGCAAAGTGAAAATAAAACAATGATGATGAAGATTCATGAAGAACTTTTCCAGGAATGGTGGACAGATTATTTGAACCCTTTTCTTTAGAAAAGCAAATTAACTTTGCTGTGGATGAACACAATGGCAGGTATTCACTTCTTTATACAATCACATGACAAGACTTAGTTTATACTAAAACTCTCATCTTTTCAAATGTATTTTGCACTTCTTGAAGTGGATTTTCCCCTAAAATAGTTTCCTTCTCGACTGAATTCTGCAATTTATGTAAATGATGTGTATATGTAGATGGAAGGAGAGGGAAGATCAATCCTGTTCTTACAGCCATGTCACCATTTTCTGCCTTATCTATATATGAAATGGTGCAGCTTCTGCCTGTTAAAGATCCTACACTGAAAGAAAAGGCCACCTGGGAGAAAGGCACCTTGTCTCCACAATAGTTTGATTATTGTGCAACAGAACAGGTTGTATCAGTTTAAAAAAAAGGGCATGTCCCCGATAAAACAGCATCAGAAGCACATAGAGATCACATCTCCTTTCTCTCATTGTTACTCAGCTGCTTTCATTTAACAAAAGGCCAGCATGGTGATTCTAATCTAATTCGGCTGCACAAGCACTTTCATAGAAAGTTCAGAGAGGTGTTTTTAATCCTCTCCAACACATCCCCTCCAACACATCCCATCCAACACATCCCAAAATAGAGGATGGCAAAACAGGAAGCCCTGGTGTGCAGATCCTTCCTCACAATAATGGCAGGGTGGAAGGTGCCATCTGTCATTTCATGCCATTATATTGGAAAGTGCTGTCTCCTCTAAATTCCTTGCAGCAGCTGCTCCTGAAGGCTCAGCTCTTTGTCCTGAGCAGGCAGCTGCCTCTGCCACCCCCTTGGGAACCGTTTTGTTTTCACAGAATCAGACAGGGCTAGAAGTGATGTCAGAGGTCATCTGGCCCTTCCGCCAGCCGCTAGGATGGATAAGGCACTCCTGACAGATGTTCTCACTGGCAGGCAGAGATCCTGGCTCTGAGAGACCAAACCTAAGCCGCCTTTCCTAAACTGGGAGACCAGTCAGCTCTTACTGCATGTTGTGGTAGTTTGATGCCCAGTTGTTTTTCAACTACAACCGTTTATTCCAACAATATGATTTTATGAAAATACAAGATTTTGCTTGAGGAATCCATAGTGGAGACGGTGACTTAATCTTTTAGAAAGTTTGTGTCCTCCACTTTAATTCTCCAGGCTGCATACTTCCAATTCCCTGTTACCCCCTGCTTAGCCTTGCTCAGCCAGCAACATGAAAATTCCTTGGCTGCAAGACTGCAAAGCATTTAGGAGTTTCAAATGAAGAAGGCAGCCTGTACCTCTTCAGCTCTACTGCAGACTCCTTGTAAGGACATACACACTGGGTAACACACCAATAAGCTCAAACAAAAATACAATCCCTGCCTACAAATGAAAGCATTTAATTCAGAGAATGAGAGAATGGGCATGGTGAATTGGGATCTCTGTTCCAGGAGAATAAATGCATCCGTACAAACTCCCTTCTAATTTGCAAAAAAAATTGTAGTGTAAATTTTCATCATGGGCTCACTTTTTAGCAGATGCTTATACAAATAAATGTCTGCAGTAATAACAAGATATTGGCTTGGCTCCTCTAACACTGATGGATGTATTCTGTCCATACCCACCTGCATTTGAAACCACAGAAAAGTGTATTATTCTCTATGAGAAGAAGGGACATTGAAAGCCTAGAACAGTCCTACATTTGCAACAGAAACAGAAAGGACTTTTTGAATGACTGGCTAGTGATAAGTGGAAAATGTCCTATTGTGTAACCACACAAAGCACTGGAGACAAGACAAACCTATTTACATATGAGAACTCAGATCTCAAGCAAATCTTATAAAAAAGGGACAAGACAGGATAAGGGAAACACATATAAAACAGAATTCCTTCTTCCCCACAGAGATTACCGCAAATTTTTACTTCTCTCATTTATCCTTAAGGTTTAATCCTTTATGCAAGCGACTATGCAATGATGGTCTCCAAAATACCCTAGAACTCTGTTCATAAATGTCTTTGCTATTCTAAAAATGCACACAAATAGAGGCATAAATTATAACTTGAATAGGTGCTATATATTCCATTCTCTCTCCAGGTTATATATATGATGCAAGGTATTCAAGGAAATGCTTCTCCAATTTGAGCACCATGATAAAGTATCAGTCAGAAAGAGCAGGGGTATTTTAAAGATACAAGCTAAGATTGTGTATGATTTGTAAAATACTAACATGAGAAAAATGCATTACAAGACCCTTGGAGAGAATATAGACATGCTGTGTTCATAAAAGACAAAAGCCAAATAGTAACAGGTCTTTGCTATTCTAGTACTATGAGAAATTCTCTGATTTGATGTACTATTTTTCTTTCAGCTGATTCTGATACAATGTCCTTCCCCTATAACAAACTATATTAATATTTCAGTCATTTATCTTTTGTGTAACATAGCATATAAAAAGTAATTTTATTCCACAATACAAACAGCCTTTGATATTGTTTAGTAGTCATGGAACAAGTTAAAATGTGGTCCTGTTTAAGCTTGTACTTCACCTATTCAAAACTTCACTTGTTAGCTCATCTCTGCATGCAATGTTTGAATTTTCCAATATCCATGAGGGCTTTCAGTACAAATAATTAGCGCTATAGCTCTTTTCAGGTAACCAGAGATACTGTAAAGGGTTGAGAGAAAAAAGACAACAAAATGTACTGTCCCTGTCATCCAGGTGCTTTTATAACTGAAGTAACAACCTTATTACACTGCCTTCTTGTAAATGATTTAAAAGGTTGTGCTGTTTGACGAGTCAGAAGAGTTTAAGCAAGAGCTGGTAGGGCTCAGACAGGCCATTTTATTGCTCGTGACAGCGCTTGGTATCCTGAGCCAGAAGGAGCTCACAAACTCTTACTCATGTGTCTAGCCAGATAATCACAGGGACGTTTCTGACCTGTGGAAGAAATGCTTGTGATTTCTGAAAGTGAGTAGTGAGTGCTGCAAGGAGGATTGACCTGCTAACATGAATTGAAGGCAGTGGTTTGCCACAGGGCAGAACTCTCTATGTGCTAACAATTCCCAACAGTCTGCTTCGGTCACTAACTCCTAATAATCCGTGATTTGCATGGGATTTCTCCTCTCATATTAAACTGAGGAATTTTGAAAGATTACATTCTGTTGAAGACATTATCTTAATAATGTCTTAACATGAATGCATTTAAAACCTGTGGCAAAAGTTCAGAGAAGAGCCGAAATAGTCACAGGTCTGTGTATTTCAATAGTAAATGGCTTTGTCTTTTTAAATTGCATACCAACCTTATCTGAAAAATGTAAATTCTACTGCTAAAAGCACATTCCTCTGAAATCAGATGTGGGCTTCATTAGTCGGGCTGGTTGTTTCCACATTCATCTAATTAAGTTTCGTGAATAGAACAGATGAAAGAGAGGGGACCAAAAAACTAAGGGAAAGAGACATTTGCAGTGAATATTCATCCCCTCCAAAGTTTCTCTGTCATTTAAAACCACAGCAGCCAAGCTCACTACTGAGTGAGTCATCTGAGTGAGAACCCTGCTTCATTCCTTTCAAGGGGCAATTGCCCCACAAGCTGCGGGTGCCAGTGCAGAACACATCCAGCCTCACCTAGGCTGTAATCCCTGGAGCACACCCGGGGTCTGTGGGGCCACCTCTGCTCAGGACAGTTTGTCCCTGTGCACAGATCCCCCAAGGTTCTTTGAGCCATGGCAGAAGCTAGCCCTCACAGCAGACCCTGGGTGTTTGTAAAACTACCTGCAGAGCTGGAGGTGCCAGGATCACAGAACAGGCAGTTAGGAGGCTGTACCCCACAGGGAGCTTGGAAACTCCCAGAAAATGTTAAAATCAATAAAAGATGACTTTGCAAATAAGAAAAACCTTTTAACTACTTTGCTAAGCAAACAAAAAAGTTATTTCCTCAGGTCATGCAGCATTGTCTAGAGCTAAATGTAGTAACTTTAAATAAACCAAAGATAATGGTTTAAAAGAATGTACTTCTGGGTAGTTGGTGGGGTTTTTTTGAGAAAATGCATGTGGTATATGAAAAGGAATATGAACCTCAAACTGCTGTGGTAATGTATCTCTACAGGCAGGGATCACAAAAACAAGAGTAAATTCTTTCAAAGTGGCTGAAGGTCACAGAGCTGTACACTGGAGAAAAGACCGGTTGATAGGGTTCCCTTTGGCATGTACCTGATTAATCCTCTCATTCACATTCCTCCCCAGAGGTCAGCTGAGCAGCAGAGTTCGGGAATTAGTTTCCTTTGCCCTCAGGGCAATGTAATTCCTCAAGGAAAATGGAGAGATTTGGCTAGGCAGCTAAATAAAGTCAAATAAAACATGTTCTTTCTAATTAAGCAGAACTGTGTACCTGCAAGAAATGACTGTTATGTTAAAAATATGTGACAAGTAGCGTAAACCCAAACTCTAAAACAGGCTGGAAAAGGACATGAAGAATCCCCCAAGCTGTCAGCAGCAGAACTAATCAAACATGGGGTTTTAAGAACTTGTGTCCCAGGACCTCAGCATTTTCTTCCAAAGTATACCAAACTCCAGCCTCCAGAAACAGTAACGTTCCTTGCCACCACTCTTCCCTTCCAGCATCCCATTAAGTCCTGAAGTCAACACTGGGGTCTTCCTGGGGCCCCTTGTTGTATCTGCAGTTTTCACCCTTGCTCTCTAAAAGCTGTGCTAAGACACCTCCATCCCACAGCCCCCACTGTCCCCCAGCACCGTGGTGCCCTGGCTGCTGAAGCTGCGTGACCACCCCGCTTTTGCCTTCTGGCAGCTGTGTGGCCACACAGAAGCCAAAAGGGGAGTTTTACCTGTGATCCAGTCTGTGGAAGGAGCAGTCTCTTTCCTCTGCCAACTCCAGATTTTTACCAGGTTTCTAAAAACAGAGCAACTTTCCAACATCAGATCTAGTTTACAGCAAACAGACTGACAGAAAATGCCTGGACTTACTACTTAAGCTTTGTCTCCTTAGGGCGTAGGCTAAATAGGACACAAAACCTTAGGATTGCAAATAGGTACTAAGTGGATCAACTTTTTAATAAAGGTTGTGTGGGCTTTGCTACTCTCTTGATTGCCTTTAAAATTTTACTAACTGTCTTACGTATAAGAAATTGTAAACGTAATTTTTAAAAATCAACTTATTTTAAAGGTCATGTAGAATGATTTGGTTTCCTATGATTAGGAACTAAATTAATTACAAATACGATAATATTTTTTGCATAATTCTTCTCCTAATCTTCCAATTTCCCAAGTACACTTAAAGATTGTATTAAAAACTCAGCTTTAGCAAGCATCCAAACTATGCATAAACAGAGTGCAATTCTGCCCTCCTTTTATTGGAAAACTCTTTCTTTGAAGCAATATTCATGCTTTTACAAGTTATTCTAATGATTGCCTATTCCAGTCTAATGATTCTAATTTCAGTGCATTAAAGTTGTACCTTTCAGTAGTACATTTCTAGTGTGTATTGGAATATTTCTTGTATCTTAGTATGCAGGTCTTGGAAATAAAAGAGACCAAACAGCAGTTCTGATTTTAGGAAAAGATTCCTGCTTTGAAGTCCATCCCCACTAAAGTCCATAGCACTGACAGTGACTTCAGCAGGAGCTGAAGCTGAACCTAAATGCTCATCTGTTATATTTGCCATGGTATCAGCCACCCATTTTTTTTTAGCATCCACTTTCTCCAGAGTGGAACACTCCTTCCAGACTCTTCTCTTTTTGTAAACTAAGAATATTTCCAGGGAACTAAACTGTAATGTAATTATGTCAGTATGACTCTGCAGTTGTCATAGCAATAGAATGAGGGTGATATGCTGTTAAAATAAAAATAAAACTTCAAGTACAGCTAGTGGAGACCTGCAATTATTTCTAACTGCTTTACCACATTTGGAGGCCCTTTGGAGAAAGGCCAGTGAAGAGTTACCCATGGCAGATTTTTTGAACTGCTGTACTTAAGAGTTTTCCAGCTCTGGGCAGCAGGAGCCTGACTGTCCTTCTTGTTTCCTTGTAAACCTATCTTTTCCTGGGCCTGCTCATTACTGGGTGTGCTGGGTGGCACTGCAAGAGTTCTGCAGTGTTCCCTGCAGTGCAGGGAAGTTTTCAAGAGTTTCTTTCATCATACCCTTAAAAAGTTATGTGTAAGACAAACTGGGGTTACAGAGTAAAAATGGGAAAGCTATGTTGGTATGCAGCTTGGACCAAGGCTAGGAAGCTTTTGTAGTAACATGAGTTTGTTCTGTCGTGTGCACACCAAACTCAGACTGGAAGCTGCCTGTAACAACTACTCAGTATTTAAGCTGCACTTTCCCACCAAGCACCTCTCTTTCACAGCCATTTCCCTGCTTCATGCTGTTGTAATGTGGTAAAGAGATACAGCTCACAACACCAGCCATAGAAATCAGTCTCTGGAACAACTGCTTCTTGACTTAATTACAAAACCTTCTGGCTTAATTGCAAACCTTCATCTGGCTAGCCAGCTCTCGTGACATTTGAATTTTCTTTAGGAATATAGACTATAACTTCTCTCCCATGCAAAACAGTGTTATTAAAGGGGACAAGGTGCTGAAAACTTAGCAAGTCCTAATAATCCATGCTGTTTTCCAGTCCAGATGTTGTGGTGTGATGCCTTAAGACTTCTATGCTTCCCTTGATACAAGGACTACCAGCCAAACATTCCATGTTGCCCAAATCACAAACATGATTAGAAACATAAATAATTTTACTTTTTAATTTTAATTTTTGTAAGAGAAAGTACTTTGAATTTTGTTCAAGTCCATTCTCTCCACTAAGACTATTAATGAATGGCACTATCTAAAGATGTGTAAAACAGAATCATTAGTTTTAGCAGTAGAAACAGGATTTTCTCCTGAATTCAAAACCAAGTAAAATCCAATTAAGACAGAGCAGTAGGAAATTCTGTTGCAAATAGAGGTAGGTGGAACCTTTTCCACTGTAATTTAAAAATTGCTTGCTTCAGTCCAGGGTGATGACTAGTCCTAGTTTTCTCATGGGAGGGTTGGGACGGGGGCAGGGTTTGGATTCACTGAAAAGGTAAATTAAAATACACACAACATTAAAAAGTTATGCTAAACATCATGCTTTTTATTTTTGGGGAAAGAGCAAGAAAATAGCAGTACTTCAACAGACTAGAAAAAGCCTCATGTAAATACCAAAAGCACAGCAAATTATATTAAAAGCTGATACATTCTTAAGTCAAAGCATAAAGTTGCATGTAAATATGTGTGTGTATATATACTTACACATGTATACACACATAGGCACACAACTTTTTAAGTACAGATGTAGCTATCTGGATTATCTGTGTTTTCCTTATCATTCAGTTTCGTTTTGGGTGAGTGAAGCAATTAGACCAGAATTAACATTAAAAAAAATATCCAACCATTGCCACAGACTAGATTAAGAACTTATACACATACACAATTACAGCACAGTCTTTACTCTTGTGGCCTTTAAACTCCACTAAAATAAGCCAGTTTTAGAGGGAATGCACCCTGGAAGTCTCTTGGCTTTTATCACTGCAACATCCTAGCCTTTGCTAAAACTAAGAGAGGAGGTACCCCAGAATGTGATCTCCAATTCTTCCTGCAAACTGCATGCATGCCAGACATGAACCATGCAAAAACCTTTTGAGATTTAAGCCCTTAATTATTACCTTGTGTCAAGATTCAGGCACTGTGCTTTACAGCAATCTTTAGAATTAAATTTAAGAAACGAAAATCGCACTGGGAGTTGATTTTACTTAAAATAGAGAAGGGTGAAGACTCAGATAGTTGGCAACTCTCAGCTGATTAAGCATTACATGTACACGCTATGAAATAAAAACCAAGTGCTTTAGTAAGTTCTGAAAACAAAAATAAGTTATATTTCAAAGAACAAGTTAGTATAAAAAGTTAACATATGCAAAGTATGTGCTCAAAATACTTATTTTGCATTTTTAAAAAGAGCTGTTGTCTACCTTACAGCAACAAAGTTCACCCAGTATAAAATATTGCAATTTGTCCCATTGTGTCATATGAGAGGTTTCCTTATTCTTCATATGATCAAGAACACTTGCACAAGAGTTCATGTTATTCCAAGCCACATAGTGGCAGACAGACTATGTTTGAATCTGTGCTTTTACTATGCAGTGCAGTAAAAGCCAAGCAAACCTTTTCAGAACAGCATTTAGCAGGTCAAGGAGCTACGTTGATGCGAGAAATCCAGAGAAGAGTATAAAAGTTAACGCCAAGTGGCAGTACCAAGAAAGTGAATTAGATCAACAGAAAAAAAAAAACCCTGCTGATAACATTCACTATCACATGTACAGCTTGTAAGCTAGGAATAAATTACCTTAAGGAGAAAAAAAAAAATTTAACTGTGTAAACAATGCACCCACTACAAAGCTGGATGCAGCCGGTAAGAGCAGAGCTAGCTTAGTAGTGCTGAGGATGTGCGTGCATCCAGATGCCCGTTCAAAATGCATTTATCAATACCACTGAACCCCACCAAAAAATCACCTATAGCTATTTACACCGCAGCAGAGGCTCACCTCCCCCCTTGCCAAGTTACTACAACTCAGGAAGTCGCTGCTGTCTTCTACGATTAAAATTCCAGTTATAAGCTACCAATGTTTGTAAGTTGAAAACACCCACCTTGCAAATTAAATTGAAAACTCTTGTCAAGCATGTCTGAGGACTCTTCAAAAGTTAAAGTACAGCACTTTCCTCAAGTGGTATTTGCATGAGTAACTTGTACTGACAGCCTGTTAAAAATAAGTGAATTTAACACAACTCGGGGTAGCTGGGTGTTCCTCCTCAGGAAGAGGGATCCATACAAATTCCAGTCGTTCTTTCTGAGGTGTGTTACAGGGAGAGAAGGACAAAAGCACCTCAGTTCAGTCAGCCTCGAGGTGAATCTTCCTGCTTCTAGAAGTATTCCTCCTCTTCATCAAAAAATCCGTTTTCCAGGGCGTACGAGCAGTCTGCGTTCGAGTCAGCTTGGCAGGCACCTTTGTACTCTTGGATGGATTCGTACAGGGAGTAGAGCTGACACAGCAGTGACATATCCAGCTGCCGAAGGCCAACCTGAAGGGGGATAAATTCAAACAATCATTATTACAATAGTCTTTTTACTGCCAGTATAATGCTGTATATCTTTTGTTGCTAAACAAGAGGTTCAAGCTTCTTACCACCTGGAACAATTATGAAATATGGAAGTAAAATTCATTTTCTAAGGTGACAGATGCCCCACGGGATAAACTGCACAAAAGAACAAGGAACAATGTGATGCAATAGCGCAGAACAGATGCAAAGTGTTCTTCAAAAATGTTTTATTACAATGCTGTGCTCAACTTCCAATAAGCAGTTCACTCCTATTGGAACCATTACAGATAAACTGATGAAGTCTATATTCCTCATTATGCAAGAGAGACACTTTTCCAGTAACGCTGTGTCTTTCACACATCTTTTCTCTCACAGCATCCCAGGTGCTCTGTTTTTGTTTAAAACGGCCTGGAATAAAAGTTTTAAATGGCACTCTTGACTGGTTTTCCCACTTCTCAGCTAAGTATTTCTACTCTAATTTTCTTCTCTATATTGACATACAGAGGCATCTGACAAGGCCAGGTATGTCTAGCACAATACAGCACACTACTTAAGGCAGCAAAACTAAAGCAGAAGTGACATAAGGACATATGTCGTAGCCTGCAAATCTTTAGAGTATTTTCACGTGCCACTCAAGCATAGGCTTGATTATAATTAAGCACCTAATATTTTGGTCCTTGAACTTCTCAAATACGAGTTCCAGAGCTAATTAACGCTTTGGAGAATCATTAAAAAAAGGCTACCTTGCGGCCTGCATCTTTATGTCAGGTATGTTGCACTGCAAAGTGAAATAAAGCTACTCATTTCACTCAATGCAGTCTCCCTCTCTGGCAACAAAGTGGAGAGTTTACCTGATATTTTCACCTATCCAAGTCAGATCAAATTAAAACGAGGTTTTGTTGTGTAGCAAATTAAAACTACAACACCTAATTAGAGATTTTCAAGAAACAGCCATTTCTGCCTCATTTTTCAAGGAAGTGCTAAGCTGACAGGCTGTTCCTTGTGAGCCTCAGTTTCATCAGATAAATGTTTTTACCACAAGTCATGTCAAGAGGAAATAAATAAATAAATGCACGAATAAATAAATAAATAACGTTAGCAGCCTTTACTGCAACTTGAACACCAGGCTATATTTTACCCAGAATGAGAACTCTTACCTCAAAAATGTCTCCTTACGCATCTAAATTCTAAGGACAGATATACTCACCACACAACAAAAAACCACAAGAAGCTTGCATGAAGATTTTCCTTAGACATTGCTGAACTATCCTACCAGCTCCTCTTTCTGAAGGTGGGAAGAGGAGGGAAAAATATCACACACCACAATGCCACTGAGAAAAACAGGATACAGCCTCTTTCAAGAACAACGCAAATTACTTGGTGAGGTCATGAAGTCAAAACATTAAGTCCTGCACAGACCGAATGTGAGGAGTCTAGGACTCTAGGACAAGACATGGAACACTGTGCTAGCTGCCAGGACATTGCAGATAAGCCCTTCCACCACCTCAGACCTATGCTACTTTTCATATGCATCTTCCTTTATAACCTAAAAAACCAGCTCACCTCAGGTAAGAAAGGATGCTGGACTTAATGCTATGACATGCAACATGAGACCAATCAGGCAGACTTGCTTGAGAGCCAAAAGTTAGAGGGACAAGACTGCAGTCAAGAACTTTTCAAAAAACAGTCAGGAGTGAGTTGAGCCAAAAAAGTCCACCTGGAGACAGACAACCTTTGTCTCCCAAGGAAAGTGGGAGCATTTTCACCAGCAGCTTTCCTGTTTCAGGTCCATAGAGGACTTCAGCACGTTCTGTGAAGTTCAGTTCTACTGACTGCCAAGCACAAACTTCAAGGGAGAAATTGCTCAGCAGAATTAACATAACAGATCGTAATACCAAATGGCTTTGTTTAATATCTTATTTTTCTGTTGCTGCCACTAGTATAAATCAATCAAACAAGAAATCTACTGAGAAAAATGCAGCTTCTCCACAACTTTCAAGTATGATGATCCCTGAGGAAACAAAAGCCTGAAATGTCCAAGCCCGATAGCAATAGCAGTTTTCAATGCCAGCCAAACTGCATTTGACTCTTGATAAGGCAACCTATACCACACAGTTCCATGCAACCAACTCTATTTCTCATGATCACAGTTCTGAAATGACCTCTCCTTTTCTCCCTCCCTCTCCAAAGTATCCAAGTCAGCTTTGAAAGCTTGCTCAGCTTTGAAAACTTACATACATAGTACCTTGCTTGATCATGCAGGGAAAGATGTTGATATGTATTTCTTCCTCACTCACTATGGAAAATTTAAAGCCAACTCATTACTCAATAAACATTGTATCTTTGACTGCTACAAAAAAGCATGTTCAATATCAAGAATAAAGTGCTATTATCTTCTTGATGAAAGGCAGCCTATTAGTACACAAGAGTCTCTCTAATTTGTACAGACCACAAAAAAGTACATCTGGAACCAAAGAGCCTGTTGCTTGAAAGTCTTTGATGTGTTTAGAAGTGTTTTTTTCTTCAGATGTATTTTATCAAATTATCATCAAGGATAACAGAGTATTACAGGAAAGTTTAAAGGGGAAGTCTAGTTGTCAAATGACTTTGAGGAGTATCTAATTTGATTTCCCATTAGGAAAAAAATAGATTAGACTTGTTTAATGAGTTATCTTTGCTTTTTCAGAAAGGCTTAAGACAACTAAGACCATATGTTCTTGTTTCCCTTTACAGCATTGCAGAAGAAAGCCCTGGCAGTCAATAGACACCCATCCTTCCTGAGCTTTAGTACAAACTGGTGATCCTAATACACAGTTTTAAGAATTATCTCTAACTGTTGAAACACTGGTGGCAGACTAAGATTTCAGCACATTACACTGTCCTTCTAACTACCCAGAAGAGCCTTTCCACAGAGCATCTTGTCTTCAAGCACCATTTTAGCCTGAGAAAAACAGTCTTGAACTGGGCAGATTTTCAGCAATACCATATTTTATATGTTTCACAGAATCACAGAGTTATTAGAGTTGGAGGGAACCGCTGGAGATCAACTCTGGAGATCATCCAGGCCAACTCCCATGCCAAGACAGGGTCACCCTGAGCAGGTGACACAGGAATGTATCCAGGTGGGTTTTGAATGTGTCCAGACAGGGAGACTCCACGAGCTCCCTGGGCAGCCTGTGCCAGTGCTCTGCCACCCTCAACATAAAGAAGTTTCTCCTCATGTTGAGGTGGAACTTCTCGTGTTTTAGTTTATGGCCATCGCTCTTCATGCTGTCGCTGGGCACCACCCAAGAGTTCCCTCAACACCCACCTTTGAGATATTTATATGCATTAATGGGTTTCCCTCTCAGACTTCTTTTCTCTAGACTAAACAGGCTCAGCTCCCACAGTCTCTCTTCATGAGAAAGATGCTCCAGACCCCGCATCATCTTTGTGGCCCTCCACTGGACCCGCTCCAGCAGCTCCTCGTCTTTCCTGTACTGATTCTTCAGAATCCTCAGCGCGCAAGGCTTAGGCTATTATTAGTCATTACAGCTGCAGCTTGCACCAGCAAAGCACCAACACCCAATTAGTGTTTAATCAAAAGGTGCGCCCGGTCGCCCGGAAGAATTTCGCTATAAGAACGCTGCGCTGCAGGATCAAAACAGAGTCCTGTAGCAAGCTACGCCTGATCACGGCCACTCGGGCTGCACGAACGGGTGCCGACCCTTGGGGGGATAAAACGCCAGCCTTTCAGCCTGCTGCCGGGTCCCGGTGGGTGCCGCAGGGCGCGGGGAGCGGCTCTGCATCCGCACCCGGAGCGGCC